>ML677343.1:13048180-13120886 GCA_007922305.1 Dermatemys mawii | reverse complement strand
AGAGAGAGAGAGAGAGAGAGAGAGAGAGAGAGAGAGAGAGAGAGAGAAGATTCTTGTCCTTTAAATTTAAGTTTAAAAACAATTATACAAAATTGAAGAATCAGGAAATTTACATATACCCTTTGCTAGATCACAGATTAATACCAAGAAATTATTTTTCATATCATTAGAGCAACCTCTCTCTCATAATTAGGCTAGAAAGGATTAGATTTTTATCAGTAAATAATAGTAAACATCGATTTCACAGTACTCACACAAACCAACAAAGAATATTTCCATCTACAATAACTGAAATGTACAAAGAGGTTAAGTAAGAAAAATGTAGTTTAAGAACATATTTGAGTAAGGATGTTTTTATTTTGTATATTTAAACATGTGATCTTGACAACTTCTGTTTTAACGGTTATAAAGCTTTAACTTTTTGAATCTTGGTGTCTAACACCATCAAATAATTGTCAACACTCCCAATAATTTCCCACAATTGTGAAAATTTTAATCCATAAAAATTGAAAAAAAAATGCTTAAAGACCATTATTTTGCACAATTGAAAAGTAAAAAAAAAAAAAAACAAATCTTAAGTGCTTAAAAATAAACACTGATATTATACACCAAAATCATAAAAATATAAAAATCTAACTCTTCCAAGCTTGCTTATAATGTATTCTATTGATTCTTCAAATTAATACACATTATGATAGAAAACTGTCATTTACAAAACTAGTTCAAGTCACATTTAAAGAAGCTGAACTGATTCCCCAATAATAAGAAGGCTTGGATTTCTGTAAAACCTTTCAACAGGACAGATAACTGAGAGAAGAGCTTTTAATCTTCAGTCTAAGTAGAGGTTAAAATTTTACATAAAAAAAGACAACCAATTGAACTAAAAGAACAAAATCCTTGCAGTAAATAACCAATGTGATGCATAAAAACATGGCCACATGAATTCCATTGACAACATGCACATTGATAAATCTCCACATGTTGCATTAAATATTGCCTGCAAATCAATGATTTGTAAGCGTCTTCCATTGTTCAGAACCTCGCTGAAACTTTGAGAGATAAGCGCTATTTTTTGAAAAACTGAAGTAGACCTTTAAACAAAGTTCTAGTGTTTGTGATACAATACTTTGAGAGCTACACCTCAACAGAAGTTCTATTTCCATCCTTCCAAAGTATTTCTAATTTACAAATTACAATAATCAGTAGAGCCAGTCCAGCAAACACTGAAGTCAACAATCATATGGTTTCAAACCTACTAAGCTAGCTCTTACAGTTGTGGAAAGTTCACTGGCTCTGCCTTTGCTGCCTTGGAGAGATCAGAATGTCACAGGACTGGAGCTTGGAAACTCTGCAGCTCTCAGCCAAACAAGTGCTCTGCTTCAGCAAAGTTTAAATACTGTGTATAACTAGAGTTTCAGTCACACCTCAGGGGACATATTCAGCATTGGCATGACAGAGATTTTGTTAACTACGGTTCGGAAAACTGATTATACTCTACAATAAAACATTTTTGGAAATTAATTTTTTGGAAGAATCAAAACATTTCTAGTTGATTAGCTACTGCTTTGAAAACGCCTATCAAACCCTTGATTTGGATAACATTAGATATAATATTTTTTACAAATTAAGATTTATTTTTAAAAAATCTGTTTTCTATACAAACCTAAGCAAGAGAGGCTGGGTTGTTTCTGCTCAGGCAACAAGAAACATTCTCAGCTACATTAGTGTTGTATGGAGAGGTCATCATTAGAAAAAGAACTTAGTTTAAGGCTTGTAATGTAAAGCCTCAGCTACACTGGGAGGAGGAGGGAGATGTCGATCTAAGATACGCAACTTCAGCTACGCGACTCCGCTTCCGCCTCTTGCCACGATAAATCAATCCCTGATAGATCAATCACTGCCCGCCGATCTGGTGGGTAGTGAAGACATACCTTTTGTGTCCTGCTATGCAACTAAATAAATCCAGGTCTGCACTAGAAAGGTGTGTCAGTACAAGTACACTCTCCTAGTGCAGATGCAGCTTATACCAGCAAAAAAGGGCTGTTTTAGCTTATACCTGTTCAGAGAGAAAAGTAAACTATATCAGCAAAAGCATTTGTATGCCAGTATAATGGTCTAATTAAGCTTTTCCTGATACAGAAATTCTGTTAAAAAAAGAAAAGGTCACACATCTAACCAACATTGCTGTAGTAGCTCCAGTTACTACTGTAGACCTCGCCTAAGAAGCTTCATTAGCTCCGGAAAGACAGTGGTTGTGCACAAAAGCCAGAAGATAATTCCTCAGAAGTCATAGTGGATCTGTTTGCATCCACACACAGGTGTGCACAATACCTAAGAGGAGTGAGGAATATGTTAATTTAAAATATCTGCCAAATGGTTCACCCTTAACAAGTCCAGTTTTTGGACTTTTGTTTTTTCAAAGGGAAAAGGTATATTGTTGATTTGGGTTGGGGAAGGTAGAGGCACAAAATGAGAAGCTGAAGCATGTTTTTCTCCTTTTACTGAAGT
Source organism: Dermatemys mawii (assembly GCA_007922305.1). Classification (NCBI taxonomy): domain Eukaryota; kingdom Metazoa; phylum Chordata; order Testudines; family Dermatemydidae; genus Dermatemys; species Dermatemys mawii. The sequence continues at coordinate 13,118,378 of ML677343.1, read as the reverse complement.
TCTACATCACACTACTAGAGTTAATGCAAACCGGAAGATCATAAAATAACATAATGAAAGTCTTGCACACTGGGACTAAGGGACTGGTTTCAGTTGCTGAATATAGCTTTGGAGACACCCCACACAACAGTGAGTAACTCCACAGTATTATACCACTATATATTATGGCTTCTTAATGCTTTTTCTCTATAGCCCTTCAGCCTTATTCTAGTCTGCAGCCTCATGTATTGTACCCTATCCAATATAAAGGTATATAAGGTTAAAATTCACCATGTGTGTCAACATGCATTTCCTTAAATTAGATATAAAGTAGATAAAGTAACATTGGTTACTCTACTCCACTGCTGTTTGAGACTAAGGTCAAGCAAGAAAGACTGAGAGTGCTCTTTTCATGCACTGTTAGCTCCAGGCACAAAGGGGCCTTCTGCATCACAGTCAGGGGTTTTCAGCAGCAGGAATATTTGCTATCAAAGAACAGTGAAAATACAAATCGTTCAAAGCAGCCATAGTAGAAAAGATGCTGTACCCAGAACAACATACACTATGTTTTGTACAAAATGGAATGCCAAAAGTACCATGGCAAAGATAAATTTGTCTTAAAGACATGCCAGCTACTGACTATGGTGAGAAAAAAAATCCCTTGTGAACTTGTTTCCCAATTATTCTTATAATATCCGCATGGAATGGAGATTTATCACCATTATTTATTTTCATATTACTGTTCAGCATCTATTTAGATTGTGAATTCTTGTGGTCTACCACTGCTATGATACCATAATGTGTGTCTATACTAAGACAGTATTGGAGCAGAGTTAATGTTACCCATTTTATCACCTTAAAATCAAAAGAAAGTATATACACATTTGTGTTCTGAGAATTCCATAGATATTACACAGACAAATATGTACTCCAAATCAAAATAGCATTATATACATCAGACTGGGTAAATAACTTGCAACCAACCATACACCTAGACTAATCTGACATCCTAACTTGCTTAATCTACTTTAGTTTCTGAGCCCCTTTTTATTCAAATATTCAATGTAACATAGGTTAACAGGTTCTGGACACATGTCAGGTTTACACAGAGACTGGTAAATATTTTAGATCTTTCCAAACTTATGTTCACCTCGTCTAAAAGTGCTTTGTAATTTCTTCCAAGAAGAGCAATATACACATTCCAATTGAGATTGAAGTTTAAAATTCCTATTAGAGTAGTTTTCAAGTAATTAGATTGGAATGAATGTGCAACAGTGCCATTGCAAAAAACTTCAAAGCAGTTATACTGGAGAAATCACAACCCATTTCTATATGCCCACAAGAAGAAAAAATGGCTCTCTGGAGGAAAAGAGTATATTAGTCTCTGTATGTAACAGATTTTATTGACCATATGGAACTGATATAAAAATTGTGTTACAGTGGGTAGTCTTGGATTTGAGACAGGAATGTGACACAAAAATACAGTTTCTGTAAAATGCCTGGCTGCTTTCTGGCAGCCTTTGTAATCAGAGAAACCTAGAACATTTACCTGATTGAGTCACTGATGAGTCCCAGTTCAAAGCAAAATCTGAAGATTCACCCTCTTCGACTGAAAGAGAACAAAATACAGTTTGTGATTTCTAAACAAAATGGGAAGCACGAGATAATTAAAGTCCCCTATACTATTAAAGTGTTACAACAGATTTCTGCACCAGTGAAGAAAAGATTTTTTTCCATAAAATAATTTTAGGGTGATAATTTAGTGAAGTTTCTGTCCAAACATTTTCAACTTAGCTACTAAATTTGTGCCTGAATATTCCCTCCCCTGCCCCATGTACAAATTGCCAAATTTGCACATGCAAATGTGAGTGAGGTTTAACCACCACAATCTAGTGCGGATGTGCAGATTTAGGGGGCTGGTGCACACAAAAATTGCAAAATTGTGGCTGCAAAGAGACTGTTTTGAAATTTTCACTCTAACATATCACACTGAAGATATGTTCTATGAAAACAATATTGATTGAGATAATTAAACAATATGAAGAACTACAAAATGTATGATGTTTTAAAAAGTTTGGTATCCAAAACACTATATGTTATGTACAGACACATTCTGTAATATTGCAGTCACATAGGCACTTTCTTTTAATATTTATATTGTGACTTAAGGCCTGATCATGTGAAGACAATGGGGGTAAGATGGTCAGTACCTTGCAAAATCAAAACACTTATATCGCACTTGGGGAAGACATAAACACAACATTTTATCTTTAGATGTTCAAATTTTGTTTAGCCAACCTTGTGCCCCTTAGAAACAATTAAGAGACCAGCTAGGAGCCCAATTCTACTCCCACTTCAGTCAATAGCAGTTTGCCAAATTGTGTGCATTTGAAAGACAGAGGTGCAGAGATTATAAAGGGGGATGTTGACACTCATATACAACAGTGTCCTTATTTCTCCCTCAAAAATATAGTATGGATATTGGACCTTTATCTTCTGACATTCACCATTTTACTGTACACTCAACACTACTATCCTGCCTTATCCACACCTCACCTCATCTAAAAAATGGACATCTACAGGATTCTGAAGCTGAAGTCAATGTACCACTCTAAATTCACATTACATAACTCCCATTGACCAAACTGGTAGTTGTATGCCCAGACTTTAGAGCTATGTTTATGGCCCTTAGATTCAATTTTTATTACCTGGAAGCCTTTTTTTTTTCCCAACGAGCTCTACTATCCTTGATGCAGTTCTAGCAAGTTGATGTAGGAGATTTTAAGAAGAAACTGGGAAAAGATAACTAAATGGGTAAAATAAAAAAATTTGATGCACTGTAATCTTATGTGCAGATCGCACAACAAATGTACATTCTATAGAAGGCTACAACTTCAGTAGTGTTATTGTATAATTTTATACTTCAGCAAAGATTGGCCACTTCAGTTGATGCTGATAATCCTTTAAAATTAGCTGTAGTCTTTTAAACAATCCTAAATGAACACAAAAGCACTTTCCACAAAATATTATATTTGGAATGATGGAAAACAAAAAATAAAATATGAATATCAGTAACAAAACTCCCACTTATTTTGCTACAAGTAAGATTGGGCCAAACATTTGCTCTAGTAAAAGTTTTGCCCACCATTTTGTATCTCTGGGACCACCATCTTGTTTCATTTTTGTGATAAGTACTAAAATGCAAAAGGAAAATTCTGGACATAATGAGGCTAAATACTGCTTCAGCTCTTACAACAGGTATGTTTGTGTTTCAACAATAAAATTACATGTACTTTGGGAGAAGATATTTTTCCCCCAACATGTCAATTAAGCTAACTTTATACTGCATGTCTTATTCAAAAAGGATAAGTAGAGTGTATTTATTTTATTATGGAAAATTTTTAAAAATCACTTTTCTAACAGATAACAGAATAAAACTTATCAAATCTGCTAAAAAATATGGCAAGGCCTTAACATCAATAACAGTTAAATAAGAAATATATGGAACCATTGCTGGTCATCTGTAATTTTAATAACAGACTAACTCACATTTTGGCTCAACACAGGACACTGCTACAGTCCTTGAGCTGTAGGTCACTTGATTTTAACACGACACTTTTAGGAATCTCTTAAATGAGGCCAAAGATTAAATGCTTAAAAGGTTCAATGAATGCCTCTACTGGCATTAATTTGTTTTGCTCTGCTGAGTGGATGAGGGAGGGAGAACACTACATTTTTATATTTAAATGAAGATGACAATGCATAAATTCATTGAATATTATTGTCATGATTTCAGGTTTTTCCCCACACACCCATGGAAACACATCACCTCATCTAACATTTTCATGCAGCAAGGGAGTTGATTGCCTCACTAGTTTAGACATACTGTAAATGCATTTTAGCTCTTGTTGCTCATCCCACTAATTTTTTCCTCCTCTTTTTTCATTTTCTTTTCCTTCTTTCTTCCACTTCTCTCTCACACATACGCTTTTTTCCTTTTAATAAACACACTATTTTTATAGGCTCAAAGATGAGAAAAAAGTAATAGCCAACCCCCTCTAAGAGGTATTGTTACTTCTGACTACTGTGCAACTGAACAGGTTTTCTTTATCCAGCAGAACAGGAGTTCAAATTGGTCTCTTCAACAATAAGGTAACTGGCAGGGGTGATAGGAAAAAAAGAAGCCAGATCACTTCACACTGTTTGAGATGGGTGCTTGCTGTGGAAGCAGGAGCACATAAGGTAGCAAGTGGTACAAAAGGCCAGTATGGTTAGTCTTGTACTTCCTTGAAATGGGATTCTTGCTATAGAAATAATTATTGTTCTACAGCAGCATAGCAATGCATGGGGCCAAAGGGACAATTAGAAAGACAGACTAATCTCTTTGGACATGGAACCTAAGAGGGGCCTGAAAACAGTTGGGCACATGAGAAACCTGAGTGTTTGCAAGACCAGACCCTAAAATTAGACATCAGGCACCTAGGGATGTCAAACAAAGGACAAGAATCAACAATATAAGGAAAGCATTTAACATAAAAATGTGCAGTCTGCACACCAATATGATTAACAGGCCACAGCTATTTAACTATCTGTTCCATTAATATCCTGTCCTGTGCACTTTGACAGGTGGGCAGGGAAGGATGGCCCCAGGACTGAAGTGCAGAACTAGGAGTCAAAAAATCTGGGTTAATTTTCCAGCTCTGTTATAGACTTCTAGTGTAACCTTAAGTTACCTAACCAGCATATACCTCTTTATTAAAAGGGGGTAATACCTCAGAGAGGTGTTGTAAGGCTTTTCTCATTGGCATTTCTAAATCAGTTGGATATAAATTATTATATAAGCACACATATTTGAAGGGGGAGGTTATGTCTGCTGAGATAGTAAATATCCAAGCATTAAAAAAGCTGACAAGACAGCATTACCTTAAACTAAAAACTTTAATAATTGACCATGAAGGGCTAAATTCTGCCCTCTGGTGCATGAGTCCTCTGCTGATTTCATTTGGAAGGACAGGATGCATATGTTAGAAGTTCCCTGTGTTGGTTAAGGAAGAGCTGTGTTGAGGCTTTGTCCAAACTGGAGATGAAGTCCCAGTTCATCCAGTGAGTGGATTAAAGGTTGAATATTTCGCTTACAGGCTCAGCAGGTCCTCCTGAGGAGCAAACAGCAGGTCAGACTGGGGTTTGACTGCTGAGGTTACATAGGAATCTCCAATTCTCACTACTGAGAGCAAGGAGTCAGAAAAACCTTATACACAATTTTAGTTAGGGAGACGTTTACTTTAGTTTGCTTTCCTTGTCTGTCCTTAAGTGTAATCCCTTATTATTTTCTGACATGATTTGACGCTTGCTTCAATTTCCCTTTTCTATCTTGTATATTTGTTTATAGCAGTAATGTTAGACTTGTAAATAAACAACACCATTTATCTCCGTTTCCTCCAACCTTGTGGAGACTGGTTTATTTAAAACAATAATAGGTGCAGCAGAAGGGAATAGAATCTAACAGGACCACTTTCAAGATATGCTACTCAGTAATATACAGGATCTATGGATACCATTCTTAACCAAACAAAGGTAATGTTAAAAAGAACACTGAAAACTTATTTACTGTGTAAATCCTCTACCAGAAAGATCGAACTGTGTCATGCAGCTGGCCGACTGGTTTAAAGATTAAAGGTTGTCACAAATGAATTATGCCAAAAATATAATGCTCAGAACCAGTCTGTTGCTCAATAGGCTCGTGCCATGTCCAAATTCATGGTAGTCCTTATGAAGTCTAGAGACTATGTGGAGTCTAGGATCGATTTTGACGCTGACACTGAGTGACAAAAGAAGGTTGAACAATATGGAGGTTGATGCATGGACTTCTTGCCTGGACAGCACAGCTAGAAGCCAATTGTTGAGACAAGGATACACGAGGACACCATAACATCTGATATAAGCTACTACGATGGAAAATACCTTAGAGAAACCTGCGGAGCAGCAGCTATTCCAAAGGTGAGCACTCTGTACTGGAAATAGTGGGTGCCCACTGTGAATCTCAGGAAACGTCATGTGAAAATAAGAACCCTTCATATCGAGAGCCATAAACCACATGACTTTCTCTGACGACAGGATAATCGCTGCCAGCATGACCATACGAAACTTGAGCTTGTGACAGAAGCAATTAAGGTGCTGAAGATCAAGGTTTGGTCTCTATCTGCCTGTCTTCTTGGGTATCAGAAATAAGCTGACTAGAACTCTGCTCATTGTTTCATCCAGAGATAAGGAGGGAAATCTAGCTGGTTGTGGAGGCACAGTCAGGACCGATCTAGGGGATTCTTCCTCTACTATAGGATCCAAACACCCACTAGAAGGATCCCTTAAGGAGAGACAGGTGAAGATTCCCTTGCAGACCAGTCTGGTTCCGAGCGGGGGAGGTACAGGGACAAGATTCTCCAGTATGGCCACTAGGCTGGATTCCAGGGAGACTGTGATGGTTGCCACAGCATGGGGTACCAATGGCTCAGAGATGGTTGAGGTGGTGGATGCTGCCATGGATATGGCAATCTCCGTGAATGTGCATAGTGGTGATAAGACGTGGTCAGTTCCTCTCCCAGTTCTGATTCACCGGAGAAGGAAAAGATTGACTCAGTTCCAAAAGCAGCACCATGGGAGCCTGTGGAAGAGTGTAAATTATCAGAGCGGGTGGTAAGGGATCCCGTCCCTCAGGCATATCCTGTAGTAGAGAAATTATCTCTCTAGAAGTGGAGGGGCCTGATAGATGGGGTTTGGGAAGGCGAACATATCCTGAGATGCCGCTCTGCCTCCAGATCTCCCCTCTGTAAAAGGCACCCTCTCCTCCTGGGTATCAACGCTGGAACCATGGACTTTCCTGGAACAGGATGATCCCACATCTTTTGGGATCCACTGGGATGGACCAGTGCTTAGAACGGCCAGATTCCAATGCTTGCGTGACTTCTTCTCATGTCTATGGGACTTAGCATGTGATCTGTCGCCATGTCTTGAACCCGTGGAAGAAGTGTTCACTTTCTTTGATTTTGAGGAAGACTTAGTCCCATTCTTATGAGTATGCTTCCTTACCTCATGACTAGGCCCCAGATTTGGATATAGCAGCGGGAGACACATTCCTCACTGATTCTGTCCAATGTATGTGGGGGTTCCTCAGCCTGGGTCCGAGTGAGGTCTCTAGGCGAGCTCCATGTTGCGCTTCCAGAGGCAGAAAGCCTGGTCTTCTCAGATGCAGCTGGGGAAGGATAGGCAAATACTGCTCCTGGACACATAGGAGCTTCTCCCTAGCAGGACAGACAGCGCTGGTGTTCATCACTGACTAAGAAGGAACACAGGCAAGAGGTGCAGAGTTTAAAGACTGGAGTCCGGGGCATAGTTTAATACCCGCATGTCAGTACAGGGGAGGAAGGAGAGACTGGTGAAGAAAACAAAAAAAAAGCCCAATCTACCTAGATCAGGTACTAAAACTACAATAAAAGTAAAATAAACTGGTAAAACTAGTCTAAAAACTGGCAAACTACACACAATGTCTTATTTCTAAGTGTGTCAATGACAAGGACACTGAAAGTTCTGACCCAGAGCACCCAGCATGGAGAAGAAACTGCGGATGCAATCAGTCTGTCCTTCCCTTTATCGGACAAAAGCACAAAGCAAGCCAGAGCTCAAGCACAGAGAAAGAGACACTACTTTCAAATTCTCTGACTCTGGGATCATAGCACACATGCAGAACCCTCACTGGAATATAAGAGGGACCCTCACTCAAAAAAGAATAAATGTTCTCTGAGAAATAAGGGACAAAATCATAATTAACCAAAATCAAGGATTAGATCCTTCCATAGCTGCCATTTAATCCTTTTGAAGATGCAAACACAGAAATGTACATTACTATTGTGAAGCAAGAGCAGGATGCAGCTATCGCTAAACCACTGAGACAGAGGTGCTGACTTTGTGATTTCCAGTGGGATGCTAGACTCCTGCTCCACCCCAGGTCCCGCCCTCTTCCACCCCTTCCCCCAACTCACCTCTTCCTGCCCCTGCTCCAGCCCCGAAGCACCCACAGAGTCAGCACCTATGCACGGACACTGAGACCTGACAGAAAGACGCATAAGTACTTGAACCTTTCTCCTTCGGAAATACAGCATGGAAATATTAAAAGGAAAGAGAGGTGAAGTTTAAGGATGCAAGCCAAGATTCTAAAAAGCAGCCAGTGATTTTGCCTCAACTTTGAGACACCTTAACGGGGCCTGTTTTCTTGAGAGCAATGCTCAGCACTTCATAAAAAAACAGTGCCCTTTAAGGTGTTTCACAGAGAACTAAAACATTTTAGAATCTTGGCTACATCTACATTTAAATTCCAATCATTCTTGTCACTTACACATGCCCTCCTTTCCCCCAGTTTTCTTCAGACTATGAAAGGTGTTTGTGCATTCAGCTATGGTTGTAGCGAGAAACAGCAGCTATGTAAAAAGTTCATCTATATCTGCTCTCTGAGTCATTGTTTTGAAATGTCTTAAAAATAAATTTTCACTCCAATTAGTAATGCATAGCCAAAATAGCTAGAGAACAGCAACCTGGATTGTATTCTGCTTCATGCATCATCAACAAACGTGTTAGTCATGTTCAAAGTGCAGTATATTATTGGTGATTATGTCAATTTTCAGATCTCAGGTTGAGTTCATAGTCAATTTAAAAACGAAGTTAGAAGTAGTTTCAAAGTACTGAACTCTTCTCTGAGTTCCTTTTTCAGTGCTTGTGCCCTTATCCTTATTTTTGTTTATTTTAAAAAGTTTCTCTCTCGCCTGTTGCTGTGTGAATGAGATACATAAACCACAGTGGAGATAAACTGACTGATTGAACAGACGAGAAAGGGAAACAAATCATGTATCCAGTCATTCCGTGCATGAAGTAAACAAACTGGAAACAAAGAGAGGCACTCTTTTAGTCTAATTCTTCAAGTACAGTAATCTTGGTGCTACTAGTAACTATGGTCATAAAAAACTTTCACAGTTTCTAAACTGAAAGCATCCTTTTAATAAAGTTTGTCTGGGAAGCAACTATGAAGATGAAACCCTGTAGAAAAATAATTTCCATATGAAGAGCTTTGAAAATGTCCTTGGGCTAGCACATACAGAAAATCTTCTGGTGATAAACTCAAAGGGCCAGATTCTCCAGTTCACTAAGGCCCCTTTGTGCTGTGCAAGTGAAGAATTCCTCATGAGCAGGGGGAATCTCTGCTGACATACAGCTGCCAGAGGAGGCATAGCACCTTTGTGCACCAGTTGCCATCTCATGCGGACATAAAAAAGAAGAGGGAGCAGGTCAGGGATGGGCTTACTGAAGAAATGTTGGGAGTGTGGCAGAGGTGGATTCTACCCTTATACCCAGTTCTCCACTGGCATAAGGGACCAGATCCCTCTAGTCACCACTCTTCACTACAACCAAGCACAGCTCAGATGCAGTAGGGAACTGTGGGCAGATACTCCATTCATTAAACAGCATTACACAAATCCAAATGTTTACATTTTGCCAGCTTATCTTAGATGTTCTCAGAGGATATTTATTTAATTGCTAGGTCACTGGTGCTGGAGACTAAAAGGTTTTGGTCCTCTGCGCTCAAAGAAACTTCAGAAAGAATTCAGCATCCATTCCCCTGTGAATCTGAAAATCTATTTATGGGTGTGCTATTACCTGAACTCCATTCATAGTCACAGTGCTTATTTAACACTTGATCACTCCCAGGAAAGAAATTAACCTTATCAAACCAAGGCACTTCTGAGCCAAATGTTGATTTCTAGATGCAATCAAACCTTACAAATGAGCAACAGCCCCTTAACAGCTCAGACCGTACGTGCATACTTTTTATCCTACTACATATTCTTCAAGGGGTGAAGGGAACTACTGACATGATAAGATTGTACTAATATTTGCCCTAGAATAAAAATGCTACAGTGTTGTATCCTAAGAGTCAAACACATTGGCATAATATTATTGGCCCCAATTTGGAAGAGCACTTAAGAACATGTTTAACTCTCAATGCCCTATCTAACTAGGGAATCAGGTTACTTTCCTAAATCAGAACCATTGTGTTTTGGATACTCTCGCCATTTTGTTACACTGGGGTAACCTCTCTAAAGAGGATGATGAAATTGCCTGAGAGCTGAAAATGGCCATGGTGGGTTTTAGTTGGTTGGGTGTTAGATTATGTTATTCTAAATAGGATGGGTTTACTTCTCACATAAACTACTACAAGTTATATGAATACTGTCTGTATATTAGCCTGCAATGTGTGCGTCCAAATTCTCATATTTCCCTCTGGATAAGTTTTGTAATAAGACCGTTCATTATGAATCAAATCATAGAATAAATACGTATTTTCCCAGACCTAGACATAGATACTTTTAAGCTAGAGCTCCGATTGCCACTCAGTTCTCATATACTTTTTACACTTGTTTATGGCCTTCCAGCCTCCGATACATATCCTTTCAATACCTTTAACTTTCATATCATCTTCTACCTATCCACAATTCCTCTCTCAAAGTTTTCCTTCCTGCCTTTAAAAAGGGATCAAATGAAATTATAAGCCTCCAACCAATGAACAACCACACAGAGGCCTTGTCTACACTACAGAGTTTTATCAACACACATTACATCAACAATCAAAAACCAGAATAATTATATCTCTTGTGCTTACTCACACAATGTTGCTTTTGTCACTAGAGCGTATCCACAGTTGATGCTCTAACACTGACAAAGAGAGCAGTGCACTGTGGGTAGCCATGCTCATAGTGACCCTGGGAGACCCAGCATACCCCTTACTCCGATGGCTCACACGGAAAACCCAAATAGCAGCAAGGAGCGCTTCAACAATAGGCTGAGCATGGGCAGAACTGTAGAATGTGCCTTTGGCAGATTAAAACCCCCCTGACACTTCCTTTGTGGCAGGTTAGACCTAACAAAAGAAAATATTCCCATGGTCATAGCAGTCTGCTGTGCACGCCATAATATTTGTGAGGCTAAGGGTGAAAAGTTTCTCCCACCGTGGAGCACAAAGGCAGATCGCCTGGCAGCTGATTTTGAGCAGCCAGCCAGATATCTGGACTATTACAGGAACACAACATGGGCTATGTGAATTTTGGAGGCTTTGCAGAACCATTGTGACAATGAGCTCCAGTAATGTGCCTTTCTATTCAGCACTTTGCCTTGCTTTGTTAACTTGCTGCCTTGGATGAAAATTTTAATGATTCCTGACCATGATTTGTACTCAGCAAATAATCAAATTGCCAATGGCTATTAATTCCAGCAGCAACCAGCATGTATAGAAGACAAATAAAGATTGGTTATCTTTCAGAGAATATGTTTTTATTAAATACAAGTTAACAACACACTTGGTAGGAAGGGAGATAACAATGAAGGACAGCATAAGTTCTTGTGGCTGTGTGCAAGTCTGAAGGGGTGAAGTGAACAAGGTACCAAGATGGGCCGGGAAGTTGCAATGAATGTGGGAGGAGCTGTAAGAGGGTATGGAAAGCAGGATACGTATCAGCTGTGAGGGGTAGGTGGGGAGGTAGGTATGTTGCACAGCCAGGAATTCAGGCTGTAGCGTGATTAGGGACTTCAACGTCTCTGTTTGTTCCTCTACCACTTATATCATCCCCTCCTGGCTCTCCTTTCTGTCCTGCCTATCTATTTTATATCTTTCTTTTATAGTCTCTCTCCACACCCTTGGTTCTCTTTTTTGGCCTCCGAGGATTGGAGCACCTCTTGAAACATGGCCTCCTTGCTCCTTCATGGTCGCTCTCTTAAGTGGCAGAGGCACTCTGCCGGTGTGTATGGGGCTCCTCTGAAGGCCACATCTGCAGAAGCACAAGAAACAACAAACAGAGGCATGATTCTTAATGCATGCATCAAATCACTATAGTAAAATAACTTTTTTAAAAAACACGAATCAGTTTTTCACTCTCCTTTGGCAAGCAAAGAGCTCAGTAAATGCACTAAACATGATGACTTTGCCCCAGGGCCGGGGGAGGAGGGAGGGAAAGGGCTCAAGATGGATTTCATGGATTTTAAGGGGATCACTGCAGGTGACATGGGGAAATATTGTATAAATCTGCCACTAGCTTCCACAGGCGGGAGTGATTGAAGCTGATATCTCATTCCTGAGGGTAATCAGGGAGCCTAGGTGCATCTCTCCTGCATGTGTGCAGCACGAGACCGAGTCCCTATGCGGCTCGCTTGTGTGCCGCTTTGGTCCCGGCATAAGTGATTGCCAATTGCCGCAAGAAAGTTTCCTACAATGGGGGAAGGAACAAAGCAGCTCTGCCAAGGAACCATCAGCAGAGGACTGGTGAGTATCTCCCGGAAAGTTTCCTAGAGATCTCTTTGAAGGATTCCCGTGAAATCTCGGTGCACATTAACAATGTTTGGCACATTGCTTAGCTATGCAGGAGAACGTGAAGCACATGCAAACATAGCTAGTCTGGTACAGCTCTACACCATATAACCGAGCAGCATCTACTCAAAAAGATCACTTACCAGGGCTCTCCTCTCCTGAAAGATGCTTGCCAGAGATGGACTGCTGGTACTGGCTAGACCCCTCCAGAGTGGAAAAGAGGTCCTGACTCACCGCGCCCCCGGGATAATCCTGCTGTATGCTCCACATCATCCTCCTCATCACAACTTCGTCCTTAGGGCTCAGTCTGCTGTCCGCTGCCTCTAGCCCTGCTGATGGATCCACGAGACTCTTGGCAGAGGACATGAGGTCCTGTGGAGGATGACGTCCAATAAAAGTGGCAGGTCTTCAGCACAGCATCAGAGTGACTGTTTGACTCCCTTGCCTTCTGTTACGCTTGCCTCAGCTCCTTTATCTTTGCACAGCATTACTGCGTGTCCCATTCATAGCTCTGATCCAACATGCCACGAGAAATCAGACTATAGGCATCGAAGTTCCCATAGCTAGAGTGGAGCTGGGTCCGCACAGCCTCCTCTCCCCACAGTGCCAGCAGATCCAACAACTCAGGTGTGCTCCAAGTGGGCAGCATTCACTGCATAGAGCCGCCATGGTCAGCTGAGAAGATGTGATGTGAGCTCTCCATGTCAAGCAAACAAGAAGTGGAATTTCAAAAATTCACGGTCCTTTAAAAGAGGGGCAGAAACCTGTGTTTTAGAACTGCTGACCAGAGCGGTCAAGATGGCTGTTGTGGGGAGGCCATTTACAGCGACATAACCAAGGGTGATGTCTACACTGACACTTCTGTGGCAAAGTTATATCGACAAAGTTCTACCCCTCTCGTTGAGGAGCGTTTTAGTGGCAGAAGGAGCAGTATAGTGTGTATACCTCCACTCTTTTGTCGACATAAGCTGACTTTTGTCAGCAAAACTCTGTAGTGTAGACAAGGCCAAAGACGTTCATCCCAGCACCGTTCATCCTCCACACACAGAGCCGCCTCAGTATACAATACCTTACGCTGGTCATGATCCCATCAGGTGCTGAGCACCATCCATTTCCATTTTAGTCAAAGGGAGATGAAGATGTTCAGGATTTAGCAGGATCAGGGCCATAAGGAAACAGTTTCAAACTAACCTTGCAGGAGCACAAGGCAAATTAAAAATCTTTAAAGTTTAGCTACATGACCCAAGTGTAAAAAGATGCAGTATTGTCTCTCTGGCATATGTCTACACTACAAAAAGGGAGAGTGGGGGGTGGGTTTGAAGAGTATCTCCTCAAAAGTTAAAATAGCAGAGAAGGCCAGGCTTTTAACTTGGGTTAGCAGCTTAAATTCAACCCCAGACTCCCCTATAGGCTTTAACTCGAGCTACTAACTCAAGTTAAAACCTGAGTTGCCATGTCTTCACTGCTATTTTAACCTGAGTTAGCTAACCCTGGTTTGCTACCCTAAATCAGCTGTGCCCAAACTTTTCCTCTCGTGTCCCCCCTTACCAGTAATGGAATATGTCTGCACCCCCAGCTCCCTCCACGGGCCGGGTGTGAAGTTGCAGCTGGGCCAGGTGCTGCAGCCCAAGAGCAGAGCCACACCCATGCACTGACGGCAGGGAGCAGGGGCTGGGAGTGTGGCCGGGAACAGGGGCCAGGACGTGGCCAGGAGCAGGGGCAGCTGCGACCAGGGGCTGGAAAGCACTCTCTCTCTTGTCCCCCTTGTCGGGGCTGGCCCAGGCCCCACCATGCTCTCCACCCTAGACACTCCTCCATGTCCTCCTAGGGGGGGTCACACCACACAGTTTGGGGACCACCGACAAATTAAGAACACACCTTTTTGCAATGTAGACTTACCATGAAGTCTGCAGAGAGCCTGAAACAATAGCTCTGAGAGGTGAAAACAGTTAATGGGTTAACTCAGAAACCTAAAGGTGACAACATAAAGGACAACATTATAACTATTTCACTGATGACCACTTTATCAGAAAGCTCCAGCTGACATGCTAATCTTGAACTGCCTCCAGTGTCCCCTCAAGGTTCCAAAAGCTTATCTGCCCCCCCATCCAGCTGCCAGAATATCTATCGTCCTGCCTGACAACTTCTATGATGCAGTTCTGTGATGTTAAAACCGAACACTGACAAAAATATTGAAAGAGGAAAAGGTGGGGACAGCATAAAATACACTGAATTTGTTTTGTTTTTTTAATTAAATGAAAGTGCTAAAGTGCACCTTGACTAGCTTCTGCATCCAGTGGAGCACATGGGGGCTTGACTATATTTGCTGTCATCTTAGTGTAAAGTTCTTTCAAAGGTGCATGGAAGAAAATTCAAATGTAAATGATGAAGTTTTATGCGGATTTAGCAATTTAATGAGAAATACACATATAAGAATCATCATGAATTCATCTGGTTATTCAGCAAGATCACCTGGACTTTTGTATAGGGCAAGACAAGTAAACTCATCTATTGATTCAACAGTTACATTTAAGGGAAGCAGAAAAGACTCCAAGTTACACAATCAGGGGTGCTTTCCACCAGTAATTTGAGCCAGTTCATCCATACTGAAACTATTGTACCACACTACTGCTGTCATATCCAACTGCAAGTTTCAGCTTACTAGACATTTTGCTTGTTTGCACTGATTTTTGCCTTCTAGCATAAGTCATAAATCGTCTTCCTTCAGTGTTAGCTGGATGTTAGTATTTTGAAACAAAATCCATTCGAGCAGGTTGACAGTATAGTCCTTGCTCAAGTCCCAGCATACGTGATCCTACGAAGAACATTCGAAAAGCTACAAGTTCTCCTCTGAGATTTTTTCTAAACACAATTGCTGTCAGCTTTCTGAGTGGATCAGCAGAGCAGCATTCTTGTTCTCCTCACTTCCATACAGGATTCAGTGAGCGGTGGCCTTTGGCCAAGTTTTTCTCTCCTAAATAGGACCATTATATATTTGTCCTTTCATGGGCCAGCAGGCCATAGAATAAGACAAGAGGGTTTACTGACACGGCTTATTTAGATAGTTCAGAGCCTAAATTCACATTAGTTCTCTAGCTGCTTTTTTCCAAAGTCAGTAACCGGGCTTGGCAGAGCATGTGGTTTTTGCTGGCAAAGGCAGCCTTTCTGTGGGATACCCAGACTGCTATGCTCTTTAGGTCAAGGCTAAAAAGAAAGAAAGAACGACAAAAAATGTAGACTGAATTCTAAAGAAAACCAAGAAAAACACGTAGAAACAAAGAAAGAAATGAAGACAATTAAGGGGGAAAAGACAAACAACAAAATAAGGTAACACTAGCAGGTTTATGCGAAGAAGATCTAATTACGGGTGACTAAATCCTCCAAGACATTAATATTCGAACATAATGTGCCTAGTTTCCTCCTTTCCAGACATGGCAGGGAGGAAATGAGAATCACTTAGACACACTGTTTAATGAGCAAATGATGGACGATCACCAAACACAGCCTGCCTGATAAGTATTCATTAGCTTAAACTTCTACTGTAAATCTGCACACAGCTAACGGGCCGTGGTCTTAAAATACTTCAATGAAACTTAATGTAACCATGCTAAGGTAAAAGGGACGTTCCAAATTAAAAATCTCACATCTGAAATAGGGGAAAGGCTATGGGCCATTTGTAAAGGCTAATCATACTCCATGACACAGGCTCCACACCTGAATCACAAGCCATAGCACATTTATTCCCAGTGCTCATATTTAGTCTTTGTATTTCTAATTCACAATCTCCGCTGGAGACGCACATTCTCCATCAAAATCCACTATGTATAAATATACATTATAATAAAATGCATTCAATATTTCGGTTTGCTCTCAGAATCAACATTCAATACAGAGAGTGCAATTAAAAACCACAATGCTTAGAAACGGACCTATGCATGTACAAACTCCATATTTGTGGTGGGGGGTCTTTTCATATGATTTTTTTTAAATCTGACCATAATGGAAAAAATGTTTTTGGCTTGGAAAGTTAACCCTATGGATTAGGGATTTTTTAAAAATAAGATATTTGGGGTTTAACCTGGCAATTCCAGTTCCTTAGTTCTGATGATGGAACAGGCTAGCGAGCATCAGTGCCTGTTTCCTCATATTGCTTCGTTTAAGGTCTGACACAAGTGAGACTGGACAAGGAGCCTTATATTTCAGCGTGGCACAAAACAGCAGGCGACCCTGTGCCAATTAATGGAAACTGCTTTTCCCAAGTGCCAGGGAGGAGAAGTTCTCATGATTCTGCCCTAATGATGATGCATATTTGGGGAAGTCTGAGATCCGGTTGTATTGAGTTTACTCCTTAGTACTCTGTCCCTGCCATTATGTCACAGAGAGCAGTCCCAGTCTTCCTGAGTGTCCTCCACGCATTCGCGCCATGCTGCTTTCCCCTGTGCCTCACACAGACTGCAGTTGCTTGGGATTTTATGCACTTCACTTGGGGGTCGGGATCAGAAATGACCTTTCAGGCTGTCCCCCACTATTATCTTGCATCACGTTAAGCAGAAAGCTGTTCTCCCCCGCACCCACCATTTACGTTGGTTGGGAAAGAATTAAACCTATTCTCTGTCCCAACCCCAGCTTTTCAGTAGCCTGGTGAGGAGAGCAGAGGACCCCATGTAAGCACATTCAGCTCCCCTGCTTGCGCAGGCATTGATGGAGTAGCTGCAATATAGCAGAGGGAACATGAGGTCTTGTGTTCCATGAACCAGCAACTCTCCATGGAACCAGGGCATCCCACTCAGCGGTACTTCCCACACCCCTGGGAGATTTTTAGGCTATGCAATCCCTGCAATTCTGCAGCAAATTTAAAGCCCCAAGTCTGTAATCCTGCAGTCTATTTATTTAAGTCTGTTTGGAGCCTTTTCCATACACCCAGGTCAGTGGCTCCCACTTTTTTTCCTGGAAACCCCTTTGTGATTGCTGGCAGAGGGGCCATCATCATGTCCTGGCACAAGAGCTGCCTTCTCTTGTATTTCTCCCCCTGCCTTCTATGTCTCTCTCTCTTCAGGCATTTCTCCTTCTTTCCGTGTTCTCCTTCATCTTGATTTTACCCTTGTCTGGTTTTTAACCCTCTTTTCTCCCCTTTCTGTATTTTATTATTTTCTAGTCTCTCCCTCTCTTTTGTTCTCTCCTCCCCACAGCTTGAGGTGAGGAGGGGCTTCGTCTCTTGGCTCCAGGGGGCCTAGCACGTGCACTCTCCTTTAGATGCCCAAAAGGAGCGGGGATGGAGGGGAGGAAGCAGGCTGCTGCCTTAGCCTGCAGCCTTGTAGACAAGAGTGGATGCCATTAGGAGCCACTGCAGGAGCAGAGAGAGGAGACAGGCAGCTCAAAAAACCATTTCGTCTTCACACCCAGCTGCAAGAGCCGATCCGTGGGAGAGGAGAAGAGATTGGGGGTCATGCAGCTATCCTTGTTCCAAGTGTCTCTCTCCTCTGTCCCATACGCTAGACTAGTCTTGCAGACATACCCTCCACCTCTCCGGGGAACTCATCCCACAGACAGGAAAACAGTGCCTTTGCTGTTTGGTATAGAGCTTACTCACTGAAACACAGTGCATCCCAAGAGACATCATCTTCAGCTTCTTTCAATTGGAAATTAAAATGCTCTACCCTCAAATGAAGACGATTAGAGGTACCATGCTACTCAGATTCCCTAGTGAACGGGTAAGACAGGACACATGCACACACACACACACACACACACACACACACACACACACACACGCACACTGCTCAAGCAGGGGATGGAAGTTCAGAATGCAGTTCAGAAAGATAAGGACTGGAGACTAAAAGATACTTCTGTAAAAATAGCCAGGTTGAAAAAGCAATAAGCTCATCTGTAGAGAGAGACACGTAATCTAGGATAGCTATACAAAGAGTCAAACCATATGCATTATTATATGCATTTCTAAGGAACTGTTGCCATAATATCGGAGCACTTTACATAAATGGTACTATGATTAAAAAGATGTTTTAAGGGTCAAATGAAACAAGGCAGCTGAAAGTGATTTTTCTCACATTTTTCATAAAACCACACATTATTGCATTTCAGAAACAAAAGTTTAAATATTTTTGCTGCATACAAATGCTATTGGATGATAAAGAAAACTTAAGTGTTGAAATTGTAGTGATTCATTCACAAGAAAAAGGCCATTCAGAACAGGATTTTAACTCCACAGGACAAATTCAAAGGTGTTGTAAGAATATCTTACTAGCCTAAGGGCTGATCTACAGTATGCGATTATATTGGAATTAGCCGCATTATAGCCAATTAAAACTGAATCTGTCCACACAACCAATCCGGTTTTGTTGACTTAAAGGGCTCTTGAAACTGGTTTCTATTCTCCACCTCGGCAAGGGGAGTAGCGCTAAAATCGACATCGCTGTTCTCGATTTGAGGTACTGTGGACGCAGCTCGATGGTATTGGCCTCTGGGAGCTATCCCAGAATGCGCTATTGTGACCGCTCTGGTCAACACTTTCAACTCTGATGCACTAGCCAGATAGGCAGGAAAAGCCCCGGGAACTTTCAAATTTCATTTCTTTTTTGGCCATCATGGTGAGCTGACCAGCACAGGTGACCATGCAGAGTCCACCACCGCAGGTGACCATGCAGATTCGCAAACGAGCTTCAGCATGGACCAAATGGGAGATACTGGATCTCATCGCTGTATGGGGCGAAGAATCTATTCAGGCAGAACTCCGTTCACAAAAAGGCAATGCAAAAATACATGCCAAAACCTCCAGGGGCATGACGGAAAGAGGCTACTCCAGGGACACACAGCAGTGTCGTGTGAAAAATCAAAGAGCTCAGGCAAGCCTATCAAAAAACTCAGACAAACGGGCGCTCTGGCTCACAGCCCCATACATGCCGCTTCTACCATGAGCTGCATGGAATTATCGGGGGTGATGCCACCACTACCCCACCACTGTCTATGGACACTTGCAAGAGGGGAGTCGCACGGAGCAAGGAGGATGAGTTTTTGGAGGACAAAGAGAAGGAGGAGGACAGTGCACAGACGGCAAGTGGTGAATCCATTCTTCTCAGCAGCCAGGAACTGTTCATCACCCTGGAGCCAATACCCTCCATCCCCTCCCAAGGCGGGCTCCAGGACCATGACGCCGGAGAAGGCACTTCTGATGAGTGTACCTTTCTAAGTACGATACAGGGGTTAAAAACAAGTGTGTTTAACGATTCATTTGCCCTGAAGACTGCTGCTGCAAAAAGGGCACGAAACGATTGTCTGCCGTAGCTTGCACGGAGGGACAGGTGACTGACAACATGCACCCAGGAAAACCTGTGAGAATGTTTTTGCCCAGTCATGCACTGGGAGCTTAACCCAAAATTCCAGTGGGTGGCAGAGACTGCAGGAACTGTGGGATAGCTGCCCACAGTGCACTGTTCCAAGAGTCGATGCTAGTCTCGGTACTGTGGATGCACTCTACCAATTTAAGAGGCTTAGTGGGCACACACAATAGACTGTATAAAATCTCTTCTGAAAAATTGACTTCTATAAATTCAATATAATTTTGTACTGTAGACTTTGAAGAGGGGAGGGAGAGCAGGAAACACAACTGACAGGAAGGTGTAAGAAGACACATGCAGTGCCACACCTAACACACACACACTAACTTGCAACTTCTTACACCTTCTTCTGGACTTTAGCCTGCAAGTTACAACCTTAGCTTGCCTACTACCCCCTCACTAACATGTGGCTCACTCCATCTCACACGTCACCACTGAATTTGACCTCACATCTTCCGTGTGATGTCCTGAAACTATCACTAACAATAGCACAGTCATACTATGGCTAGCAAATATCTCAAGAATGCATGTTATATTTAAGGTTATGCTTTAAACAGGGGTATTTTTAGTAAAAATCATGGACAGATCACGGGCAGAAAACAAAAATTCACAGCCCGTGACCTGTCCATGACTTTTACTATATACCCCTAACTAAAATTTGCGTGGGGAGCCACGGATGATCTGGGGGAAGGGTCTGGGGGTGCCGCAGGTGCTGGGGGGAGGGTAGGACCCCCTGCTGGTGCTGGGGAGGGGGACAGAAAGCAGCAAGTGGCCCAGGACTCCCACTGGTGCCATAAGCTTCCATTGGTGGGAATCAAATGGAGAGTTTGGTCTTTCAAGAAGAATTCACCCCGAGATAAGTGCACTCCAATCCACTGCTCCCAGTCCCCTCTCACACACCCAGACTGCAGGCAGCCCCATAGCCAGCACTGGACACTGCAGAAGTCATGGAGGTCACAGAAAGTCATGGAATCTGTTTTTTTTTTTCTTCTTTTGTTACAGAAAACTGACTTTGGGTATATTTGCCAGCACTTCATATCATCCCCATAAGCCTTTTCTTCTGATGCCACTTTTCCCATTATGCTCCAAAGCACACATAAGTCAACGAAATTCACTGACTTTGGATCAGGCTCTATATTATCTTAAGCCTGATCTTATTTATGATGGCAGGAGGAACCAGAATTGTCTTTCTCCCCACTCTGACATTGGAGTCCAGCAACTCAAGTACTTCAACTCTTCTGGCCACCATTCAGGACCATCAAAATGTCTACTCTCCCTTTTCTTTCCCCCCTTCCAAATTTCCTCATTAAAAAACTTGCAATTTTACATGGCGAGTTTGGTCTTTCACACAAGAACACTGATAAATAGGATAAAAATCCATCCATTCATTCATTTGATCAGTGTCAATGATCATGGAGAGGTTTATAAAGTGACACCACACATGGAAAATGTATGTTTACAAAGGTTTTATTATTTTACTTGGTAATTCTGACCACGGGGATTCACTGTATTCTGTTTTAAAAGCCCATACATGCTAAAATGAGTTTCAGCAGAAGGCAGCATTTGCCACCCTAAGCACTCTATTTTGCAAGTTCACCTTTTATAAATATCTCATTCATCACTGAAGGCTATTAATCATCCCTGGGGGAAAAAGAATCTTTTACTTAAAAAAAAATACACTGAATTTTGTTGCCAGTCCTTCAAACTTAAAAAAAATTAAGTGGCCAGCTATTTTTCCAGAATGAGTAGCACAGAACAAGAAGAAGAGAAAAGGTTTTTCCTGACCAGCCATTTTAATTACAGCTATGAGAACTTAGAAAAACCCACCTGGTGAGTGGAGTTATTTCATCCAGCTTCTCTCCCTTTTAAAACTGGTCTCAATAAGAAAAAAACAAAATCTCCAAATTCATAAATATACATAGAAATCAGAGCTGCTTTGGTCTAATCACAGGGACTGGCCCTGCTCCCCTTGAAGTTGGCAGATTTGTTCAATGGTAGCAAGAGTAGGCCCTTAATGGTTGAACAGCACGGTTTTCACAAGCTTTTCTGAGTGAGTGCAGGTTGTAGAGATTGTTCACAGGAGTTCACTTCTCTGGCAAACAGCTTGCTATGGCACTTTTTGTGTGGTGGCGAAAAATACTCCCCAAGCTCTCTCTCAATTTAATAGTGCTTTCTTCCCAGATAAAAATATATGTATTCTTGTTAAGAAAAAAATATGCATTTATGATCATTTCTCGTTCATAAGTCCTATTTTAAGAATAAAACAATACAAGATTTGGTACTGGCTCTTAAATACTAATAGAAAGGTTTTGTCTCACTCGTATACAAGCCAATATATTTTGGCAAGGAAATAGGAAAAATTGTCTTAAATATATAATATGAGAGTCAAATATACATGAAAGGACAAAGTAAAAGTAGGACTTAAGGATAGCAGAACACACATTAGGAACCTGGCACCTAATCCTGCATCCTCATTCATGTGAATAGCTCTGTATAATTCTGTGAAACTATGCATGTGAGTAAGAGCTGCAGGCCTCATCACGGGTAAATGGTACACACTTTGCCATAAAATTTTCTTATTTGGGTCAAGAGAAATTCCCCAACAGAGGATTTTTTTCTGGTCTTGAAACGTAGGGTTTGTTAGCTGCATTAAAGTGAAAGAAACTAAAATTAAGGAGAGAAAGTTTTATATACCACAGTTTATTCCTCTTCCCCGCTATAATGTCAAATTTAATTTGAGGAAAAACCAACCCTGCCACCATAAAGTGGAACTAATAATTTTTATGATCCCTTAACAACCTGTCCTCAGTGCTAACATACTGTAAATAAATTTCAACATCTTGTTATACACATAGTTCATTTGAAACAAAGCTAAAAGGGGAACACACTTCTCATTGAAAACGGGCATATATACAGAAAAAGGGCAGGGAGGGTGCAGCGGGAGGGCGAGAGCTGGCTTTTAAAACCTTATTCCAAAGCCCAGTTTTTGTATTCATATTAAACTTCCAACCTTTCCACTCAAATAAACCAGAGACTGTATCCAAAAATTTTATAATTCTGAATGCATTTCCCCAGTGTAGAAGTAATAATATTTTTACATTTAAAAGATCCACTGCTTTAATAAGCATGATTTGTGTATTTAGAAAATTCATTAGAGCAGACATTTCCAGACACTTCCAGATTTATTTATTTATTTTATTTATCCTAATTTGGGTATACTACTTCAAAAGAACACTTAGAGCTTCCCAACTCCTTAGTCACACACTAATAACATCTAATAATTAATAAAGACATGTAAATTATTAACTCCCTGAACTATTTCAAACTTACTATCTGTACACTAAGTGTCATGTCTCACTTGCAAATATCTGCATTACTTTGTTTCATAAAACAATAAAGAGACATGTACTTATCTTGCTCTTCTACCATGAAGTGAATATTCAGCCCTGCTGTAACTAACCAAATCAAAACTAAACTGACGCCCTAGCAAAGAATTTCTTCCATAAGATTTGAGAGTTTGAGGGGGACTGTAGTGGGGCCACATTTTTGGTTAGTTTAGATCAGGGGTTGGCAACTTTTCAGATGTGGTATGCCGAGCTTCATTTATTCACTCTAAGTTAAGGTTTTGCGTGCCAGTGATACATTTTAATATGTTTAGAAGATCTCGTCCAATAAGTCTATAGTATACTATAAACTAACAATAGTTTAGTTATAAAGTAAATAAAATGTTTAAGAAGCTTAATTTAAAATTAAATTAAAATTAAATTAAAACGCAGAGCCCCCCAAATAGGTGGTCAGGACACGAACAGTGTGAGTGCCACTGAAAATCAGCTCATGTGCTGCCTACGGCACACGTGCCATAGGTTGCCTACCCTTAGTTTAGATGCACAAAGTTTGTACTGAATTTGTTGGAACGAATGCCTAAATTGTACATCCAAGTCAGGTAACTGCATCTGTAAATGCATCTATAACTGCCATTTATGCAAGCATTTTTACACACAGCTGAAACTGCATCTAAATTTTGCAAATCTAAATGGCCTAAAAATCTAACAATGCACCTTTCCAAACATTTAAAAGATTAGAAATATTGAAAATTAAAACCAAAGTTGCGGAGTGGAGAGGAAATGCTCAGTTTATGAGTGAATGCAATGCTTCGGAAAGTGAGACTAAGGGTATGGTTACACTTACAAGATTATAGCACTATTGGTTATAGCGGTCCCCTTATACAGTAATATGTATAGCGCTATTGTATGTCCACACTCAGACGCGCCAGCGGTATAGCATGGCCACATTTGGGGCACTTAATGCGGCATTAAGAGCAGCGCATTAGGGCAGGTATCCCAGCATTCAGCTGGGTGCAACGTGCTTTTTAAATGAGGGGGGTGAGGGGGACGCGTTGTGTGTATGCGGAGGGAGAGAGCCAGTGATTTTTCCGTTCTTCTGAAAGCCTGTCAGCGAGCCTCCATTCACAGAAGGCTTTGTTTTCTTAAACATTTGCATTGCTTATCTGCCGAGTTAAGAGAGAAACTCTAAAGAGGTACTTCCGCATTCCTCCAGCCCAGTTCAAAACAAAGGGAAGAGACGTCAATTGCCTTAAATGGCTCTAGGCATCTCAAGAGATCACTTGTAGCGCAGTGGGTGTCCACATTCTTGATGTAGCGCTACAGCAGCTACACTACAGCCCTTATTCCTCATGCAGAGGTGGATTACCAGGAGCGGTTATAGCGCTCTACGTGCCTTGCCAGTGTGGACGGGGAGGAGGTTATAGTGCTCGTGGGGGCTTTATAGCGCTATAAAGTGCCAGTGTAACCAAGCCCTAATAGCACTAGCACAGAACGAGCAGGCACTGGGCAAACATCCTCACTCAACCCCTAATTTCTGCCAAACACATCTTAATCTGGCCTTCAGTGCACCCCATAACCCCTTTCTGTACTGCTTAAGGACAGGGACTGCAAGTGAGTCAGTGCTGTCTGAAAGGATTTAATCAATCCTCGCAACCAACTTTTGTTGGAAGTGATACATCCAGATGTATATTGTGAAGAATCCACTCTGACAAGTTCCTTTTTCAGTTTTCCTCATGTTCTGTGATATTTCTCACTCTGTTTATTTGCTACTTTTGAATTCTTGTTTTCTGTGGAGAGGGGAGATGTGAAAAGAAAGTATACAGTTTCTTGAAATTATTGTTAGACCTGTAAAACTCTACGTAGAGCCAAACAGCACATTAAGGGTGTACTGAACTAACTTTTCCCAAAAAAGAATTATCATTGTTTCCAAAATACAAGAAATCAGCCTTCCAGGTTGGTATGTACCAGGTAAGTGTTCTGAACTAGATTCAGAATAAACTTTCCACATCAAAAACATACAAAGAAGCAAGATCTCCCTCTTGCTAAAACAGATTATAATTGTGTAGGCAATTTGAATATTAAGAGATGTCACTCTGTATGAACTAGCTCTATCTGGAATTCCCACAATCTGCAATATTCTCTTCCTCAAAGCCCAACTAGAAGTAGGAAAAAAGTGAGAAAAAACTCCTACCTTTCAGAATAAATCATTTTATTTTCCAATTTGATCTTACAGCAAAAGCTACACTAATTATTTATGCATGAGGCAAACATGGATAACCTGTAGGTTATGTCTTTTCGAAATTAATTTTTACCCATAACTGATGGGTCACTAAAATAGAATTCTTCTATAATTCTGTAATGAAACCTGAAGAGATTTCAGATACACACTACTTGTTCCATAGCAATAGGATTTGTTTATTGCTTTCCTATTTTCTGATAGGTTTACATAATTTTATTAGTGAGATATTATGGTAATAGAAAGTTATACTCTACTGTCTAGCACAAGTATACATTAGCTAAATAAAAGCAACAAACCAGAAAAAACAGAGATGAACCAGGAGAAATGAAATCCATGAATTGTTTGAACACTGATATTTTGGTGATGACATGCACTGTCTTCACTCTTTTTGTGAGAGTTAGGGACAGTGTGGTGTCCTAGTAACCATCAGCTTATATTAGTACTGACCGCTTTTAAGAGCTGACTGCTTACGTGAATTGGTCAACCAAGTGTGTACCTTCCTATTGATTAGAATGTTGACCTGTAATCAGCGAGGGAGGCAAACATCTTTCCTCCCCTGTGATGTCTTTTCTTTATATAAAAATGTGAAATGGCTGCTTTTCATTAGATGCAGGATTTATTGACAAGCCTTATATGTTGGTACAACGAGAAGCACAATTTTATGGTGATGTATAAATAAATAAAAATCAATAATAATAATTGTACAGCAGAACTTTACAGGCAGGTGTGAGGTTACAGTTAACTGCATGCTTATTCCGGTGTTAGCCTTTTTGCAAGGTTGACTAGCAAGATTGAAGGCTTCCTTTTGCATTTTCCAAATTTCTATCTTCTTTGAACTCCCCACAGTCACCCTGGATACTATTATAGTTGCTGAAAGATGAGTCCATATCGCTTATATTTGAAAAGCCAGGGAGGAAAATAACACAGTTACCTCCCTGTAACTGTTGTTCCCCGAGATGTGATGCAAACATGTATTCCATGTGGGTGTGTGTGTCCTATGCGCCAGAGCCAGGAACTTTGCTTATCAGTAAGCATAGCAGTGGCACTCAGGCCCTGCAATAGCAGCCTCTCTCCTGGCCATATAAGGGCAGCACTGCCCCAATTCCCTCAGTTGTTTTACACCGAACACCAGAAGGGCAACTCCAATGCAGAGGGGACAGAGGATGGGTTTGTGCAATACACATCTGCATCACATCTCGAAGAACAACAGTTGCAGGCAGATGCCATTGTGTATTCTATGTCTATTCTAAAATGTGCCAAAATGTATTTTCAGGATGCGGAGCTTAGAGTCTATGTAAAGAAGGACTGCAGTATTGCCTTCCAAAGTTTGCATGTGATCTGGATGCAGCCATAGCAGCATAGTGGCTTAAAAAAGTATGCACAGAGGATGAAGTGAGCACGGTGAAAATGTCCAATATAGGAAATTCATTTAGGAATGCTGTTGATGTCACGAGCTCTCATGGAATGAACTAATACCTTTTGAGAAGGCATAGCCTAGGCTACTTTATACACGGTCATGGTACGGAAAAAGTTATCCACCTGGAGATTTGTCTGCAAAGAGATCACTTAACTGCTCATTTGGAACAGACAGACAAAGTGAGGAAATGAAAGATTTAGTTCTGTCCAGATAAAAAGCTAGACATCGCCTGACATACGAAGTGTGAAATACTATTCCTCTGGGGTTGAATGTTGCTGAGAGAAGAACACTGGTAGATATATAACTTGGTTCAAATGAAACTGGGAAACCATCTTAGCCCTGGTCTACACTGGTCTATCTTAGGGTCGACCTAAGATGTGCGACTTCAGCTACGGGAATAGCGCAGTTGAAGTCTACTTATTTAGGCTGACTTACCCCGGCGTCTTCACGGCATTGAGTTGACTGCTGCCAAGCTCCCTGGCTGACTCCGCCTGTGCCTCTTGTGGCGGTGTAGTACCGGAGTCGATGGGAGAGCACTCAGGGATTGATTTATCGCATCAAGACTAGAAGGTGTGTCCACAGGTTTACTTTGTCTTCAGAAAATTGTGTGTAAGGAGGCTCCGCCATCAAAGACTGCAATTCGCAAACTCTCCTTGTGGACGATATCACGACATGGAAAGCAATTTTCTGACACAGAAGGGAGAAAGAAGTTGCCAGAGGCTCTAATGGAAGTCCCATAAGAGTCACAAAAACAGTATTAAAGTCCCACAAAGGAACGAGCTCTTTAACTGGTGGGTGGAGACGAGTGACTCCTTTCAAGGACCTCTCCACCATGGTGTTTGAAAGCCCCAACTTCCCATGGATAGATGGATGAAATGCCAAAATCACCACCAGGTGGATTCTCAATTAACTAAGTGCAAGACCAGAAGACTGAAGGTGTAAACATTACTCCAAGATGTCCTCATGGACATAAGCTCACATTGGATGAACTCCATGGGATAATGGCTATACCAAGAACTCCTCCATTAGACCAAACAGGCCACCTTGGTGGAGGGCCTCCTGCTGTTAAGTAATGCCTGCTGGACTGCCTCCAAATATTGTTCCTCCTCTAATCCTGGCCTAGGCATCCATCACATCCAGGGCTGCCTGCAGTGATACTGTGGTCACCAAACAGCCCTCCAAAATGAACACCTTGTACTCTCCCTTAGAGGCTTCAAACAACTTGACCATGAATTTAGATATGGCTGCCCAATTGACAAAATCATATTTTAACAGCAATGCCGGATGGTTTGCAATGTTCCTCTGAAGAGAAGAGGAGGTATAAATATTTCTCCCCATCAAGTCCATCCATCCTCTTGGACTCTGTCCTTGGGTGTATATATACATCTTCCCTACCAAGCCCAGTCATTTGCTGCAGTCACCACCAGGGAGTTAGGGGCCAGGTGGGAATAGAAACGCTCAAACCCTTGTGTGGGAACAGTATCGTATCTCAGATGTTTCACCACAGTGAGCAACAATGCTTGGGGTATTCCACAGGGTTGCTGTAGACTCCAGAAGAGTCTCATTTATTGGGAGGACTACTCTCCCTGTTGCTGATGGTTGGAGAATGTATGTATTCTCCGGGAGGAATTCTGCCTGGATACCCGAGCCAATAGCCATACCCCTTAGGAAGTCCTGATAAACCTTAAACTCCAATGAAGATAAAGATTCTGACACAGCAGAATTATCCAGGGAGGAGGAGGCGGAGGCAGTGGCAGCTTCTTGTGTCAATATCGGATCCTGTTCTTATATCACAGGATGCAGTCGGAAAGTCCCCATAAAACCAGAGGGAACAGACTGAGCACTCATGGGAGCCACTCTCAGGACCATGATCTTGCTCTAGAGCAGGTTGAAGAGTAGGACCTCAGGGACAGAGGAGTGTCCCACAGATTCCAAGGAGGCCATGGGGCATATGAATAAGGCATTAGTGGCCAGTAGGCTCTGGGCCAAAGTCCCAATCCCCTGTGGGACAGATGCCAATCTTGGTTCCGACAGTGATCCAAGGGTGATTTCTGATGAAGAGAGGGAGTATGACCCTGACCTGGACCTTAAAGAATCCCAGACATTCTATCATGACAACAGGGGAGACCAGGCCCTGATGAAGCAAACAGCCAGTCAGATTTGGCTGAAGCCCAATAAAGAGGCAGCACTGGTGCTGAAGAGGAGTGGGGAATCCGCACCAAATGAAAAATAATCCCACCTGCCACTGGGGGAGCATTAGCACCAAGGCCAGTACCAAACTTGATGACGGGATCTGCTGCCAAAACAATGACTGTGCTGAAGGATGCTCCAGCATTAAGGGGGCCTTTGGTGCTGGGCCTGGCCTCAACTCCACTCCACAGTCTGTGGCCCAAACCCTTGTGGCCCAAGAGGTAAAGCAGGTCTGATGCTGCCTTGTAGGCCATCAGCGTGGAGACGGTTGACATTAAAGCCGATATTGGGTGTACTCAGATGCCCTATGGGGCAATGCCAACAGTATTGGCCCTTGCTGCTCTCAATGTGGAACTGGAGAACGCTCAGATAGACCTGCTCTAACTCTCATGCTGGAGGAAATATGGTGCCATTCAGCACTCCTCTTACAAGAGGAGAGGGACTCTTCCCTGAGCCCTGGAATGGTTCGTTTGTTTGAGGAGACCATTTCCTCACCATACCAAAGGGAGGTGAACAGGGGTTGGAGGACAGCAGAGCCTGAACGTGGAGTGGCAACACTTACTGGCTCCAAAAGGCGACTGCTGATCAGACAAGGACTCAGTGCCGAAGTGAGCCTTATGTTCTTCTCCCGAAGGGGCTGTTTCAAACCACAAATCTCTCACCACCTCTCATCTTTGTGAACAAGCTACAGATGGAGCATCTCTCTAATGTGTCCCTCACTGAGACACAGAGAGCACTTCATGTGGAGTTGCTGTAAGGGATGTCTTCCCCCGCCCTCCACCCCTGCAACTCCCACCACATGACCAGACAACACTTGAACCCTGGTGAGATCATCATACAGGGCAGCCAACTACTCTAGCTAATGCTAAACGAACACAAACCAACCTAAGGTACTACCACTACAACATACAAGAAAAAGGTCTCACAATCTGAGACAAAAGTATGAAGTGAAGACAACACACAGAACTCCAACTCTAGGCCATGGACAGAGTGATGGAACTGAGGGGTCAGGGCTGTGCGGCTCTTATACAGTCAAGGGAAGGGCTACAGCTGCAGAGCATGAGTGTGAGCACCATCCTTATGGGTACTGCTAGGCAAAGTTCTCTGACTCCAGTGTGCAAGGCCCTGTCCCTCAACACAGAATACATGGCTGCATCTAGTCAAAGAATAACTGTTTTATTCCAAATCCAATTTGTTTTTCTTCTGTACCTTTAAGTTTGGGGCTTGTCTAAGATTCTGGTTTTCAGACAAATTGTCTCTGCTTTATATTGTTAAGTTTTGAAATTATTCTTGCTCACTAAGGGCCCAATCCCATATTAGGAATAAGGTCTTCAACTCCTATTGACTTGAATTTGTGATAAGCTATTGCAGTGCAAAGTAGTTTGTAATTGTGCTTTAAAAACATCACTGCCCATCCTCCCAGTATTAGTGGAATAAGCAAAAGATAAAAACTATTTACCAAGGGTAAATATAAAATATTGTAACAAACTTGTACTGAGGTTAATGAACCAACATATGACTTCTCATTGAGAAAAAGGTGACTGCTCTACGAAAAGTAAATGTTTGATTAAATAATCGCTGCAGCAAGCAGGATGTGCTGAACTCCCACTTTCTTTCTCTCACACAATGTCATACAGGGCACAAATCATCTTACCGATCTCACTCTAGAAAGTAAACACAACCCTCTCTTCTCTACGCCAGGTCATTGCTTGCAATCTCTTATTTCCTGAAGAGATAAGCCAGACAACAAAATTTGTACTCAAAATTAAAACCCTACTCCTACTGTATTAAGTGTGCACAGTGGTGAAGGGAGAATATTTCATTATGTCCAAAGAATAAACATCTGTATTGAAAAACCCTCATTCTTCCTCACCAAAAATACCCAATGTGTGCAAGAATAGTAGCTTGGAAACTATCTACTCAGCAAGTTATAAAGTATCTTTCCTTAAATCTTATTTAAGGGTGTGACTTGATTTTTGGCAAATATAAATATTTATGTTCCAGAATAAGAAATTTAAATAGATTCCTATGGAAGCGGAAACTACAGCACACACTGCACTCAAATTAAAACAGCTTTTTAGTCTCTTTCTAGTACCATAGCACACCTGGAAGAGCTAGTGTATGTTCTAGTGTCCTTAAAATATGAAAATAAGCACACATTGTAAAATAATACGTGTGATTAATAAAGGCCCATTTAAAAGTGCTTTCCACTTGCACAGGTTTCAAGCTGGTATCCAAATCAAACCCTGTAAATGTAGTACAATTTTTTTTTAGCTGCAGATACATCTATAAAAAGTCAAAACCTACTTAAAGAGATATAGGATGGGATTTTCAACAGCAACTAAGTGACTTAAAGATCTTAAGTCTTAAAGAGCCACAAAGTCAATAGACCTTGTGCCCCTAACTCACCCAGGCATTTTTGAAAAAACAAACCCACAGTTCACTCTGTATTGAGTAAATCTTTCTAAACGTTGTTAGCTGCAGAAATTTACTATTCTGGGCTAGTTACCAGGTGTTTGTTACATTTGGGAGGCAGGACAGTTTGGTTAGAGTTTCTTAATATTCCAACTCTGCAGAACAGTTTGGTAAAATTATTTTGTCAACTTTCACTGAAAAGAACACAAAGGACCTTCACTTCCTTTCTACTGTGGGTCTGTTGTCATCAAAATACCAGTTGACAGCTTAAGGGTTTAATACCATTTTCAAAGTTGTGACAGAATATATTTTCAAAACTACAATGAAAATAAATAAGGCAATTTTTTATAAAGGAAAAAAATACCCACAACAAAATATCTAGTGTGGCTTGTTTTGAATATCAGCCTTTGTTCCTACAATTTTACAATATAATATTTATCTCTGTGTTAAGAAATCATGTTCTTAATTACCTGAATATATGTATATTCCTTCTCTTATAACACTCAAGAATACCCCCCAGGAAGGGGGCGGGGAGGAAAAGAGAAGAGGCAAATGGCAGAGAAATTTAACAAGCAAAAAAAAAAAAAAAAAAAACTTAAAACTCCTGAAATAATAAAAAGGAGAATTTCATCTGATTGCTAACAGAAACTGAACTAGAATCATCTGGTTCTATCCCAGCTATTAACACCAATTCTTTATTCATGGTGCATAGCTTTGATCAAGCTATAGGTTCCATATACTACCAAACGTTTCATTTAAAATATGTGGCATTAAATTGGTCTCCAACTGCTTATGCCATAGCCTCCTGCCATTCTACATTTTCTTAAACCTTGGAGTCCAATTCACAAATGAAGTCTGATTATTTTATTCTTAGTATAATATAGATTGGATGTGATTTATTTCAAATCTGCCAAAAAGAGTATTGTTTCAAAGCATTCTTGTACATGTTTATGGTCTGATATAAGAACAACAATTTAAATTTAATAAAATCTGAGAGCTTCAAAAATGAAATCATTTACCAGCAAGACTAAAAACAGCTTACACATATACAGAGAAACTATTTTTGTCTGCCCCAAAGGGCAGACAAGAAAAATTAGAGCCTACCTGCTCGCCCAAATTTCTATTCTGTAACTATTCATAGGAAAAACATGGATTTTGTCTCCATGAACTTAACTGAAGGAGGGATTTGAAGAAAAGTCTGCTCCCAATTAGGATATAGTAATAGAAACTCATTTTTTGTTGGAAATGTGAACTAGTTTTGCCCACTGCACAGAAAAGAATTCACAAGTGGACTATTGATTGCCCATAATTAACTTAATGCGTGTTTTTAATAAAGTCAGTTAAAAAAAAGTTCTGACATCAGAATGAGCTTTTCTTTAATCTTCAGTGCCCCTGAACAGCACACATATTTTGGCTGTTTCTTTCAGAGGTAAAAACCAGTAGCACACTACATACAAATTCTGTCTCTATGTTCTCCAAGTTAGGGGGAGACACATTTTTAATTGCAGTGGTTTGTGTAATTGTAATAAAAGAAGTTCTTGAGTTTATATGTTCCTAAAAGTAGACAGGCCTAGCTCTCCACCTACTCAATAGCACTCATTACAAATTTTTAAAAATCTCAGTATAATCTACTCATAATGGGAACAATTGTTCTCTGTGCTAGATATAAAAGGACAGGTTACAGGTGAAAATAAGAGATTTTGAAAAGAGTAAATTCATCCAAACAAACCATTCTATTTTAACAAGGAAGTGAGCACAATAGCTATAAATACTAAGATACTACTCTTTATATTCCTCACATTTTGTTCAGAATAAGTTAATGCCAACATCATTTAAATTTGAGATTCACAGTCTGCTTCATAATAAAAGTGATTCTGGGGTTTGGTTGCTTGCTTGCTTGCTTGCTTGAAATCAGGCATTTGCTTATAGAATTCAGATGGGAAATTCTGGTGACAAAATGAATACATTGCCCATGCAAACCTTCTATGTTTATCTATTGTATTGTATCTACAACATGAAAATGGAAGACTAGAAATAAAAGGAAGTGGAATTGATTAGATGGGCAAGGAGCAGTTAATGTAAAGAAACAAGCTGAAATACTTACAGTATCTAACAGTTATACATTCGGCCCAATTAGAGTTTAAGACCACCAGAGCAATCAATAATTGGTAAGTGTCCAAGAGACTGCTTTAAACCAGTAGAAGCTAATAAGGAGACTGACATCACAGAATGGTAAAGTAAGTGAGCTTTAGTAAGAAGGTGAGCAGTCCCTCCTTCCTCATCACCCAAAATTCTCACTGTTTTCACCACACCCATATTACTCAAAAAGATAAGTCCAAGTTTTCATGACGTTTGGCCTTTGTTCCTAGATTTGTCCAATACATTAATAAACATATAACACACACATACATGAAGTATGGCAGTATTTTTAATATCTATTAATGATATCCTTTCTTACAGACACGCAGAAATATATAATTATGGAAGTGCCTAGTAACAAATCCCGTTAGGGCTGTGCTCTGAAATGGGGCATAAATTTCTGTTTAACTGTATTAGTTGTGTCCAAACAGTGTGAAATTTCTCACAAGGTTAATTTTCATGCTCTGAATTTTCTCAACAGTTTTTGTTTGGCTTCTCTTCATACATTTTTTAACAGAAAGTTTTTGAGTTTAGGCTTTGACTGATTTTATTCCTTGGAAATCCTTTTCATTGTTGACTGACATCTCTTTTTAAGAAAATTATCTACCTACACAAAATGTTAGATCCTGAATGCAATGAGGAAGCTTCAGGGGATTTAAAACAAAAATGCTGGATGTAGCATCATTTGTAGCCATTATTTATGTTACAACTGAAATGTTGTGCCCTGCACTCACAAGGCAGATTGGTTAGGGCACAAACAGGACATCTGTTAGTAGCTCCACTTCTCTATCAGATTTTATTCAACAACAGAGAAAGATTCAAGTGCAAAAATATTCTCCATCAGCAGCTGCACTTTTGCTCTCCCACAGACTGAAACCCCCCATTCTCATCCAACCCTTTCATTCAATTAAGCACTAAAAAAAACCCTTCAAAATTAGCACACAAATATTTTCACTGTTTAGCAATAAGGACAGGTGTGCTCACACGTGACAGAAGTCCACAAAACACATGCATTGCAACCTCAGATCTGCCCTCCTTTAATTGACCTTCCTTCTGCCTACACTTTATTATACTAAACCAAACCTCTACTCTCACTGAGAAAACAATATGGTAATGGGGGGAGAGGAGAGGAAAGGAAGGAAGATGGGGCAGAGACAAGGGTTCAGTGCATGATATGTGGTGTACTGAATTTGTTTTAATGGTAAGGTACATGCCTCTGGGCTCAGGAGTAGAAGATGTGATCTGTTCAGTGGCTTGGCTTTTCATTTTCTTGGTTTTGTGGGTTTGTGTCAGTCATGTTGTGTGTGTAGCAACGCTTACTGTCTTTATTCTCTCTGACTTAAAAGTACAGCTTTAACAGGCAACCTACAATAGAAAAAAATAAAACAGTACTTCCAGGATTCCAGAAGCATTACACACACATCTTTTTTCATACATTTCATTTTAAAAGCTTGTAAATTAACTCAAGAAAGGATGTCTTATTCACCTTTATTATTTTGTAGTAAAGCTTAATGAAGACAAGAGATAATCACTGCAGTGGGCAAGGTTAAATTAACTTCACATAATGCTTTGCCTTTTTTTACATCCAGTGATGCTGAACAGGTAGATGCAGCATATGTTTCCATACATAAATGCTATGGTAAAAGTCAGCACACCAAACTACTGGAAAGCAGAGACAAACTAATGAGTTAGTAAAAGATCACAAGTTGAGTAAAACTTACTCCCTCTAGCCCCAAACTGTTTAAATCAATCCCAGGAAGCCAGGCCTTCAGTTTCACATTCTCAGCTGTGTCCGAGAAATCAATCATTATATACATTTTCATCCTACCACAAATTTACACACACCTCCCCCGCACCTCCAAAATTACAAAGAAGAAGAATAAGACTGTAAGGACGGATTCCCTCTACTGATCTGGGCCCTTTGATCTGCTCAGGCATATGAAGAGGCCAATTATTGGCTGTATCTAGCCATCTAAGAAGTCCACTAGTGTGTGGGAGCTCTAGCATCAAGTTGATATGTACTGACTCCTATCCTGCCCTTTGTCCTCCCCACCTGATTGAGGGGGCATGCTAGTGGCTGGAGGGACATGGCTACAGTGTTCACCAATTCTCACGTAATTGATGGGGCTGACATAGGTCCCCCTGGGGACTAGCTAAGCTGATATACATTAGCAAAGCACCTACACAATTTTAACACCTCCGACAGCTGGACTCGAGGTAGGCAGAGCGTAGGATTAGGGAGCCACAACCAGCTCCCTGATGGTCAATTCCTTTTCCTATACTGGACAGATATTTGGCCTAATGGGACTGAATTCTGCCCCAAAATACACCCCTTACAGCCCCTTTGAAGAAACAGAAGGAAAGTCAAAGCCGAATTCGTCTCAACGGCTTTAGAGAAAACTTTGTTATAAGACACGCATAAAATGTATGAAGTTTTGGTAACTTTAAAAACATAAAAGTTTGTCCATTTGTGATGAAAGGTCTTTATCATGCCAAAAGGCAAAATTAAGACTCACCCTACATAGCAGTATGGGGTCTTAAAATCTTTGCTTCTCTGTGAGTAGGGTGAGGAAGGAGGTTCCCTAGGCCATCTTCTGTTCCTCTGACCCCTGCACAGGTGGAGAGGAGTGGGCAGACCCTTGGCACCACTTCTTCCAATGTGCTGGCTAGCACAGAAGAGGGGGTAATCTGTGTGTAATAAGGGGCTGCTGTAGTTTACTGTTCCACTGTAGCAAGAGAGATGGAACTCTGACCCCAAGAGTCACAATTTGTTCCCTGAGCAGGTACTCGGCCAGCACACCTATATACCATCTCTTACATAGGGCAAGATACAAAGGCAAAAATTTCCAAAAGTGACCAGTGATTTTGCATGCCTTATTTTGGGGTTGCTGAACTGAAAACAAGGGCCTAATTTTTCAGAGGGCTGTGCACACTTACCAAAGAATACTTTGGTAAAACACTTTCTAAAAATCGGGCCCTTTAATGGGATTCAAGTTGGCCACCCAAAAAACTGGAGGCACCAAAATCATTGGCCTCCTCTGAAAAATCTTGGCCAAACTTAAATCTTGCCTAAAAATCTTAAGATAGATTGTAAGGAAGGAAGCCTGTCAACAATCAGACTCCATCACAAAGCAAATTCAGAATTTTAGCCAAAAAAAGAATGATTAATGAATTAACAGAAGTCAAAAACTCAAATAATTTCAAGCATCTCTTAAAATAAA
Organism: Dermatemys mawii; assembly: GCA_007922305.1. NCBI lineage: Eukaryota > Metazoa > Chordata > Testudines > Dermatemydidae > Dermatemys > Dermatemys mawii. Next base: position 13,081,682 of record ML677343.1, on the reverse strand, counting down.
TCTCACACACAAATCTAAAATTACTAAAATCAAATCACTGTTAAGTAGATGTCCTTTGTGCTTTCTCCAGACAATATATTTAATTAACCTTATTGTTCTCCTGGTTATAGTGCTTATATTTGCATTTTATCATCAGAAAATCACTTCTGCACTACTACATGATTTTCACTGGGTAAATACATTTGTATGTGGATTGGATTCTATTCCCTTGGCTGAGATTCTGATCATTTAACAGCAAGACTGTTGCTATGGCACACAGGATGTCACTCAGGATGTGACTATTTCCTTTGGTTACAAACTACTTTAAGAAAAAAAATACTTTGTCAATATAGAAGCGAAGTACCGTTTTTGATCCACAGTAGTGGAAACTCTTATGAACGCTGGGCCCAATCCTGCTCCCACTGAAGTAAATGCTAGTTTTGCCTTTGATTTCAATGGAAGCAGGATTAGTCCTTAAAAACACAATACCTAAAGAATACTTTGGTAAAACATTTGCATCATTTCCTCACTGACTTCCTGTGTCCCTGCCATGACATCCTTACCCATCTGAGTAAGGTACCTCTAAATAACTGCAGACTTCTCAGAAAAGACAGCCCTGCAACACCAATCTACTATATTGGTACTACCAAAAAAAAATTAAAATATAATACTCTAATAAGCAAAGCAACAGAAATGTAGCATTCTTCAAAAGCTTTAGGTTTTGTTGCTGAAGAAAGTATCCACAACATAAGTATCCCATAAATAATGAGACAATATTTATAAATAAACATTGTATACATATTTAGAATTCATATCATGCTGCATACTTACCATTCTAATGTCCAAAAACATATTGCTAAAAAGGTTTTTCTCAAGATGTACTAGTTTATTAATGTTTTAGTAGACCATATATACAAACAATAAAATAAAAAAATTGAGTTGTTCATAACTGTGCAATGGAACCAGACAAATATGAGCAGAAAAATGCTTTTTACCGGTACATATCATCCTTTTTGTACAAAAATACAGATACCTGAAGAATTTAGTTGTAGAAATTATTTTTAGAGTTTAATAAGTTTCCCCTTTCTGATTTTATTTCAATTCATATTTATTTAGAAATATCATTAATGAAGTTTGTATAACCAAAAGCACACAGAAAAACAGCGCAACAGACAAAGGCCAAAAACTAAACTTTATAATGAACATTTGAAAAGCTTAGATAACATACATTTTTCATAAGCTTTCAAGGATAATTTTATAGATTGATCCTAAATCAGTTGGGCCATCCACAACCTTTATAGCCATGATAACTTGACTTAAGAGGGTCACTTCCCTTATTGCTTAACTTATCTTTGACTTTCTGCTATTTATCTTGGTTGAACTTTGTTTGAATAACCCATTTTTTGGGCTAACAACATTTTACTTGGCTTGCAGGCAACATCTTGATAAGTGTGCATTTCCCATTTCACTTTTTGATCATTTTCTTCTCCAGGCAGTTAATTGGACTTACATAGACATGTTTTGCAGAAGTTTAAATGAGGCATAGTTAGAGCTTTCAAAAATACATATAATTACCCACACCTACAATTTCTATTGAAAAAATACAGCGACATAAGTAAAATCCTAAAGGAAACAGCAGGATATTTGCAAAGTTTCTATTAAACATAAATGGCTTCATATGAGGAGCTTATAGCAGATAGAAAAACATTCACAAAATCCAGCAACCTAACATTTTACACATTAGTATCATCATTTAGCTGACTAATTCCAGTACAATGCTATAGTGAGTGAAACTATAAAACTGTATGGAGCAAGAATCTGATGCAAATCTTGTTACTAGAAGGTGAACCTTAATTTGTCCTAATAGAAACCTTGACATAATTGCAGAAATATGGTTCGTCCCTCATACACAATGGAACAGGACGTAACACCATCAGCAAAATATCAGACTGAAGTCAGTTGTATGGAATAATTGAAGCCTCTGCAGAGTGCATGTCTGTGTGGAAATCCCATCAATAGTTATGGAATAAATCCCTGAAACTGCCTGCTTAGAATTCAGCTACAAACAGAGAAAACCAGGAATACTGTTAGTAGTGGATGAGCTGACGTGCTTAAAGGTAATTTTGAAAAGGGGTCTCGCTTAATGAAAAGAACCCTGAAAGATCAAGTTTCAACATTCTGTTTAAATACCACAGACACTCATGTAAAATAGGAGGGTAGCACATCTTAATTTTGTGTAATAATGTGACAGATTTGAAACCTAACTTCTTCATACCATTCAATCCATTATAGCAGAGTTCTTGTGCTTTCCTATGGGCCATAGAGGAAAGGTTAAAAATCGCAGCAGTAGTGGAGGAAAGCAGTAGTTGGATCAAAGACTGTGTGCTTAGCCCAGGCAGGCTGAAGGATAACAGCAGGAAAGCAACAGTGAAGGGGAAACAATAGAGAGAAGCCAGGAATGACAAGGGCTATGTCTGCCCAGCCAGTATCACTGCAATCTATAAACCACAGAAAATAGTGGATCATATGCCAGCAGTCAGGAGGAGAGAGGTCCTGGTACAGAGTATGCAGGGAGAAGGAGAGTGCTATGAACCAGCAAAAAAAAACCAAGAAACTTCAAGAGCGAGCAATTCCTCCCTTCTAAGGAGATTAATGTGTGATACTAAATTAAGAAGGGCTCCTTAGGAAGTGAAGAAATCAGCAATTGTCTCTGTGGACCATTACTATGAAATTGTAAAGTGCCAATAATATACTCAGCTCTGTACAAAAAGCAAAGGAAGATACAAATACTGTACCATGGATCTTATAATGGAACTTAAGAGCTAAAAGTATAGAGCTAAAAACTGCTTTGGATGTCCAATGAAGGGGAAAGTTATCAAAGCACTGCAGGTTTTTGTTTGTTTTTTGTTTCTAATTGGGTCAATAAACAGCTCTTCTAACTCAAGTGGATCAACAAGGTTAGGATTATATCTTTCACTGGACCAACTTCCCTTGGTGAGAGAGAAGCTTTCCAGCTACACAGAAGAGCTTTGTGTAGTTCAAAAGCTTCTCTCTCACCAATAGAAGTTGGTCCAATAAAAGATATTACCTCACATACTTGGTATCTCTAACATCCTGGGACTGACATGGCATACTGCATACAAGGTTAAGACTGGCAGAAGTAAAGTGTTGATAGTCATCTGAGCAAAGAGGATGGGAGAAGGTAAGTGGAGTGTGGTTGAAATAATGGGATGAGGGGAGGGAAAGGATATCTAGTGGGGAAAAGAGGGAGGCAGAACAGCATGAGATGGGGAGAATCAGTCTGACCAAATCTCTGACCCCCTTCTACTTAGCTAGCCTATTGAGAATACACTTGCCAGGAGCCACTGTAAACAGAAAACATGTCAATAAGGAATATATAGATAATTTGTCTCTCTTTAACAAGACCCTCAACGGCAGAGCATAATAAAGCTGAAAGGCGCCAGGCAAGTACAGATTACAGAAACAGCAAAAATGACTGCCAGGTGGATATCTCATTAGCGTTCCCCATCAATAACTCTGTGGTTCCATTTGGGGAGGGAGAGAGTGACAGAAACAATCTGAAAATATACAATACATTATTTTAGATCTTTGGGCTTGTGTGCATGGAACATCAGTGTCATTTGTGGAAGTGGTGGCTTAGGTATGTTTTAACAATTTAAGTGGAGCCTAGCAGGAGATTCCTGCAGGGAATGAGAGGCTGCAACATACAGTTGAGGCAGGAAAGGATTATGCCAATCAGGATCTCCTCATTTCAACAGGTAGTGAGTGCCATTAGAGTCCTAAATTAAACAACCTCTGATGCATAGGAAAGAATTGATGACAGCTATAGTCTGTGATTACCCTACCACTCATTCAGGTGTCTGTATAAGCATGGTTGTTCTGGATTCATGGGCTCTTGCACCAGTTTACCAAATGCCTGAAGCTGGTGACTGGGGAAAATAAAATAAAAATAAAGCACAACACGCACACACAAAAAGTAAAACAGGCAGAGAAATCTAAGGATCACTTCAGTGGGGCTACAAATAGAAGGCTCCACTGGCTGCAAAAGTAACCAGATGATGCAATTATTATAGCAGTCGCCAATAGACCATCTGCCCGATTCCCTGGGCTGTTGTTGTTGCAGGCTCAGCAGGGATCACTCCCCTAAGAGACAGGCCCCCACTGTTTGGAGGAAGACCATCTGCCTGATTCCCAGGCTGTTTGTTATTGAAAGCTCTGCAGGGACCAGTCCCTAAGAGACAGACCCACACCCAGGGGCAGCAACCACATGACAGAGTCTAAGGGTGCTGACCATTTGCGGCAACTGGAATGGGCAGCTGTATTACATTTCCTGTGCTGTTTACTCTCTTCCCTTCCTCCAGTAATAGCAGTTGTGTTTTTGGAGCATCTTCATGTCTGATTGGATTTATGGTTTGCTTTTTTGTTTTGTTCATTTTTATATTAGAAGTCTGTGCTGAGAGTACAGTCTTTTGGGGAGGGGGACTGAAGCATTAGCGAGCTTCTTACTTTTTGAGGGTTCTCCCATTTTTGTTTATTTGAAATGTATGGGGGATGAGCAATTGGCTGAGATGCTAGGGGATTAAATTTTTCCCTCTCCCAGACCTCCCCTCACACACCACACACAAAAAAACAAAATACTTTTCCTTTTCTGGTTTGTGTTTTTGTGGTGTGTCTCTCTCTCTGACTTGGAGCTAAGGAACGAGGGAAACAATTTTTTTTTTTTTTAAGCTTAGTGTTAACATGGGTGGAAGTCAGCATCTGATGGGGAGGACACAAGATGAGTAAACCAGATGAATTAGCAGGTTTAAAGATACTAGTGAGGTTAACAGCAGACAGTTCTGGTTTAAAGGTTCCTTTGGAAAATCCCTTTAACTTCTATTTCAGATAAACTCATGTGGTCAAGATGGAACAGATACATTTGATTCCTCTGGACATGAAATTCTTGTTTGGTAACAACCCATGTATTGTTAATAAGTCCAACACGCTACAGAGTTGTATAGTGGATCACCACCAAGATCTGGCTTGTACCACCAATATTTCCATTGGATAAGGTAGACTTGACAGGTCCATCTCCACAAGTACAGTGGAACCCTGCAATACCACAACGGTCGGGGTTCAAAAATATTGACCGCAGTAAACATGGGGTTGCGGTATTGCGGGGTCACGGACATTAAAGTACCATGCGCTGCCGCCATCGGGAGCAGCGCGCTATAAGCGGATTCGTGCTATCACGGGGCGCGGTATTGCGAGGTTCCACTGTACTGTGCTGGAAATTCTCTCTTATTCCAAATTCACACAGAATGAAGAGGGCAGGAAGGGCAGTGATTTTTTAAAATCCTCTCAGTCACATGAGCTCTCCAATCACAAACATTAGTTTAATTTGAGCAGGGGCAATCTCTTCTGCCTCTCAGAACAGGGATCATTTCAAACAGGAGATCTCAAACTGTAGATTCATCTTTAATTATTCATATATTTCAGGCCATTTCACTTCCCAGAAATTTTATTTTTCACATCAAAAACATGAAAATATTCACTTGTTTTTGATGTCAGGTCATTTTCAAACAATTTTTTAAGTTTCCAGTTTCAAAATTCTTACAAATTTTCCATTCAAAAATAAGAAGGAATGAGGTAAACAGGATCGTGGGTAGGGGCGAATTTACACATTCCAATTCAGGGCAACAGTGTTTTCCACACACTGACAGGATGTTAGGTCTCTTGAACGTGAACACAGCAAAACTGGGTGACAGGTGGTGAGATGAAATTTTACAAGCACAAAGAAAAACTACTACAGTAAGGTCTGATATCCGATTCACGCAATGGTTAATAAATATGAGATGCCTGCAAGCTTGCAGAAGACAGACTGGTAATTTCATGAGGGTTCTCAAAGAGTTGGCCTACTTGTACTTCAGCTCCAAAGCAAAAGGATAATTCAGCCTACTTATTAAAGACTTTCCATATACTATCGATGAATGACTAAAACACTACTAAGATGACCCCAGCTTGTGGAACTCAACTCCCCTCTATATGTATTTCAGCCTATTCATTCCAGTATTTCTTCCCGCCTGACCTGCACCTCGTCTCTCAACCTTAAGCATCAGTCTTGACAGAAATGAGGGGGTCCTTATAAATAATTGCTTACTTAGCTTATTGGAAGCAGCATTTACATTTTGAACTGAATTTATTCAATGCCTGGAAAACAAAATTATTAAAACGGACAGTTAAGTGTTGAACTGCAAAATATCAATACATTTAAAATGAGTTCTGATCTAGTTGGAAATATTCTTGGCATTCTAAATATTTAGAATTTAAAAATTCCTTCTTGCCATGAAGCAAACACACAGAAAGAGTTTGAGACTACGTGCGTACTCTATGCCTGAGTGACCCTCAGGGATCTATGCTTCTATTAAAACTAAACACTCATTTTAAGAAAAGAAAAAACAGCATGCAAATTAAGTTATTCAGGGTATTATTAGGACAGATTTTTCCCCACCCCAGATCCAGACACAGAGCAGACCCTCTACGCTTCTGCATGGACAGGGATATGGGCTACTCCACAAATACTATTCCATCCCCACCTCTATCTCAAAATCTCCAGAGGTCTGTCCACAAGTCCTAGAGCCAATACAAAAGCAGAGATTGGGCAGAAGAATGGGCAGGCCAGCAGTGACTTTCCCTCTCCAGGTCCCAAGGACATTAGTTAAAAAAAAAAAAAAAAAAAAAAAAAAAAAAGGTAATACACTCTCGGTGTGACAAAGTCTTTAAGGTGCCACAGGAGACTCTGTCACTTCTGCAATTCCAGACTAACACGGCTACCCCTCTGATTCTTGACTCTGGGTGTATTAGCCTTGCGATACAGAACATCTCTTTGACCCTACACAACTCCAAGGTCCAAAGGCAACCCCGCATAGCCAGAGAAGCACTGAAGGCCAGAGCCAATAGGAAGTTACAAGGCCTCCATTTGGATTGCCCTGACCTCCAGCACACCCCTCCACATTCATCAGGTTTGGGCAGCTTGGCAAACTATTCTGCAGGTGTAAGGAGGATCCTGCTTGTCAGGATTATGTAAGAGAATCTCTGCAAGATCCTTATGGAGACGTCCTCCTACTGTGACCTCTCCCCGAGGTTGTCCCAGAGGACAGTATGACCTGGTCCACAAAGAATTTCATTTTTCAAATGTGCTTTTATCAAAAGCCAAAGTGAAGATGTGGTTGCATGGAGAACTACACGAGAGCTGCCTCATTCTCTGCTCATCTTCTGTATACATTCACTCAGTCCAGTGCTCAAAGGGTACCACAGGGCACAGATGATGTTATACAGGTACTGCTCAAGTCATAGAATATTATACAGGGGTTTTTTTTTTTCCTATTTCCTGAATGGTATGTGGCCATACAACTAAAGGACCAAAGTGAGAGGAAAATCTAAACCAGCCTGTGTTGGTGTAGCTTACATCTTCTCCTGATCCCTCAACCTGTGTGTTACAAAAACTCTCTTCCCTAGAGTCATACCACATGCGCATGTATTTACAAATACCTCAGTCAGAAACAGAACACCTCTGATTCAGACTCACTGGACTGAAGGGAGTCTAAGTGAGCTCAAAAAACAGAGACGTCAAAAGACAGGAGCTCAGCAAGAGGAATAACTAGTACCCTACTTTAACTTAACTTGTAAGACTGCATATTGACCCACCAATCTAACAGTCTAATTTTAAGGGTGCTGGGTGAAAGGAAATCTAAGTTACATCAATTCAGAATATAGCCAAACACCATAATGTAATGTATACAACCCAAGGGAACCCAGGAGGAATTTACCATTTAAATCTTAATAGGACATTTTCTGACTTCTGAGTGGTTAGCTGTGCACACTGAATCATCTTTTAACAAAGGTTTTTGGGTTGCTTCCTTAAGTTTTTTTTTTTAAATGGACTAAAATAAAAACTGTAGCTTTCAAATTTCCTATCGCAATGTGGGATAGGGTAAGGAGAGCATGTAAAATAGACGAGAAAATCCAGAACAACAAGAAAACAACAGTGTTGATGCAAAAGAAAAAATGTGAATTCAGTTCATTCTTCCCCATAGGAAGAGGATCATTTCAGGCCTATATTGGCATCAGGAAGATATTCCTTATTTGTGAAAATCACCATCCTTCCAACCAGGAAGGACTGGATAAGATTCTGTGCAGCATGGAGTCACCTCTGATTTTTATTCATTTGTAGTACTTGGGGTTGAACACACTGACCGAGATTCTTAAATGTATTTAGGTTCCTAACTCCTACTGATTTCAAAGGGAGTTAGGTGCCTAAACTCCTCTGAGGATCTGGGCCACTGTCTCTTCAGCACTCCCTGATTAGAGAGGTTCAGAAATCATTATTTATTTCATTCTATGAAATGGAATAAAAAGCTACTGTGAGCTTTTTTCATATGCTTTCAAATAACACTCTCATTGGTGTAGTTACCAAGTGTAAATGAAATAAATAAGAACTATGTAATTTTAAATACGCAGTAGTTATTGTTGCAAATGGGGGGGAGAGAATGTAAAAATCAAAACAAACTTTTATATTTCTTGAGGGAGCTGAACTACAGACTAAATGCAAAGCAAGATTCAAACTCCCCAGAGAGTCTTTTTTCAAATGGGAGAATAATAATAATACAGTAATAATAAGCACTTATATAGCGCTTTAGATTTCCAAAATGCCATGCAAACATCAACTAATGGGGCACACTAGAATAAGTAATGTCTAAAATGAGTTTATATACTGCATTATATTTTTCTACAAAGTGGCTACGACTGTTTTCAAAAATTAAATTTCCCCACATATTGATACCAGTGCAAACGGAAGAATTAAAAAAAAATGATGCAGATTCTTTCCCTTCAAAGTACAATGTTTCTTCAAAACCTACAAGTTCCAAATTCTGGTTCAAAATAAGTAATTTATAGGACTTCATAAACAAAAAACTGATATTTTGTTCCTTAAGAACAATAAATATGCAGATAAGTCATCAGGATAATACATGTGGGCAGTTATAGACAATTACCAATTTTTATGAAAAGAAACTCTGGCTCATTCAAATGTAAGACCAACAAAGTACTTAAGCAAAGGAAATGTTTAGTTAAGTAAATTAGGCACATAATAGAGGTTTTCCTTGTTTCAATCTTACAAACAAAGACATTCCTTATTCAGCAAGACAGTGCTGTTCAGATGAAGAGATTTCTTAAGGACAGACAAGTGTCCTTACTCTACAACTACTGAAAACAAGCGCTTCTCAATCTTCAAATTCTTAGTAGGACAGTCTGATAATTTTTTTGGCAGAGTGGGGTTGGGAAATCATGTAAATAATACTTCACAGTTGCATCACTTCACATTTATTCTCCCCAGGATCTCAAAGTAATTTACAAACACAGATCCCTCTAAGAAGGCAGAAATGCTATTCCCATTTTGCACACAGATAGACTGAGCAAGAGAGAAATTAAGTCACATATCCATATTCACAGAGAGTCAGTGGCAAAGCCATGAACAAAAACTCAGAAATCCTGACTCCAAGTCCTGTTTGAACCCCAGGCCGTATTACCTCATTATTTCATGCTAGGCTTTCCATTATTTTTTATTGTTATTTGAACAGCAGTAGCACCTAGGAGGCCCAGCATGGACTGGGAGCCCATCGTGCCCATCTTAACAGCAAGTATGTGAGAACAATCTCACATTGGGGGTTTCTAATGGTTGTACAGTTTTCATAACTATAGAAAAACCCAGACTATCCAAATGTCCCTTTCCAGCAAACTGCCAGTGTGACTCTCTGTTATGCCAGGTCAGGATTATCTGAACATATTTGGTATCGCCTAAGCAGTTATGATACTGAAGATTCTGCCGAACTTTCTATAAGCTCAGTTTCAAGGATTCTGCTTCAGGGAATGGCAACAGAACAGGCCATACACAGGACATGTTCCAAAACAGAGAGAGAAAAAAATGCAAGTTCTTTTTAAACTACATCTGCTACATGGGTGAGATCATAACCCAACCAACACTGCTGCGCAGTTATGTCAGGGGCAAGGTTCTTACTCCTGCTCAAGCCCTTTCACAGCCTCCCCAGGTCTTTGGGGGTACTGAGTATCCAGGTATGTAAGAGTAAGAAAACTATGCACAATCCTTCCCAAGCAAATCCTTGGCTCCATCCCCACAATACACCAGCCAGTTCAGCTGAGCCAGCATTGTCGTAGTAATCTGCTACTAGTGAAGGCCATCAGCAAAGTGTGGACAGGGAAGCAGCTGGACCTCTAAAGCAAGATTTACTCCATGTACTGCTCCCAGGGCAGTGCAGCTACACTCACCCCTTACAAAAGGCAAGTTGTATCTGCTCCATCTAGTCACGTTAATAGTTAACAACAATGGTGAGTAGAGAATCAGTTCAGAGAGAGGGACAATTTGGCATCACAATTTATAGAGATATATTGATACTAATGCTGCTGAAATTAAATTCACATCACGATGCATTAAAAATATGCTCCTTAAAATTCATAATTCTTTAAAAAGTACCTCTTATTTAAAGAACAGACATGGAAGAAGCTGTGGATCCACCACTTAGCATCGCAAGACATCATGTATATCGAACTATTTTAAAATTCTTTTACACCACTGCATATAAACCAAATAAAGATACAAACACCGTAAACAATAAGCTACAACAAAACCTGTTTTCCTATTCGAGACTATCTCGGTTAATATGAGACCCGAAGCTTCTATCAAAAGCAATCAGGACCCATAATTACAAGGAAATCAAAAAAGCAAAGGGATGATTTACACCAGCCAGGTACTTGTATTGGCAAATATCTAAATTCTTTCATTTTATAGAGCTGAAAAACAAACAAAACATTGCCCTTTCACAGCACGAAAAATCTGCCACCTCAAAGATACTCCAAATAAAAGACTGGATAACTCAGACATATTACTGTAATAATAAAAGGTCATGAAAGCCAACAGCTGTGTTGTAGCCAAAGGAGCTGTTGTTATTTTGGACAAAAAAGAGGCCCTAATCCTTAACAAAAACCATAACTACTTTGCAATTGCTAAAATGTAAGAAAGCCTTGTAAACTAGCTTAGAAGAGGAAGTGACATTTGAGTCAACCATAGTCAAAATTTCCCTACAGGAGAAATTAAGTTTGTACAAAATTGCAGATAGAACAATGATACAGAACATAGGAAAATTAGATACTACACAAAATCATTTCACTAATTTCTATTAGAACAGTGATTCAGCATCACAATTTGCCTTCCAGGCTATGAGTATACAGCACAACCTTATGTTAACACACCAAAAACTTTCATTCGAATGCCAAGGGTCAAGAAAACAACCAGTTGGCTGGGTGAGATCACACTCTGTTATGCACAACCTACAATACACAGACAAGAGTGAAATTTAAAAATATAGCAACAGTTTTAATCTCTTTTCTTGACATTTGTCAGCCAGACTTATTACTCATGTTGCTTTGGGTGTGCTAAGTCAGACAAAAAAAATTGTCCTCTGCTAAAACTTGCTTGCTTCAGCACAAGGTTTCTATCTGGCTCGCTGTCTGTAACTTGCATACAAAATGTAAAGATGGAATACAGGAGTTCCAAGTCATATCTGTAGATCTCTGAACTCTGGAAAACATCTCTGCTCCCCAAGCATATTTAGAGACTTTTTTCTGGTTTACACTACTTTCAATGTCACCTTGCCTGGACCACTGAGATTACAAGCAACAGAAAGATTGTGGTCTCCTAACCCAGAAACTACATGCACAGGCTTTATGAGTGTGTCTACACTGCAATAAAACACCCACGTCTGGCACATGTCAGCTAACTCAGGCTTGTGGCGCTCTGGCTGCAAGGCTGCACAGTTGCAGTGTAGATGTTCAGACTTGGGCTAGAATCTGGACTCTGAAGGAGTCAAGACTCTAGCCCAAGTCTGAACATCTACGCTGCAATTTTTTAGCCCTGCAGCCTGATCCTCACTAGGTCAAGTCAGCTGACATGGGCCAGATGCGGATGTTCCATTGGAATGTAGACATACCTTACATTAGGGTGACCAGACAGCAAATGTGAAAAATTTGGATTGGGGTGGAGGGTAATAGGAGCCTATATAAGAAAAAGACCCAAAAATCAGGATGGTCTCTATAATATTGGAGCATCTGGTCACCCTACCCTACAAAGTCTTCCACTTCAACTACCACAGTAGCTCTGGAATTGGAGTTTTAATGTCCCACATGGTAGCATGGGCGACATCTTATCCAACCTATAGGTTAAGAAAATTAGAAGCAATGGAAGAGGAGTGTAAGAAACTAAATTTGAATTCAGCCCTTACATAACTGCTTCAACCTATGTGTTATGGTTTCAATAACATACAAACAGCCAGCTATGTTGCCTATGTGGGCAATTCACACAAACAACTTGTGACCATGATAAGAAAGACATTTCTAGTACCTCTGAATTTTGAATAAATACTTGGACTCTGTTTCAACTGCTGATTGGTAATTTCTCATATACAGACTGAATCAGTGGAAGTTTGATATTGACTTCAACAGAAACAGGATTAAGGTACTGACTTTCAATGGGACTTGTGCACTTAAGTCCTTTCAGCACTTCTGACAATCCCATTCTTAATGCTGATTTACCATTGTATGGTTAGATAGAAGTTCAGAACGAGTCACAGACATTAGCTTAACAAGGCTTGTCCATTTCAGTTCACATTAATTTCGATAAACTCTACAGTTTCAGCTCACATAGTTTTGCACCCTCTGCAGTTTAAGTTTCAGCATTTGTTTCAATCCAATACAATGAAAGTGATCATCAAAATAAAAGAGCCTAGTTTCACTGGGCTCCATATATGGGGCATGAGTTCACTCTACCCAGAAACCATTCGCATGGCCAATACAAGTAAGATGAAACCAGGAAACTCTTTACTAAACTTATGTGCATCCGGGGGTGCCAAAATGTTCTGCTTTCAGTTTCAACTTCAGAGTTGCAGGGGCTCTGAAAGAATTAAGTGAAAATCTGCTTCTTTCGTGCCTGATCCCAAAAAGTTCATAGCTTCACATGATTTCTGAGTTGAAGAAAGTTCACACTGCTCTAGTCTAGTACAAACACTAAAATTGCTCAATTAAAGATACATGGATGGGACTCACTTTTGTGCATAGAGCCTAAGCAAGGATCTATGCACCATATAAATCCTACATAAAACCTTATTTTACCCTGGTGCAAGGACCTTCTCCCAAGAGAATTTCAATGATAACATGCACAGATTCAACACTGATCAGGAATGGCAAAATAACACCCGGGCAACTCATTCACCCTTATCCCAATCCACACAAAAAAACAAATAAAAAAAGCAAGTTCAGAACCCAGATTCCTCTGTCGTGTATGCTAGTCCATCGCATAACTCAAAGACTTCACTGGGGGTTTTTGAAATGTTTCAGTGAAAAAGCTAAACAATTTTCAGCAAAGAAACAGATTTCAGATTTGAGCTCACAAACAGTGGTAACGAAGGTGGAGAAAAAAAATAAATCCTTTCAAAATAAAAGCACTGACATTCTTCAAATGCACAAAGCATAAGGAAATAAATGTTCCATCAGGGAGGAGAAGTGACAGAGGTGAAGCAAAATGGTGCTGCCACAAGACAGCAAATAAACAGAACCAAAGAGACAAGACCACAAAAAGGATAGTTTGCCATTTTTATTTGTATAAAACAGTAAAGAAGGTATTATCTTCAGTAACTTCATCATTTTCTTTATGCTTTTTTACTGAAACAACACAGTTTACTACTGCTAGCTATGCCACTGCAATGAGTTCCAAACCAGATAAATATCCACACGCTAGATGGCGGAGGTAGTGTATACTGAAGTGCTTACACTTACACAGTAGGCATTGCCGAAGACTATCTACAAGTATTCCCTGGGTACTGGAGAAAAACAGGGAATAAACCTTTGAAGCAAGCCATTCAGGTGTGTAGAACTGTTCAAAATCAGTCATGTTGACTGAGACTTGATGAGAATCAATACATTGTGGTGGGGATAATTTGCAGTTTTGCAATGTGCCTCACATTCATTTTCCTACAAACCCAAAAATAAAATGCCAAACACACACAAACACAAAATAAATCAGATTTTGTTTCCTCTTCAACACATCTGAGCTTTGACAGTTTTACTATGACAGTGACAAGCTGTCAATGTAATAGCCAGTGTCTGAGAACTGGTTGCTTTCACAGACCCTTTCATCATATCTTCTATTTTTGCTGTTCTAAACTAACAGAATAAGTGACTGTTTTGTTTCTAAACATATACGGCCACATGGAACCACCACTCAGCAGAGATCAAATGCTGTATTTTATCTACAGATCAAAAACAAGGGGGAAAATCCAGACAAAGAGCCTGATAAGAACATAAGAAAGGCCGTACTGGGTCTGACCAAAGGTCCATCCAGCCCAGTATCCTGTCTACCCACAGTGGCCAATACCAGGTGCTCCGGAGTGAGTGGACCTAACAGGTAAAGATCAAGTGATCTCTCTCCCGCCACCCATCACCCCCCTCTGACAAACAGAGGCTAGGGACACCATTCCTTACCTAGCCTGGCTAATAGCCATTAATGGACTTAACCCCCATGAATTTATCCAGTTCTCTTTTAAACTCTGTTATAGTCCTAGCCTTCACAGCCTCCTCAGGCAAGGAGTTCCACAGGTTGACTGTGCGCTATGTGAAGAACTTCCTTTTATTTGTTTTAAACCTGCCGCCCACAAATTTCAATGAGTGGCCCCTAGTTCTGCTATTATGGGAACAGGTAAATAACTTTTCCTTATTCACTTTCTCCACACCACTCATAATTTTATATACCTCTATCATATCCCCCCTTAGTCTCCTCTTTTCCAAGCTAAAATGTCCTAGCCTCTTTAATCTCTCCTCATATGGGACCCATTCCAATCCCCTAATCATTTTAGTTGCCCTTCTCTGAACCTTTTCTAATGCCAGTATATCCTTTTTGAGATTAGGAGACCACATTTGTACACAGTATTCAAGATGCGGGCGCACCATGGATTTGTATGAGGGCAATAAGATATTCTCTGTCTTATTTTCTATCCCTTTGTTAATGATTCCTAACATCCTGTTTGCTTTTTTGACTGCCGCTGCACACTGCATGGACATCTTCAGAGAACTATCCACAATGACTCCAAGATCTTTCTCCTGATTAGTTGTAGCTAAATTAGCCCCCATCATATTGTACGTATAGTTGGGGTTATTTTTTCCAAAGTGCATTACTTTACATTTATCCACATTAAATTTAATTTGCCATTTTGTTACCCAATCACTTAGTTTTGTGAGATCTTTTTGAAGTTCTTCACAGTCTGCTTGGGTCTTAACTATTTTGAGCAGTTTAGTATCATCTGCAAACTTTGCTGCCTCACTGTTTACCCCTTCCTCCAAATCACTGATGAATAAGTTGAATAGGATGTTGTACCATTCTGCTGATCACCAGTTAAAACGTATTCAGTATCCTCAATTCCTACTGAAACTAAAGGGAGTTCCTCTGCACATTCAGAGATTGGGTCCAGAGCAAGTAACAGAACACAGAAGTGACAGAGTCCTGTGGCACCTCTCCAATAACAAAACACAAAATCACAATGCTTTTACCATTAAACCAATTTGCAAGACCTTCTCTAAATGGACTACCAATATACAAGGTTAGCACATGTGGTTCTTTTCCACCTATTTTGCTTTCTTCTGAAACAGAATTCCACCTCTCAACCACAGTATCTGGCTCTGTGATAAGCTCTCATATTCCATCTCCAGCTAAACACTGAATGGAGAGAAGTTTGGTGCCTATTTTTTAAATATTTTCTCAAGGCAGAGTTTTCACCTGTCAGCTCACCCTATATTCAGACAATGTTTATATTTTTATATTAATTATATATATATATATATTGTGACAAAGCTCCAAGTTTGTACTCGTGGGTCCTGCGCTTCCTGGCAGATTTAGGGGCCTCAGAAACTCATCTAGGCCCCAGAGTGACCTCCCTTTCTCAGTATAATTGGCAAGAGTCACCACCTAGTGAGTTACCTTCATCACAGGCCAGTATGGAAGGTGGAAAGAGCGGGGGGGAGCCCGGGCCCGCCCTCTACTCCGGGCTCCAGCCCAGGGACCCTAATAGTATCAGCTAAGATGGCTGACCTTTTATCCACAAAACACAATACAATTCCCTGGGCTACTTCCCCACAGCAGTCCCTGCTTCTTCAAACTCCACTTCACCCTTACCTCAGGGCCTCCTTCCTTCTGGATGATATGTTGTCCAACACTCAGTCTCACCAACAGCACAACCTCCTTCCACAGCTCCTGACACCCACACCCCACCTGACTAACTGGGAGGTTTTTATCTGGATTCAGCCAGTCCCTGATTGGCTTCAGGTGTCCCAATTAGGCTAGCTGTTTCTACTCCTTTCTAGAAGGTTCTTAATTGGCCCCAGGTGTCTTGATTGGTCTGGAGTAGCCTTTGTTTGGCTATCCAGGGAACAAGGACCTGCACATCCTGAGGCTGATATACCTGCCTTCCAGCACTCTCCTATATCCTTCTGGTCTGACTCCGTCACTATATATATATTTTGGTTGTTCTTTCTGTTGCAAGTTACCTTGAATACACATCAATCAGTAATTTAAAACAGTGTATTAGGGAATAAGATGTATGATCTGTTTTCTTCTTCCTGTCATGCTGGCTTTGTTCCACAGTCAAATCAATGGCTGCATCAGTCTATAGGTCACTTCCTGTTTTACAGGTGTGCGTGCAGCTATACCATGTTAATTTAGACAAACACTCTATACAGTTTTAATCCCACCTAAATACAAGTTCTGATATCAAGATTTTTTGTAACATCCTTCAAGGGTTGTGGTTAGGTTTCCCATAAACCTAAAGAGCAAGAGCAGAGAAAACTCACTGGAGGCGTAGCAGCCAGGTAGACTTACATAAAATTCCAGAGGCTACAAATACTAGAAAGAAAATATGAGAAAAGAAAAGGAGGAAAATTAACATTTTGCAATGTGGATATTTATACAGTAATTTATATATATTACATTAGTTTTTAATAAGATACCTTGGGGCTTATTTTTCTTATTATTTTTTCAAGATTCCTAGGTGATATTAGCACTCGGATATGACAGACAATGTAGAAAACCCATAATAGATTAGACAGATATAACACACACAAGTATACCAATAGTTTATAAGCTACTTGTTTGTCAGCACCTGTTGTCATAGTAGCTGGATAGGGGGACACAAGCACACACACCCCTGGGCTTCTCCAACAGAAGCCAAAAAAACTGAATCATACACCAGAACCGACTACCAGTAAATGCATTGTTAAAATCATAACTTTGGACAGCAAATCATCATTCTACCATATGCAAAAAAGAACTACAGAATTTCACTCTAGATTAATTTCAGATTAAAGAAAACAACCAAAACAATGAACACAAGTCAGATCTCTATTAGAGAACACAAAGTGGGTCTCCCTTACAACATGCTTCATCAATTCTACCTCACAAAATGGCAGCTCACCTCTGCAGACATGCAGACTCCTTAAAAAATGTTGATGGGCAGTACTGGTAAAACATAGAACAGTGATACGCACCAAGTAAGGTATGCCTTACTTTATGGGTCTGGCTACAGTCACGTCTACACTAGGAGCACTTTGCCAATACAGATACGCCTACTTGCAAAGTGATCATAGTATGGATGCATCTTTTACCAACAAAATTGCACTTCTTAGATCATTCCAGGCCACCCACCACACCTCTGAGTTTAACAAACTGTGCCAACCACAGTTTTGCCATTGTAGCTGCATCTATATTTGTGGCTTTTGCCTCCACAGCTGTGTCAGTCAGGGGGATCACACCTGACCGACATAGCTATGCTGGCAAAAGTTTATAGTGTAAACTTGGACTAAGTAATGGATGACTGTGCCATGCCTTTGCCACTGCTCCCCAAAAGCTTACACATGCAAGGCACTGGTTGACAAATGTAGCTAAGACTGCATGAACTACGGTATCCTTCCAGCAAATGTAAGGATTGCCCCCCTTGTTGAAGTGGAAAACTTATTTACATGGCAATAATCTAAACTTTAAACACAATTCAGGAAACATATTTATCCCATTTAAGATGGTTTAATGAACTGAAATTACATTTCACATAAATAATTTTAACACAGTGGTCCTCATTGGGGGCCATGGAGAAATGTTCGGGAGGTGCATGGGCCGGGGCCAGCCCCCACAGTGAACAGGGAGGGAGCGCCACCCAGCCCCGCTCTACCCCCAGCTCCAGCCACTCCCCCAAGCTCAGGTCCCAGCTTTGGTTCCCATCCCCAGCCCGGCCCCTGACCGTGGCCCCCCAACCATGGTCCTGATTGCAGCCCAGCCTCAATCCCCGACCATGGCCCAGCTCCTGGTCCCAGTCCCACTCCCAGCTATGCCTCCCACTTCTGGCTTCCAGGCCCGGCCCAATCACAGATCCGGCAGTGGCAGCTTCAGCCCCTGGATACCAGCTCCGTTCCCGGCTGCAGCCCCAGCTGTAGTTCTGGCCCCACTCCTGGCCCCAGCTCCCGGAGGTGTGTGGACAGATTCCATTATGGGCAAGGCGAGGGGCATGACATAAAAAATCTGGCAACCATTATTTTAACATGACTAAGTACTTCAAAATTGGTCTAATATTCCCTTCTATCTATCCCCTACATTAAAAATTATGCTAGCAAGATACACCTTGAAATAAACTTTCAATAGCCAATTTAACATTTGCTGTTAGAGAAAAACATGTTTATTAACTGGAATAGACCCTAACAGTTCAGGCAGATACTGGATTAAAAAGGCAGCCTAATGTGCATGCAGACAAGTGAATTAATGCTCTCCAAAAATTAAAAAAAGTTGAACCTATATTTAACTGTAAACAATAAATTTAAGTGGACTTTTAAAACAGATCTCTGAATAACACAAAAAGTTAATTTGCTCCCCATCCCAAAATAGAAAGCCTAGAAAAGATGAATGTTTGAAGGTAACTGCATAATCTTAAAATCTATTGGAGGTAACTGCTCCTCTAGCAGCCTTTTGTTTGTTTGCTTAGGTTTTTTTGTTTTGTTTTGCTTTGTATGCAACAATCCGACAATAACAGTTTTTAAACAACTGGTCTAATGTCCCCAGTTTTGCCACTAATAGCTATGAAAAACAGAGCATTTCTTGGATGGATGTGCATGGGGATATAAAAATCTCATTTAGAATTTGGCATCTCAAGTAGGACAGGGTGGTTCAACAGCAGGTGACAAATTAAAAGCTCATTTTTCTATGCATTTTCTTTAGAGCCACATTTTGAATACAGACCCACATTTTGAATACAGACCCACTGGCAAGACAAACAAAAAACAATGATCAGATTATTCTTGAGAAAACAAAAATGTGGTCTCAGGTTAGCTCCTAGTCAATCATACACACACTGCAAACCACATTGACATAACCTTGAAGTTTATGCTACAAATGGTCTCACAATTGAATACTGCAACTAAAAGGATATCTTTCTTCAACTTGTTTTCTTGTTTCTCTAAGGTCTCTTGAGGAGCACCTTAAATAGCAGTCAGAGAAGTCTGTATTAGAGATATCAACATTGTGGATAGCATGCCAAACGAGAGTTGGTGAGATCCACAAGATTTGCACAGATCTTCCCCACCTGCTCCTGGCCTCACTTTCAGCTCCCTTGTATCATTTCTTATTGGTTGTTAAAACAGTGCTCGTATTGTATTTACTGTTCATTTAAAATCAGAGACCAAGGAGCCATATTGTGGCTCTTTCAGACAGGTCTTGTGGATCTTCCTCAAGACATGTATTTGATTTCAGTGCGCAACAGCTTATTTGCATCCTAGAAAAGAAAAAGAAATTTTTAACGCTACAGTTAAACAAAACAGAAGTAACATCAACCTAAAAAAGCAAAACAGTTTTACAAACGTTGTCATATGCCTGTTATGAGGCAGGAAAAATTAAATTGAGAAAGTTTTCTTAAGTCTTCATTGGACAAGTTCAAACACTGCCACAATCACAAAAAGTTGTAACTCCAGGAGTTACTGTCTTAAATAAGGTTTTTGTTTACAAGTTTTTTAAGTAGACCTTTTTGAGGGTATGCTTCATTGTACACTTTCTGATAAGAAAATACACTATATAAAGACTAGCATAAAAAATATTGGCAGAACTGAAAAGGAGCACTTTTTTGTGTGTTTTACATTTTTAGTAGTGTTTTCTTTTTCCCTGTATGCTTATTTGTTTCCTCTTATTTTTGTGGCGTTTGTTTAGATTTTCAAATATGTTTGTTCGGGTCATTTTGAATTTAAAAATTGAAAATACATACACACACTTCCAGATGAAATAACGTAATACTAGTGCCAAATGTCACAGCTAGTCATCAAGTAGCTTTTATGTTCAGATGTCTGTAGCAGAAATAGTGTTGGGCTCAAAGCACTTTTTTCCCTGTATTTTCTTAGTACTAAATGGGTTGGGGTGGAGACTATCGTGTCTAAATTTATTTTTCTTCTGTTTTTCTTTCCCTGAGTGTTCAATATTGCATTTTTCTCTAGCATGTTTTCTCCAATATTTCTGCTCCCCTCTCACCAGTTATTATTTTAATTTGGGTGGCCAGGAGGGTGGAATAAGGCAGAATATTGCTTTTTAATTTCCTCCTGTCACATTTCTACCTACTTTTTTAACTGAATGTTAAATACACCTCTTGATCACCTAAGTTTTATTCATTGTCTGTAGCTCCAGAGCACCACTTTTTTCTTTGCCATTTTAATCTGCCCAGTGCCACTGCTAAAGATTAAGTTAGCCCTTGTCTACACTACAAAGTTTTCTCGGCAAAAGACAGCTTTTGTCAACAAAACAGTGAATGCGTACACACTGTGATACGACTTTTGGCAGCAAAAATGCCCTGTTTGGGAGACAAAACAAAACTATCCTCAGGAGAGACATAAGCTTTTTGCACAAAATTTTTGTTCCCAGAGTGCCATTGGATTTTGTCGCTTTAATTGGCCTCCGGGAGGTGTCCCACAATGCTCATCGTGACCACTCTGGTCAGCAGTTTCAAGTCCAATGCCCTGCCTCTCCCCATTAGAAGCCTTGGGAATTTTTGAAATTCCATTTCTTGTTTGCTCCATGTGGAGAGGTCTCATCTCATCTTCCAGGTGCCCATGGCAGGTTATCACAGCAAACACTCTCCTGGTTGGACCACAGTGGAGCTGCTGAGTATATGGGGAGAGGAGGCTGAGCAGTCTCAGCTGTGCTTGAGCCATAGGAATTTTGACACCTATGGGAAGATTTCTCAAAGCTTGGGCAAAAAGGGCTGTGATTGAGACACAGTGCAGTGCAGACTGAAGATAAAGGCACTGAGGCAGATGTACCATAAGGCGAGAAAGGCAAACCATCACTCCAGTCCTGCACCTAAGAGCTGCCGATTCTACAAGGAGCTGGACACCATCCTTGGTGGTGACCCCACCTCCACCACCAAGAGCCCTACAGATGCTTTGTTGGGCCTGGTGGAAAGAGGACCTAACCCGGAGGATGAAGTCATTGAGGAAGAGGTGGAGTTACATGATGATGTGGAGCTCCCAGTGGGTGAGGCAGCCAGGAACTGTTCACCACTCCAGAGGTGTCTATCCAGTCTCAGCAGTTGTTCTCCAGCGAGCAAGAAGCAGGAGAGGAGATGCCTGGTAAATGGCTGCGGTTTATGTAGTGCAGTGGTGGGTTCAGGGCATAGAAATGTACAAGGCTGGCTGCATTTCTGTGAGCTGGACATTTCCCCATGTAACTAATCAGTACAGCAGAACTGGGTGCTGATGCACACCAAGATCTCTAAGAAAGTTTTCAGGAGGTACTCAGTAATCCTCTGCCGAAGGTTCCTTAGCAGAGCTGTTTTGTTCCTTCCCCCAATGTAGGAAGCTTTCCCCTGCGCCATTCAGCCATCACTTGTGCAGGGATCAAAGCATCACACAGGTGAGCAGCATAGGGACCAAGGTGGAAGCCACAAGCATGTAGTAGATGTACCCTTGCTTCCCCACTTACCCTCAGCAGTGAGGCATCTGCTACAATGACCCCTGCCCGTGGAGAACTGTGGGAGAATTTTTTATTTTTTCCTTAGTTGGCTGCATTATGATCCTTGCAGAGTGTGCGCTCTTCTCCCCCATGCAGAGCGCTCCCTCTTTCCTCACCAACACTCACAATACCTTGGGTGTTCACAGAGATGCCTGCCTGTCTAGGGTCAGTGAGGAAGTGATTGTTATGTCGCAAAAGGTGTATTTAACTGAAATGTTTCAATGCTGTACGTGAATTTAACAATCCCGCTTCTGTGCATTGTCCCTTGTGCTTTGGTAAACGTGGCCTTCAGGAACATCCCATCCTCCCCAGCCAAGCGTCTCCACCAGGTAAGAAAGCATGCAAGACAGAGCAAAGATGACACGTACCGGGAGATACTGCACTTCAATGCAGAGAAAAGGGAACACAAGAAGCGGAGAGATGCCGAAAGGCTGGACAGAAAAGAAAATCAAGAGTTTGTTAAGGACACTATTGAACAGATGATTCATGTCATGGAGGAGCAAACAACTGATGCTGAAGTGCTTAATAATGCTGCAGACTGAGCAGATACGTGCATGCCTGCAGCACATTAAGAACTATTTTCCATGCCCCACCCCCACCCCCAAAACTCCACTCGCACAGTCCTCTCCACTTTCTGGGACTTTTTGGTTTCCCCTTCACTCCACCCCCTTGGACAACTTTCAAAATGAAAGCTGGATCTACATACAGCTCTGAAAGTCTTCCTTTCCCTGGCACCTCCTTTCCCACCAATCATCTTTGTGTGTCGTTTCTTGTGCAATAAAAGCAAAGTTTTTGAATAGTAACTCATTTTTATTTGTTTCCTACATATTGAGATAGCAAGCATAACCAATACATAGACAGGCAGTTTAATCATTTGCTTACTGGAATGTAAGACCCCGAATGTCACCACTGCTTCCTAGGAAAAAAAGACACGTGATTTAGCATTGCAGCGTCAATCACAAAGATACACATTACTGGTTCTCATTTTCAGAATGTTGCTTAAAAGCCTCCCTGATCTGAATTGCCCCTAGTCTTGGTTCCTCTGATAGACCTGATATCTGTCTGCTCAAAATCAGCAGCCAAAGCAGTCTACCACAACACTCCACCCCTGAGCAAAGCTTTTACCTTTAGCTTCACAGAGATTATGCAACGTACAACATGTGGCTATAACCGTAGGAATATTATCCTCATTGAGGTCTAACCTGCCATAAAGGCATCACCAGCATGCCTTTAAATCTACCAAAGGCACATTCCACTGTCATCTGGCACCTACTCAGTCTGTTGTTGAACCGCTCCTCCAGGTTTCCTGTGAAAGACTTCTATTCAGCCATAGATCATGGATACGCCAGGTCTCCCAGGATCACTACAGGCATCTTGACATCCCCCACTGTAATCTTCTCCTGTTGAAAGTCCCTACTTGTAGCTTTCTATACAGGCCAGAGTTTTTGAAAATGCGTGCATCATGCACTTTCCCGGACCATCTCACATTGATGCCAGTGAAACACCTACGGTGATCCACAAGCACCTGCAACACCATGGAGAATTACCCCTTCCTATTTATGTACTCTGTTGTAAAGTGGTCTGGTGCCAAATTGAAGTAAGTGTGCCATCTATCACTCTCTATAGTGATGGAAACCCATTTCTGTAAAGCCATCCACAATTTCACACACATTTCCCAGAGGCACGGTCCTTTGTAGCAGGATGCGATTAATTGCCCTGCACACTTGCATTAATGCAGCCCCAATGGTCAACTTCCCGACTCAAATTGATTTGTGACTGACCAGTAGCAGTTTGGAGTCACCAGCTTCCACACAGCGATTCCCACATGCTTCTCTACAGATAGGGCAGCTCTCATTCTGGTGTCCTTGCACCATAGTGCTGGGATGAGCTCTGCACATAGTTCCAGAAAGGTGGCTTTCCACATTCGAAAGCTCTGTAGCCACTGCTAGTCATCCCAGACTGGCATGACAATATGATCCTACCATTCAGTGCTTGTTTCCCAGGCCCAAAAGCGATGGTCCATCACCTGCAGCTGTTCCATGAATGCCAAAAGCAATCTCAAGTTGCTCCTGTCCTTATCATGCAGTATGGCAGAGAACTGAGTCTTCTTCAGTTAGGAAATTCATGATTAACCACACTGCCATCCGCAATGTCTTCATGACAGTTACCAGAGCACAGGAGAGCAATGTGGGATACATCCTCTCTCACAAAGATGTCAGGGTGCACAGTGAACAGGGCCATTGAAAAATGCCACAAAAGAAAGTTTTAAGCCCATGGAATGCTGGGACAGAAAGCAAGGCATCATGGGACATTGAGCCGGTCACAAGATGTGCCGTGATCCGCTAAGCCTTCCCACGAAACCTAGCAGCAGAAGGTGTTGAGCTGGACTGTGGGATAGATACCCACAATGCACTACTCACACTGTCAATGCTAGTGCCCCAAGTGGGGACGCGCTCTGCTAACAGAGGGAGCAAGTGTGAACATGCAATACTGATTTTTATTATAGCACCTTTTGATTGTTGACTTAACTTTTGTTGGCAAAACTCTGTAGTGTAGACAAGGCGTTAGAAGTGACCTGACAAAGTGGGCACATGAAAG
Source organism: Dermatemys mawii (assembly GCA_007922305.1). Classification (NCBI taxonomy): domain Eukaryota; kingdom Metazoa; phylum Chordata; order Testudines; family Dermatemydidae; genus Dermatemys; species Dermatemys mawii. The sequence continues at coordinate 13,056,961 of ML677343.1, read as the reverse complement.
AAGGAAGAGATGTTCTCTGTTGTCTTGAGTGCTGAGTGAGTATGACCAATGAAGCTCAACTGATCTCCCATTTCTGATGTAAACAACACTGAAGGTGAAATGTTGGTCCCCTTGCAGTCAACAACAAAACTCCCACAGATTACAATGGGATTAAGATTTCACTCTGCAAGACTGCTAGGTCTGTTGCAGCACCATTGATGCCAATACAACTTTTGCCATTAATTTCAATAGGAACAGGATCAGACCTTTACTATGCAATTTTAGGGATCCAATCTTGCTCCAAGTGAAAGTCAATGAGAAAACTTCCATTAACTTCAAAAAGAGCAGGAGAAGGCACTAAGTGCTCTTTCAGTGCAGGGCTTAATCTTTCTTACCCCCACAAAGTCACTGGATTTCAAGGTATTATATAGTGATTCTATTTTGACAAGAGACCTTCCACGCTCAGTTCGCCAAAGTGAAAGCAAGACTAATCTATCTGAACATTAAAGTAGAAATCACTGATCAAAAGGCTTGTCTATACTTGAAATGTTACAGCGGCACTGCTGTAGCACTTTGGTGTTAGCACTATCTATGCCAACAGGAGGGGTTCTGCCACGGGCATAGGTAATCCATCTTCTCAAGAGATGGTGCTATCTACACTGGGATTTCAGTCAGTTTACCTACGCTGCTCAGTGGTGTGGATTTTTCACACCCCTGAGCAACACAACTTTTTAGTGTAGACCAGGCCTAAGACAAGTGAGGAAATCAAGAAACATGCAAAGGATGGCATCAAGAACCAACCTATTCCAGCCCTGCTGGATTCTCTCTGGAGTACTGCCCACTGCTCTCAAAGATCTGTGGAGAAATTCTTTCACACAATAACTAACAACAGCTTTTGTGGATCCAAAGAAGTGTGGGAGGGTATCCAACAGAGGGATATATTTTCATGGTGGAGGTGAAAACCAGGGACATTTTTATAGTCAGAGGGTTGGAGAAGGATAAGAGTAATGTTCAAGTATTTTCACAAAACGTGCATATTACAACAGGAACAGAGAACTTATGTTTTTTGCCCTTTGTATTTAAAAAAAAAAAATCTTGAAAGCAGGAGTGGGCTACATTTGACCAAATCTCTGAAAAGTGTAACATGAATCATACATGCCAAACTGTAACTGTAACACAGTAACCATTTAACTTTACCTTTGTAATTGTACAAGATCATTAGCAAATTCACTAATGGGCATTAAGTTTTCCACAGCATCCATACAGTGCATTTTAACAAATTATTTCTCTATATATGTATTTTTCTCTATTGTGTCTTAAAACAAATACATCTTTTGCTCTCTCTAATCTGAAATCTAGTTGCACTGCTTGGAGACATACTTACTGTTACTATTCTGAAGGAGAGCATTATTTACCAGGTTTCAGCTACAGAAAAAGATAACAGGAGAAAAGGCTTTTTGTTCTGTGTTTGTACAGTGCCTAGCACAATGGGGTCTTCATCCAGGACTATGGTTTCTAGGCACAACAGTTACAATAAAAGAAGAAGAAAGAATTAACTGTTCTGTTTCTGGTCTGACAAAGAGAAAATATAGGGTCTGAGGATCAACTCCATAAAAGTTGTCCTGTCAGAGCCTAGAGGTAGAATGGGTTCTAAAAGGGGCCACATACCAAGAAGGGTAAAATCAGTTTACCCTTTACAGTATTTAACAGCAATATTAGGTCTACTTGGTCTTTTTCCAATAATGGAAGCTCTCTTCTATCACAAAGGCTTGGATGCATTTTTACTTGCCATTCTACATATGTAGCAATAGGTCCTTTACTGTTTGTACAGCTCTTAAAGTTCCGTAAAGCATTCACCATTCACCTGTCACATAACACAAACTGATCGCTTTGAAATGAAAATCTAAAAGTAAATGTGTTAGTCAATGTTTGCCACTGAAACAAGCAAGTCCAACGACCATCTATAAGCCTTGAGGCAGGTAATTCAGTTCAACATGAGATTGGTGAACAGTATGTTTTATTTAATTAGGACGAACAGAAGAGATAAACCTCACAGCAGGGTGGGTAATGACAACATTTCAAAAATAATTCATGCCCAGGTAACAAAAGAGCAAATTTCAATTACATAAAAAACTAAAAAGTTGACTTAACATATCCAAGAGGGAAAAGAAAAAATTAATAAATGGACTGCATATGATTAACAAGTGGCATTTGCAAGCACTCCACATTGTTCTGTTGCTTAATCTGTTGATAGAAAGCAAAAAAAAGTTTTGTTTCTAAGCAAATGCGAACAACAAAATGGAGTAGTTTAGATGCAGACTGGTGCAGCAACAATATATAGAAAAGTAGTCATATAGTAGACATCTAACAACATATACCAATTCGTTGGACTGCGGCTATCTTTTTAAATATGTCCCCAATAGTATTGACTGGCTTTCAGCCACATCTAATCCCGCAAACAAATATTTTAAAAATACTAATAATTGCTGTAAGCTTATGCCTGCTTTGTGGGGGTTTTTCTCTGAACAAAGAGACAAATTTAATATCTTAATACCCCTTCCTTTAGAATAGTGGTTCTCAATCAGTGCTCTGGGACCCGCTGGGGGGCCACAAGTAGGATTCAGGGGGTCCTCCAAGCAGACCAGTGTTAGACTCGCTGGGGCCCAGGGAAGAACGCCTAGGCCCTGCTGTGGAGGGCTGAAGCCTGGGAGCCTGATCCTGCTACCTGGGGCTGAAGCAGAAGCCTGAGCAACTTAGCTGTGACATGGGACCATGGGCAATTGTGCTGCTTGCTACCCCCTAATGCCAGCCCTGGCTTTTATATGTAGAAAACTATTGTAGAAAAGGTGGACCGTGGAGTTTTTATAGTGGGGGAGAGAGGGGCTCAGAAAGAAAAAGGTTGAGAACCCTTGCTTTATTCCACTCCATAAAATGGTTCTGGCAAGCTATCACTATTCAGTACCACAAACAATATATTCAGGTGTAGAAATGAGATATGGTCCTTAAAACGGATGTTTTTCCTTTCCTCTAAGAAGCCAACTAACCGGGTTTTTGACATTTACAAACCGACCTCATGAAAGAAGCTGCGCAAAGTACAAATCTAGCCCAAGGCTTTGGTTCTAGTCTCCATAATTATATTGAATTTATTTACACAGTATAGTAGATTCTTGCTAATTCTCACTTCACTAAACTACAAACCTAAATTTTCATTAAAAAATTCCCTCCCAAAAGGTAGTCTCACCTCATTTGTCATCCAATATTTAAAGAAGAAAGATGTAAATAGGTCTCATATTACTAAAAGTTCATTAGGATAGAATGTACTAGGATTCTATGAAACACCATAGCAGCCATCTTTTCTCATAAGTATTTTGGGGAGGTGGAATTTAGGTGTTGATGGGATAGATAAGGGAGCTGATTTGGAATTCATAAAGCAGTTCAATTAGTATGGTTGGTTAATATATTTTGTTTTGGTGGATAATTTGCTAAGAGTCTAACCAAAATACGTAGTTTGGGATTAAGCATGAGGGTAAATGTATCCTAATTTTTTAAATCAAATTGTGGGTTTCATATTTTTAGCGTTGTGGAGCACGAAGAGCTTGATCCTACAAATTGAAAAGAAATAAATTAGAAGAAATTAAACTATTCTTGTACAAATACCTATATATATACATACACACACACACACACACACACACACACACTGTATATTTATTAAAAGCAAAGTAAGGTAAACCCTAGAATATAAACAAACTATTGTCATTTACTCACCCACAAATAAGTTATGTTTTGTAAATGTTCATTGTAATTATTGATCCCTGGATGCCATCCCATGCATTTTTCATACTGAAATGATTTCAATCTAGTTAATCAAATAGGTTTAAAATAAAAGTTTGGTTGGCACCAATCAATAGATAGAGCCAAACCAAAACGCAGTCTAGAGTAAGGCAGTTTATATTTACACAACTTTAATGCATCTGCAAAACATCATCATTTTTATATCCAGTTCAGAGGATGGCATGAACATCTGCTTTCATTTCAAGACATTAATTTTCAATTATTGAAGAAAAACAAAATAAATCCTTACAAATTACTGGTAACTGTGGAATCTTTTGTTACTCTATTAGTTCATAATAGTAATCTAGAAATCCCACAATTAATATTCCCAACAAGGACTTTCTGATGGTTATTTGTCATTTGTGGCAATTCAGTAATGAATTATGTTCTTTATGCTGCTCTGATTTTACACAAGTATATCTTAGAGAAAAAACAATAAGCATTTTCTGCTATCATCTATTGCCTTGTAACATTATTTTCCAGTGGTGAAAATTAGATGAAACATGACCAAAAGCATTAGATTTCTATCTTCTACCAATTTTTGTTTAAGCCCTTCACTTCTTCTGTCCTACGCTTTTCAATTTTTCCTTTAATAGTTATATCTACTAGGACCAGTGAGACCAGATCACAATTAAAAGGTTTTTGCATACAAGACTTGAGTTCCAATCAGTAAGCCCGTTAAACAATACAGAGATCTTCCCCAGGAAACTAGACTGTGGGAGAGGGGAAAAAAAGACAGACAGATAGACAGACTTCTGGAGCTCATAGGAAACCTCACTGGACTCTTCTATCAAACTATACATACAAATTTAAAAACTATTATATAGGCTAAAATCTAAAGGTCCTTGCTCAACATATTGCATGGATTCAAATGTTCTCTTAGTATCAACAGCACAATGAACCAACAACATTTTCAATTATGCTAAATCCCAAAAATGCTACACTTGATACAGATCAAGAGTGTAATTGTATTTGAGATGAGTTTTATCTATTTTAGCTACTGCATTCACTGTATCAATAAGAATCCACTGAAACTTGAATGAACTGTAAAATTAAAGGATAATCACACAAGCCTCTTGTATTTGGCAATTATGATTATACTTGTCAAAATTTAATTTGTAGAATGTACTGTTCCACTACCGTCAAGTTTTTCTCAATCAGCTGGGAAAAAAAGAAAATTATATCTTTAAGACACCTATGAAAGACATTGTTACTTCCACAGTCAACTCTGTAACTGAGCTCCGACATTGTATAATTGACTTTGCAAGCAGAACAACAGCAATATAACAAAGAAAATGTCAGTGTTTTCACAGCGCTAATCTATAGCACTAGGAGGGCCTCCTGCTGTCAGCCAGAGCTGACAATACAATAGCTTTCAAAGGGATATTACCATCATGCTTTTATTCTTGACATCAATCAAGACAAAGAGAATCCTTTTCACAAGACATTAAAAATCAAACCTTTGTATGAGTGGATAGGTAAAACAGCATTCCTTTAAAGAAGATCATTCATGGCAATCAACTAATTGGAGCCTAGAAAACGGCTGAAGTATTTTTATTTACTTTGCATATAATGAACTACAGAACAACCTTGTTTTTTTGACTGACACAAATGAGGCAGGTATGCTGTGAATCAAAAGTTTTTATCAGCATTTTTGCCAACTGAAAGCAAAAAAATATGACAGCAATTCTGCAACTTCAAGTAGGATAACAAATCTAGACTTAATTAGTGCATCCTTTCTGCAAAACAGTTTGATTACTGACTAGCATATTTATGCACAAAATACCATTGCAATCTGACAGCAATTTGCAGAACTGTCAAATTCAGCAACCAAAGTGCATCTGATGTTTAAAACCTTGTGCCAATATGAATGTAGTTCCCACAAACAGTATTCAAGTCATTCTTCAATTAAATTACATAGAACCTTGAACCTGTGGTTCTATTACCAGGAGCCTAGTATCTCACATGCTCTCTTATTTAATTGGTTCTCAAACATAAGTAAGCTGTAACATAAGCTATTATTTAATATTGGATTCAACAGAAACCATTAATAATTATCATTGTCAGTCAAATGGCAGGTTTAGAATACAGCACCTCTATAAAGTTTGATAGAAGAAAAACTTTTAAAGATGTTTCCTTTTAGCTTACTAAAGATCACATCTATCAGAGAAATTAATGGTGCATCATGATGTTCACAACTGAATTATGGTTCAGAGGTTCACATTCAATTGATTTGAATTAATCTCAGTAATGTACATCTCTTCTTTACAAATATTAACTATAAATGTCATTGACAAAACATATTACAGACAATTTTGACAAAAAGATTTTGTTCACTTTTGGGTAAATTTTTTTGGGCTGTCTACAAGTACACATTTAAGATGGGAAAAAAATGTTTAGGGTAGCCATGCATCTTACAACATTGTAACTGTTAACACAGCATGTATACTATAAATGACATAATTATGTTAAAAGTTGCCAAGGACTCAGCATATCACCTGCTTTTATGCTAGCCTAATGCTCTCTTAGTAAGCTTCACTTAAGTAGAATGTTCTCTCCATCAATCAACTGTAAGTTGGATTCCTTTAAATTTTCCCATTCAAACTAATGTATTTAATTTCAAATCTTAAATCCCATATCAGGTAAAATTCCACAGCTACCAATCTAAATGGATGGTTATTAATACAGTCATTATTGCAACTTTTTATTATACTGAAGCAGAAACCTAGTGTTACAGAACAAGTGCTGGGTTGTTCTGTCATCCAGTTGTTTTACAAATCTTCATTTCATATAATTTAAAATTAAGAACATGTCACATTTGTTACTTCTGTCAAATTAGTTTGTTACTGTAATGACAAAGATTGTGCACCTTTCACTGTTAATATGCAGTCAACCTGCATTTTACATGTAGAAAGCTCCCTTATATCACAGGCACAGTTACCCCATTTTAGTACTTAAGCTTTTTGCATGGAAATGGATGCACAAATCTTAACAGTAGTTACTAAATATAAAAGCTATTATATAATGTGAAATAAATATACAGAAAAGAGAACTATTTGAAGAAATTATAAATGCTATGCATAGATCTATATAATTTATACTTGTTTTCCTTCGCAGCTGAATTGGGAAACCTGTGACCTCAGAGTGCCTTTATTTATTACATCTCCATTATTTCCATAGAAACGTGTACTGTGGCAATTTACTAGGTTGCCAACTCCCTAGACTACCAGATATATGTGATGGACTTTTTAAAAGCCAAAGGTATGGATGAGTAAGAGAGAAGGAAAAAATTCTCTCTGACACATATGAGTCAAGACCATGTGCGTGTGACTATATACAGTTATGAATTGCAATATACATAGATTCACCCAACATTTCCATCATTAATCAAGATATTCTTCAGATTGCACATTAGTCAATTAATATTAGAAAGTGTAATTTACAGTCAGTTTATGCTGGCCAAGAAAAAACATTCCTAGTAATGAGAAAGATACGCAAAACTTAGCATCTTAAAATTTACTTGGTCTTCTATAAAAACTCATTGTTATAAATATATTTCTAGATATTTATGCTTTAGAAGGGATGGGAAATACTTTATATTGAATATTAAAATATTTAATTTAAAAAATTCCATTGCAAATAATGGTGTTAACTGTACCAAGACTGAGGTCAAAATTAGCAAAGTAAAACAATAATGCTTTGTGGTGAAGGCTGCCACCCATAAAAAATGAAGTAGAAAACAAATTAAAAATAAATGGCAAATGTATACTGTTATTAAAGAAAAAGGTCAAGGGTTATTTTTAAATTAGGTTTTCAAACTAATATAGTTTTTCAATGCCACTTAACTATTTCCTGTACAATGCATGTGGTACTTAATCACAGAACAAAATATTTTGAACCTCCAGAGACCTATCCACCAAATGGGATCCCCCTTTTCAAGGGAAGTCATGACCTGAGGCATGTATGATTTTTTCATACTGCGATTCTTCTTGTTTCAAATACCATTTTCAGAACATGCAGTAGAAATAGTTTTACTTCTCTCTTTTTTTCCTCCTATGGTCTGTAACATTTCATATACCAATTACAGAAGAGCTGCATTTACAGGAGATTGTCCTGAATTGTGGAGGTCCACAATACCATACTGTTAAAGTGACACACAGCAGAGAGGCTAAAATACTATTAGTCTGTAAGAAACACATTCCAGCTTTTGTTTAAAGATGGAAGTCTTACTTTTACAATAACCTAATAGATAGCTGAGAACAAGGATTATATAAAAACAAAATTGGGAGTGTATCTGTTAGTCTATAAGGTGCTACAAGACTCTTTGTCGCTATCTCAAATCAAAAGCTAATATTATGGAACACATTTCACATGCAGTATGTCTTAAATGTATTGAGTTATTTCACTTCTTAATTACCACTATGATTAACTGAATGTACTTTCTACATCTAAGTTAAGTTAAGTTATTAAATAATGAACACTTAAAAGTTTCTCTCATATTAAAAAGCATCCAGTTTTGTGCTGCTATAACACACACCAAACCACTGAGTTTCTGATTAAGTACTTCTCGTTTGTACGAGACAGTAAAATGTTAGCCAAATGTTATCTTAACCTTTCAATGGCTTTGACTAGCAAGTATTCTAAAATAACTGCTGCATTGTCACAACAATTTACTGAAAACTCAAAAAGAATAAAGTTCAAATAATACAGCACATAGGTATTCTGGGCCTTGGCCTTTATTTGTACATTTTGTAGACAGCTGTTTTCTTGAAGTGATAAATAACAGATTTTTAAATAAGTATTAACTGTAAATGTTTAAATATTTATTATGCCCTAAAGAATGACTATTTGGGATGAGTTTATTTGTAAAGTTTAATCTTTCACTTCTATTTTAAAACATCATATTCTACTTCAGTGTACCTGACTCTAAATCTGACTATTGTCTCTGCAGTTCCTCATGACTTATCC
>ML677343.1:12945680-13043180 GCA_007922305.1 Dermatemys mawii | reverse complement strand
TGTGAACGTTCTTGTGTCTTGGAAACTGTAGCTGGGAAATTTATTTTGTCGTCTTTTTTCAATATGTTAAATTTAGCAGTAACTAGAGTTTCCTGAACCTTTCTCTGATAAAAAGTATTTCTAGAAAAATCCTAAATACGTTAATCTTATTTTATAGAGCTCTTGATGCTGAGCTGAAATTGGTAGAGAAACAATTACCAATGAGTTTCTGTCACTATAAGCGGGGTTCTTTTCCTAACATAACTGTACAGCTTTTTAGGAGCAAGACACACCTTTAATTTGAATTCATTATATACTGACCTCCTTAAGAGGAACTATGTTTTCAGTCACATTATAGACTTAAGATGACATTAAACAAGTCAAAGGTAATGTCTACACTTCAAAAGAGCAAATATCTGTGGTGGAGTGGAACCATTAGTACAGATACTCTGATGATGGGCACATTAGAAATACCTAAAAACAGGTAGTATGGGTCCAATCCTCAGCCTCAGTCAGCCTAAGTCCACTGATTTCAGCAGAGCTAACCTAGCTGGCTCAAAAATTAAAACAACACAGTCCTGTAGTGATTTAACTAAAGCATCTTTAAATAATGTCTGGTAACAATTTTCAGTTGAAAAACATCTTTTTGTCTTTTACATAAACTTACAAATGAGACTTAAAATTGTAAATTAGTTCTACTTAATAACTGAATTCCACACTTACCTATAAAGGTTTTTTTTTAATACATCAGGTAGAATTTTAATGGACGTTTAGTGGTGATTTTTTCATTTGACAAAGGCTGTGGATTTCATTAACAGTAGACTAAAGGCTCTACAATGGCTCTCTACAGTATTACTCCAGATTACCATCATAAAATTAAAATATAGTAAAAACATATTCCTGATAACATTGCAATAGTCAAGATATAGTTCCCCTACATCAGCATGATCAGTATTAAATAATAGGGCCCAGCAGGGTAACCTGGAATGAAGATAGAAGGATTTGAAAGAGCCTGTGGTCCTGATACTCTTGATTCAGACTGGGATCAGTAACTTCACTGAAGTCAATGGAGATATAGCAATATAAAAACTGGTGTGAAATGAGAATCAGGCACTCTGTAGCCATATATGGTGCAGGACAATTGTTAACAAGCCTGTAGGGTGAAATCTGAAGTGTGATGACTAGTCAGACTACATCTCAAACCCTTTCCTTACAGTAGTTTCATTCCAATGCCATGGTTGGTGTCTAAGAAGGAGCAGTCCAAAACTATTACTATTCTGTGTCAAGGTCTGTTCAGAAGTATCCAGTTCATATCTAGGGATGAAGAAATCAAAACAACAAATTTGAAGGGAATTTTTTTTATCCATTTTTAAAATCTCCCCCCCCACACACACATATCTTTAGTCCCAAAAATATATATATGGAATTCTCCTATGCTCTGATTCATCAGCACATCTCTGTTCAGCAAAGCATTTAATCATGTGCTTGAATACTTTCCTGGATTGGGGCCAAAAGTGCATAGGTTTTCAGACGTGCTTGGGATATACATATATTCATTTGCCTAAGGCCCCAGTCCTGTAGTCAAACTCAAGCAGACACACTTTTGTACAGGAGCCCCTTTGAAGCCCAAGCAGCCCTACACAGATGCAAGGGTGTACCTACACAGTTCCTTTCTGATTTCAGGATAGACTTTACTATATTTACTGTCATATTTAAGATGAATGTACTGTAGCGGGTGCATGCACCAATAGTTTAATAAAATGTTTTTGATTTTGTTTTGAACTTGTTACCTATTTTGTCTCCTCATAGATGTCTTGCATCTTTATTCATGGCAGTTTTAATAAAAATGCTAAGTGAAGATCATTGTGAAGTACAGGAAATCTCTTCCTCAGGGAGGAGAGGGTGGAGGGGAAATCAAGAGACTTCTTGCAGCTCTTACAGATTTTCCAAAGCTTATGGTGCCTCCTAGAATTTGGATGGCATATTCTATGTTTAAAGTTCCATTTAGATATGTATTTAGTCTTCTTCTTGTGTAGCCTAGACCAGTTACTACTGGATCCCTGAATTATGTCAAATACCTGAACAAAAGCCATGTGCCAGGTATGACAGAGGTGCAACTTCCATCATAAGTGACTGACCCTTGCATACAGACAGGAGAATCCAAATTTTGCAACACTATTGATCACATCATCGTGATAAGAATTTGTGGACTGCAGTTTATTTAATTAATTAATTAATTAATTTTGTAAAATATAATTCTAAACAACTATGCCATTTCTTTTTACATGTATCTTCCTTGTCAGAAGACTAGGTGTTGCTTATTGTTGCATTTACTGGTAATAAAACACCCTGCAGCTTTACTCTCTCACCCCATATTTCCAGGGCAATGGTGGACACAGGCCATGGTAGAACAGTTACGAGAAATATTTGTCTAGAAGATTGCATGTGTCACTTATAGATACAATATCCAGCTGTTCTAAAGAGAAGCCAAATTCTACCCTTGGACACACAAGGACAACTCATTTAATTCAGCATGACTTGCACATGTGTTTCCAAGGGCAGAATTTGATCAGTGGAGGCTGCTGACATCTGCAAGGCCTTGTCTACAATGGGCTTTTTCTCCCTAAAATTTTTCACCTATGTTTCAACGATTCAAGCATCACCTGTGGGAGCTCTAGTGTAAGCAAAGTGCTGGTGTTTTACCCCAAAGTTGTCTAGTCCTTCCCTGAGCAGAGAGTTAGACATGGCAAAAACGCTAGCAGCCTGTTTGCACCCGTGTTCTCATTGTGAAATTCTAGGACCCACTTTAGACTGTACCTTAGTGAAGATGAGTTCTTCATTCTTTCCAAAGTTCTCCTGCCTTGCTAGTGTCTCCAAATGCTATTCCATCCACACTTGCCAGGGTATATCCTAAGAGCTTGTCCCTTCTTACATCAGAAAGGAGTCGCTTTGTGAACAGAAGAAGCTGCAGTGTACCCTAAAGCATCATTATAGTATTTTCTGGTGGCTAAATGTGTATAGAAAGTGATGACACAAGTCAGGTTCGGCTATCTTTCAAAATATGTAAATAGAGTAATCCACTATCACCCAAAATAAAACACGGGTTTGTAATAAGAATGGAAACCTTACAGTAGAATCTTTTGCAGAATTAATTCAATTAAATTACAACCCTGGATAAATATTGGGAGATCTTGAATCATTTCTTGACCACACTACAAAATAAAAGGAAGAGGAACCCTACCACCCATTTACTATTTAAGGCAGAAAACTTCTGAAATTAACTACGGGAATAATTTGACCTACAATTACTATGCCTTAAAGAAGTCTTAGAGTGTGCTCTAGTGAGCACAGCATCTTTAACTCCTCACCCCTAAAGCTTGACTCACAAAGAGCATAGCTAGAACCACCCCAACTTTTGCCTTCTCTATAGCTCCCTTCTCCTTTCTTCCCCTTTTAGACTAAGTGCATTCTTGAAAACAATTTGAATAGCTCATAGCTACAATTCTTGGCAAAAATCAGAGAAGAAACCCCAACAATAGAACAAACAACAAACCAAAATAATAGACAAATATCCTAATCCCATTTCTGGATAGTTATAGTAATAAAATGTCACATCCAGGTCTTCGAGAGGTCTAACTAGACAATTCTGCATATGATCATGTGGTGTGGCATAAATCCAGGGTGGACACTATTGGGGAAGTCCCCTCCAACCAGTCCCTGTCCCAGTCTTCTCTCTTCCTTTTCCTAGCTTCTTGTCCCAGTCCCATTTTTGCATACCTAGTCCAAATCTCTCCTTCTGAGGCTTCTCATCCTATTATCCTTGCCTGGCCAGTACAGTTTCTCCCTCCCAGCTCCTCATCTAATTTGTCTCTCCACTATCTCCCACTGGCTCCAAGTCCTTGTTTCTCTCACTGGGCTCCTCATTCAACCTTAGTCTCCTTTCCCCTACTCCTGCCTGGCTTTTTACCCCAGTCCCTCCCCTCTTTAGCTCCTTATTCCAGACTCCTTGCCCAGCAATCCCAGTTCTTCCTCTATGCCCAACATAATTGTCAGACCTGTCTTCCCCCCTACACTCATTCCCCCCCTTACACTGGTTCCTCTCTCTTTTTCAAGGCAGTCCTAGTCTCCCCCTCAACTCCTCAGACAATCTCAATATTCCCCCCTCCCCGCAGCTAACTGGCTCCCAGGTCCCACTTCCCCCTTTTTCCCGTCATCATCTCCCATTCCTAATTTCCTTCCCCTCATCCCCCAGTTCCCAGTCTCAGTCTCCTTGCCAGTTTCAGCCCTCCAGTCCCAGTCTCTCCTTCCAACCAGTACCAATCTCCCTATCCAGCTTCTAGTCTCAGCCTCCTCCAACCCACACACCTTCCAATCCCAGTCTCATCAGATCTATTCCTTTCCGTCCTCCCTGGTCTAGCTTTTGGGCCCTCTGCCTTTGAATTAGATGGCTTCTTCCTCCACAGTGCCTGGGTGCCAGAAGGAAATTCACAAGAGCAACAGACTCCCTGCTCACAATTCCAGAGCCCAGCCCCAAGCAACTGGGAGCAGTCCTTACCAGGAGAGTCCAGCCCCTATAATCCTGGGCTGGAGGGAGCATGAACAGTTCCTCTGTGGCACTGGCACATGTGCAGTCTCGTCCATATCAGAAACTGTCAGCGGTTCATGCGTACGCTGTGAGGATAGAATTGTGCAAGGTTTTAGCTGCTAAAACCAAAGAAGTCTCTATTGAGCATGTGGAAACAGCAATTTTTCAAAGGTTTATAATTTGGCCAGATTTGAGCATATTCCACAGGGATAGCAGAAGTCACATGCTTGACACAAAAGCAACCCCCTGCCAAATTTCAGAGCTCTAAAAGCATGAGGGCACTAAAGCTGTCCAAAGAAAAGGGCATCTGAATTTTTTTAAATGAGCAGATCAACATATTTCCCCCAGCTTCATTCTCAGAAACAACTTAACTATTTTGGCTAAAGTTTTCCAGACATCCAGTATGGAAGCTTTCAGTCCAAACAGTTAAAGATGGCAATATTAGAGGCAACTAAAAACTTGGTCTTATAATCAGAAGTGTTGGACAACCTTAGAATAGGTGATGCTGCCAGCTCTGCCTATAGATATGGATATGGTGACCATAAGGATTTTGAAAACAAAAAGAAAACATAATTTTAAATATAAAAGTTAAGTTCAAACTACGAGATTTTTAAAATTGTAGAATTCTGTAAAAGCAAAAAAAGAAAAACCATTAAGGCTAGGGTTTCCAGATGCCTAAGGGAGTTAGGCACCCATCTGCCCCAGGTTACTCTGAAAACCCCATCTTGAATTAAGATTTTAAATTGTTCTAGTGTCAAATGGAGGAGCATTTAAAAGTACAGTAAGAGAGCTGGGGCTCAACCACCACAGAGAGGCTAAACTTAATTGTGGACTATCCAGCAACAATAAGCACATCATATTAAAATAATGTTTTGCAAAGAAAAGCATAGGTAAGACATGCTGAATATTATCTAGGAGAAATACAGGGAAATTCTTGCATCACACTGAAAGCCATCTAACACGTCTGATCAGCTTGTGTGCCAGTTAAAAGACAACGTAGAATCTAAATCAACACCCAGTCTTGAGGGAAAGACCAATGCAGATCTAATGCAAGAGTTTTCAAACATTATCCTCTTATTTGGATTATATAAATGGTTTGGAGTTTGGTAGATAAGTGGTTTAAACACCCAATCTTTTTGAATCTGTAAACAAATACAGTCACACACTGGAAACTATTAAAGGATTGGATTAGTTTCTAAAAAGAGATAATGTTTCCAAAACACATCACACAATGCACTCATTCAGCTCAGAGTCAAATGTCACTGTGGATGCAGTTGCAAGATGGTGTTGCTCTTTATTTACAGAAAAATGTGTCAAATAGGGAACACAAAAGCATCATCAGAATAAACATGGGACTAGACCACACAAAGGCAGGTGACATTCAGAGTACATCAGAAGACCTGAATAAAAGCACTTACAACAATACAAGTTTGGTTTCTATGGTGTTTTCACTTAATGCCTCAATGTTTTACATAAATAAATAATTGGCTCCCACGTATCTCTCTTAACAGAGGTGTGTGACATAGCGTGCATTTCAGGGTGCTGTGAAAGGCAGACCCCAGGAAACAGACATTTCAGTGGTAAGACACATATTGAAAGAAAATGCTTCATTTGTGGATCTTTTGTTACACCTACCATGTGTGATCTCAATTTATGTTGTCTAGCCAAACAATGGCATCTGCAGTGGTGTGATGCAGTTCTTCTAGCCCACTGCTGAACCTAGTCAGCAGGCATTCCTCAACAATGTGCATCATCATCTGTGTTGCGCAGCAGCTGCACAAAGGCCTGTCATGAAGGCCCCAGGGATACTGGTTGGATGCACAGAGACCTTGCCCAATCTGGAACCTGTTCAACAGGCACCACTGATGACAGGGCAGGTCAACACCAGGCAGGCAAATTGTGGGGTTGGCGACAAAGGACTGCTTGGGGATTATAGCAGATCCATTCCTCTCCCCAGAATGTTTCTGCCCTAACATCCTGGCGTGGTGGATGAGACCATAATGAGCAACATGACAGCAAACGTGCAGCTGGTGGTTTAAAAAGGTCATTGTGCAGTGGCAGGCTTGAATCAGCATGTACTTTCTCCAGGAACTTGCCAACAGCAACCTCTCATATGCTATGAGGAGTAGAGATATGGCTCAGAACTGGGAGCCTCAGGAGTGGAGATGGAAACAGGGTGCCCTAGATGATGTGCATGAAACTGCGTATCCACCAGTTTGGTGTGTGACAATCGACTCCAAATACCACTGAATATGAGGTGGCAAGAGCTGACGTCTGCAGAGTTGAAGTATGAGCACCCCATGATGAACCTACCAGTTTGTTAGAAAGATTATTGCATTTCTTAACTTTAGCTGCTGTCTTCTCCAGGTGGGCATGGTAACTCAGTGTGCGGTCTAAGGTATCAACTAGACAGACTGATTCTACTTCATGCTTCACCTTCTGACAGTTCAGATCAAGATTCAGTTCTCAAGTTGCACTGGCGTGATGAAAATGGAACAAACTGGAGACACCAAGTCTTACAGTAGTCAGCTGTTTAAGGTGGCATCAAGCCTGTGAAACATCCGGGCCTGCGTACCGCAATAGAGGTAGTTGATGAATGTTTGTGACTCCGTTGTTGGCAGGTCATTGATGTAAAGGTTGAAGAGGGTTGGCGAAAGCACAGAGCCCTCGAGTATGAGGAGTCTTCCTGGGAATGTTCAAGGTAGCGTGTGAGCAATGGCTTCTCTGCCTCTAAAGAACTGAGTCATGCATGTATGTGTGACTTGCTCATGTGACTCCAAACTCCACCTTGCTACTGTGATTTTCCACAGTAAGACCACAGGGGTGTCCTTCCACATGGCAGAGGTTATAAAAGGCCCAAAGCCCAGGAAACCTCTCCATTTTGTCTTCCGTCCTGCTTCTGACCACTGGAGAAACTTTGCTACAAACTGAAGCTCTGAACAATGGACTGAATGACCCATTCAAGCTGTGGATGTTCTCCAGAGACTTGATTTGAACCTGTAGTATATTCCATCACTGCTACCAGCCTGAACCAAGAACTTTGCCATTACTGTATGTAATTGATTCCCCTAGCCAATTTTAACTCTCATCTATATTTCTTTCCTTTTATGAATAAACCTTTAGGTTTTAGATTCTAAAGGATTGGCAACAGCATGATTTATAGGTAAGATCTGACTTGTATATTCACCTGGGGCTGGGGCTTGATCCTTTGGGACAGGGAGAACTTTTTTTCTTTTACTGGGGTATTGGTTTTCATAACCATTCATCCCCATAAGCAGTGGTGCTGGTGGTGATACTGGGGAAACTGGCGTGTCTGAGGATATTGCTTGTAGGACTTCTGGTTAGCCAGTAGGGTAAAACCAAAGTCCCCTCTGTCTGGCTGGTTTGGTGTGCCTCAGGAGTGAAGGAACCTCATCTGTAACTGCCCTGCTCTAAGCAATTTGTCCTGAATTGATACTCTCAGTAGTGTCCTCCCAAGAGGCCGCTTCATTACAGCAGGATATGCACTTTTTGACAGAATTCTCTTCAGGAGCTCAGGTTTTTTGGCACCTTATATTTGTCTTTTGACTATTCATATAAGAGTGACCTATAGTTTTTCATGGGTTTTGTACTTTTCATCCCAGCTTTAAAAGCGTTCCCCCTTCCCCCCACCCCTGCTCCTCAGATTTTATACTGTGGCCCATCACTGTAGCATCTGCGGCCCAGCTCCTTAAAAGTATTTAGGCACGTAAGTATCTTTGAGGATCTGAGGCTGAGTGCCTTCCACATCAAGTCAATAGTCCCTAGTGGACTTCATGGAGTCTCTGGCACTTCTCAAAGCCCTTGTTTACATGAAGCAAAAACCAGAATTGTGTTCTTAACCAGTTAACTAACATGATGTAAAATCCTAATGAAGACTAGGCAGTTTGTGGTTTTGACATGAATTAACTGGTCAAAGTAAACACAAAGCTCCTCCATAGTGTTTCCCTCGACCTGCTAACTTATGTCAAAACTACAAATTGCCTTGTGTTCACTAAGATTTTACATCATGTTAGTTAACTCCAGTTAAGAACACGTCTTTTTTCTTAGTAAAGATGCACCCCCATGACTCCACGGAATGGCTTGCCATATCCACAGAGCCTTCCCTGTAACATAGGAAATGAAGTCCACTTCTACTTTTTAGGCAGGGGAAGGAGAAAGTAAATACAAGGAAGCCTCTTTTTTTGTTTAAATTTTATTTTGGTTTCTGCACAAACAATAAATGTTGCAAACAGACCCCAAGTTCATGAGATTTGCAATTTATTTGTTTATCATTTTCCCAGCATTTCAGCCCCTGATGGACTCTGAGACAAGGACATGTACTTAAAATTGAAACCACTGTAAAAACATAATTGTCAGTCAGTGAAGAGATTTTTTCAGTGCAGTGGATGGAACATAATGAGGGGATTCATACAGGTCTCTGTAAAGCATATTGCATAGCTTTATATGATGGATGCCATGTTCAAATATAACTGTCTGATAAGTAATAATTGTAGCCTAACATGAGCAACAATGTTGCGGATGAAAGTGAAGATAGTATGGTCTCCTGCAACTTTTACCACAGTTTATTCTCAATTACTATATGGTAGCTTAAAATAATTATTCAAACTGAACCCCTAGCACCTTTAACATAACTAATGGAGAATTAACTTCTCCCCTATCCCAGCCTGATTTAAAGTTAGCACTTATCCATAGACTTAGTAGTTATTAAAGCTAATTTATGGACCCACCCCAAGTGTTAAGTGTTACCCCTGTTCCTCACATGTGCACGAGAGTCCTTGGGTTTGTTTTATTATGTATGATTTGTATGTCTAGTTAGTATTCATGAGATGGCTTCGAATTAAAACTCCAGAGATAGAGGTTCTCTGTTTATGCACAGAAGTGGTTCAGCACAGACAGTAGCAGTGCAAGCTTTCCCATACTTGCCTGTCAAGAAGCCTCGGCACTGACACAGAAGTAGCACTTCTAGGAGTACAAAATAGTTCTGTCTCAGCCTATGCTGAAAATGCTAACAAGATTGTTATTTAGTGTCATTGTGGTGGGAGGCTCTATGATAAAGACACTTGTTCACTGGGAACTGAACTGGGATGCTTTGATACCACATCTTAGAAATGCCATAGACAGACACCAGCAAACAGCAATCTGACAGTAACCACTTTCATACAATCCTAACCAGGGCTATATTCAAAGCAGCAGCCTAAACCATGAAAATACTATGTCCAGAATCTGTTTTTTAAAGCATTCTGAAGTGGGAAATCAAAGCCAGAATGAAAACAAATAATATATTTTCCAAAGCTTCCCACTGTATTAGGAAACTTCCTGTAAGCAGAAGAAAGGAAGCACCTGGAAATACTGGGAACAGGAATGAGGAGAGCTGGGTTCCATTCCCTGCTGTGCCATGGATTTGATGTAGACTTGGGCAACTCACGTCATTGTGCCTCCATTTCCGCAGGCAAAATGGAGATAACAACAATTATCCACCTTTGTAAAGTGCTTTGCAATCCTTGGTGAAAGTGCTAAAAGTAGCATTATTATAATAATAAAGAAAGAGGGTACAGGGGCTGTGTTCACATTAACCATTTCCCCCCTAAAATTTCCCACCGTTGCTAACACTAGTTCAGCTCCTCAAACAGGAGCAATAGTGAACATGCTAGGCAACTGCAAGTTTTTTAACCACTGTATCATGTAAACCTGCTCAGAGCTGCTCTTATTTCCACTGCTGGTGACAGCTTCTAAGAAGCCCTCCACCTCCTGGAGATAGCGGGAGAACAATGTGCTCAGGCCACACCTTCTCCTTGCCCTGATAAGCCAGCCACAGCCAGGGATTCATGGAGAGCAGCACAGAAACTAGCTACGTCAGCTCCATGTCTGCTAGGAATTCGTATATTGGAGAGTCGCTAAAGGAGAAGAAGCAGCCAGTGGCTACTGTATTTGCATTGCCAGAGTGGCTCAAAGTGAGCAAAGCAGGGTCCAACAAGATAAGACAGACACTTGGTTTAACATGAAGCCTCTGTTTGGACGTTACGGGTGACTGGAGCCTGGGTTACGCTGGAAGCTTAGACTAGGCTGCCGCTGACACATCCTCCTTCATCTGCTTCCCTTTGCGCTGAAGAAGAGGAAACTGAAACCTGAATCAAATGCTGCACTACCGAATTAATAGTTTTCACTCACGATTCTTTCCCATCTTCCCTTTCACTATATAATAAAGCAATAAGGCAAGACATACCGTGTGGTGAGGCTGATTAATATCCTCTTGGGTGCAAAGTGAGACACCGGGCAATTGCAAAATGGACATGTTAGAAGGAAGTTATTTTTTTAAGATTAAGATATTTACAGTTCCCCCTCTGAGTTGGTGCAGTAATCTGAATGAACTTGGAAGCAGGTGGCAATTTGAGAACATTTGGCCTTTATTCTTGGGCTATATGCACTCTATAGAAAAGTTCTATAGAAATTAACAGAACATTATATCCCTGCTATTGAATTTTGTGGATGATTCCAAAAACCTAGGGAAGGATCTCATTCCTATTACATTTCACAGGGTTTTAGAGTAGTTTCTATAGAATCTTTTTACATGTTTACAGAACCCCATTGGCTTCATCCCTGCAAATTCTGTAGGGGTTTTCTAGAAGGATAGCATTTATTTTCCTCTTGTGAGGCCCAAAGATGTCCAGCTTAAAATCATCTGACTGATGATAGTATATGTGCTTTGCTCATTAGGATTCCTCCTTACCTTCCACATAATCAGGCCTGTAGTCAGCCAACCAAACCAGAAAAGGCTGAAGGAAATTTTAGGGAGGCTTTTTTGCTTGTTTGTTTTAAGATGGGGCAGTTTCCCAGAGGAGATTTAGAAGATTAAGACTTTTTAAAAACCTCAACAAAATCTTTATCTGTATTTGAAGTACTTGCCACTATGCCAAAATTTGTTCCTTTAAAACAATAGCAGGCAGCAAAACTGCAGGCCCAAAACCCTACTGTATTTTCCAAGAGCACATAAACATCTTAAAGAGATGTAGCCAGGATCACTGTTAAGCATACACACACTCCCATACACCATATAACCAACACATCGTTCACCTATGCCACACAGAGCACATTCTTGGAGGCCAATCTGAAAATATGGAACCAACTCCCATAGGAACTAGGGACCATCACAAACCCACCCCCTTACCTCCAAGTACAAAGTGCACTTAGACCTTGTCTTCTCTAGTATAAACACATAGCAGCATGCATATTTCAAAAAAATAAAAAACAAATAAAGATGGATCCCTAACATAACAAAACACAAGTCACTTAAGGCTCCCAATTTACACAGTCATGTTATAGAAAAAACAAAGCATGTGTATTTTATGTAACCAACCCATCTGTAAAATAATAAAACAAAAATCCAGCTAGAGAAAGGATGAGTGAAGGCATATGCGCTACTTGTCATTAGAGATAAAATATTTCTCTATTTTGTTTCCAGTTTGTTTACTTTGTTCAGTTGACAGCACTTTATGTGTAGAGTTGTTTCCCACAAATGGTGAGGTTTTCCCCCAGTTGCCTTTCTCTCTCTCATTGCTGTGTGAAATATCTGTTTTAAGGTTGCAAACATTGTCTGAGGCATTCAGAAGAAAGTGTTGTACCTGGAAGAACTTCTATGGTTTTTTTGAACAATTAGCTTTCAAACTCATTTTTAATTTCTTTTTAAGTAAAGAACTAGCATATTAGTTGAAATGTATAACTGAAAACAGAGCGGTGCTGGTTTTGTATTTAAAGCAATAGCTATCCTTGCTCTTTACCACTTGGATGGGGGCAGCTTTTAATTAGTTTATTGGGAGTACAAGAGAAGACAAGAAAGAGGTAGAGGTTCAGACCTGCAGGCCCCGCAAGGAACTAAGAGCTGAAGAGGGCAGGAGGAGGTGCGTAGCAACAGGAGTCAAAGGGAAGAAGATCAAGCAGCAGGGGCTGTGAGAAGGTAGGAATGTGTTGGGATGGGAGCAAGGCTGGAGGCTCGGAGTAGCAGGAATAGTAAGGATACTGAGAGCAACAGAAGTGAGGAGAGGTCCAAAGCAATAGGAGGGGAGAACAGAGAAAAGGTGAACAGGAAGAGGAGGAAGAGATATGAGAAAGCGAGAGGGGAGCTGGAAGTTGAGAGGATCAGAGATGAAAGGACGTCAGGAACATCAGGAGGAGTTCAGAGGTCTGGTGAGGATCAGAGCAGCAGGAGGAGACACAGAGGTATAGAACTATGAAGACTTACACCAGTGCAAAATACAGACAAGGGAGAGGATGGGAGGTGTTGGAGATCCAAAAACAATAAGGCACAAGGAGGAAATGGGACAAGATCACTAGTTTTAAACCATTGTAACGACATTGATTTCAAATGAACTGCTAGTTGCTCTTGATTAGGCCAATTTAAGTGAAATTAGACTCAGACCCCCAAAGCATAAAATGTTTTATCTTAACTATAACACACATTCTGAAACTGCATTAAAAAAGAAAGTATGCATGTGCTTTTGGCATTTCAAAAATATTGCTGCTACATATTTAAAAATCTCACGTGATTAGGTGAGGTCCAAACTACATGATAGTGACGATTGCCACAACAGTTCCATGTTCTGTGAGTCCAATCAAAAGGGATTAATTCAACCTCCAGTTTATTATTATTAGTTCTACTAACTTTTTAAATAGTGGATGAGGACCCTTATAATCTTGGTATAATATCAAAAGGAGCTTCATATGAGAGAGGACCATGCAACTCCTTAAACACTGTGTCTCAATCACTTCCTTGTACTCTATCACAGGACAAACCTATTTTAAAAACCTCTTAACATTGGTGTTACGGGATGGGAGCCCAAGAGCTGGATTTCCGCTCTTCTCACAAAGTCCCAGGGCTTCTTGCCTTAAACCAAGGTTAATTACATTTCCCTTGTCTAGGCTGTCAACCTTTTACAATACTGGTTTAATGACTAGATATTTTTAGTAGCATTGCTCCCTCCGAATCATAAGGAGAATGATTCAGGTGATTCAGGTAAAGGTGATGCAGTGTCTGGTTCCTGCAAACACGGGGCCTAATTCTGATTTCAGTTAAATGAGTGTGAATCAGGAGTACCTCCATTAAGTCAATGGAGTTACATTGTTTTGAGCAGGAATCGAGTCAGGCCTAGAGTCACAAAGCTTAGTTTGTTAATTTAAATGATTGCACCACTAGACTTCATGTTAAATAAGATGTCTTACTGCATGGCAAGTGTCATTCCTCTCTATGAAGAAAATGTTAATCAGATAGCAGAGAAGCACTAGATGCAGTATCTAAATAGACACATTAAATATCCAGCTAGTTACTTTGTGATAAATAATTAATAAGATTAATTTATTCATCCATGCTATGCACAAGAGAGATTATGAACAATCAATACTAACAAGGCATAGCATTTATATACGGCTTTAGATTCGCAGAGTATGGTGTAAACAGTAATTTGCCAGTAGCCAAGTATAGCTGGTATGGTACAAACCCAATGCAAACTTCTGAAAGTTAAGAAAGTTTTGATTACATCCAGAATTCTACTTTTCATTCATAAAGACTTATTGAAATGCAGCAGAAATTTTAGGCTGTGACTAAGGAAATCAAGCTCCCAATTCTGATTGACTTTGAGTGGGAAGTGGTGGTTTATCTACATTAAGCTCTTTGGAAAAACACAGCCTGATTATTTGGAGGGTTGCAGCATTTTTAGTGCCAATTTTACAATATTTTTGTACTTGCTGCTCAACAAGTCGAAGAGAGTCTTATCATTAAAAAAAAAGCAGATCAGAGAGACAGCAACTTTGGAAATGCAGAAGTATTGTTTAACTGTAAATCTTTTACAGTCTTTATCCTCTGTTCCAACAGTTTATGGGATTAATAGGACTGATGGTTATTAGATTTCTGCTCCTGTATCAGCTCTTAATCCAAATTTATCACAGTGCTATGTTAGAATTTCAAGTGTAACAATAATGGTTTTCTTTGTTTCTACTCAGCATCTGAAAAATATAGATAAAAAGCTAAATAAATTAATTAGGATGATGCTGATATAGTCAAGTTTATTTACTACTCTGTCAGTATCAGAGAGGGAAAAATTGTCTGTCCTACCATACATAGGCTTTCTAGCTTTTCATAAAGAGTAATAGACTTGATAGTCTTTGGGGCCCTTCAATACCCAAATTAGAATCCTTCAAGCTTCCAGGCTCATCTCAGCTTCCCCCTAAAGCAAACAAAGTGAATAATACCATCTTACCTTTCAGAGATTGCCTCAACAATGCAAGGGCTGAAATCGTGACACTGATCCCCCAGGCCCCAGGATCATGGGTTATTCATGAGTCCCATGCACAACTGTCCTTGTTGTGGTTCCCCATTCCCTTATCCCCATATTTTTTCAGCTGTGTGGGGCATGTGGGGCACACTGCTGCCCAGGACGCCTCAAGCTTCCTCTCAGCTGGCTGTCTATAGCTTAGTTAGTTCTTCTTCTGAGCAGCCAGCATGAGCCAGGATAGCAAACCATCATTTTTCAGGCCTTCGCAAAATACTCTGACAAAAGGAGAGAGTTATTGGACTATTTATTATGTGACTGAGGCTGTATTATCTCCACTTGCATTCAGGAGTCAAGACAACAGTAAATGAGTCCATGAGAGGTGCTCATGGCGTAGTGAGCCATGAGCACCTCTAGCGTAGTGAAAGGTAAAGCACCTGTTTCACTTTCTCAAAGTAGGCAAAAGTCCAGGGAATTGGTAATAGGGTACAAAGATTTTCAGGTGGGATGACTTAGGCACACAAGCCCCATTGAATTTCACTTTGGGGGTGCTGGTTTAAATCTGTTAGTATTGACCAGCATTTGTTACCATCTGATGACTGTTATGGTCTGGCTGAATGAGTCTAATTCATGTTGAATGTGAGTGCTCATCACAATGTCACTGCCACTCTTGGCACTAATTAGCAGCTGCAGCAGAGAGATCAAGACATGAGAATGATCTTTTCTGACACTATCAGAAGCAGTTCCTTCAGTATGGGATGTTTGCACTTCTGCTGCCCATCCTGTATTTCCCTAATGATTGCACAGTCTACCAGAATGTAAAGTAGTGTGCAGCAAAAGATCTGATCTAAAATTTACTTTAGAATAAATACAGGAGCTTACATTTTTGGGCATTGATATTAGTTCATGATGCAGCTAACTATGGAGTAATGGCATTTGTCATTTAATTCTGCAGTTGTGGAGGAGCCAGGCTGTCTTGTGCCAGCTCAGGACAGAAGGTGTTCCACCAGGAAAGTGGTGGAATCAGCCAGTACATAGATCCACCCTCCTACCTCTTAAGACATCTTGGAAGTAACATAATATTGCCTTTCCTTCCCTTCCCCATAGCCAGTGCAAGACAGTAATCTTGCAAGCCTAAGTCATTGTGCACATGTGCTTCCTGGCTCATTTTTAGACAATTCTGCTTCAACTGTTTTATCTGCTTTTTCACAACTTCCAGTACCAGAAGACAAGACAAGAAATATTATTATCCTGTTTAAGCCACCGAGCCACAGCTTAAATCCCTAGCCCAACATCACACAAGGCACCGATGGCAGAGCTAGGAACTGAATGTATGTCTTTCATAGCCCAGGTCATTGCCAACTATAAGCCCATCCTTCCTCTTTGGAACTAGCCCTTGTGTTCTACATATCCAAAAAGACATTTTCCTCCCTTTATCTGTGTTTACAATACATATTCAAGTCCATATCTAACTGAATTTCATCTCCATTTGTGACTTTGTTCTCCTATATTGTGGATCTCCACGATGCTGAATATAAATGACTGAACTAAAGAACTTCAGGAGAAAGTATACAAGAGCTTTGCAAATTATATATTACATCAGAGTCCTTTGTATATAGAAAAAAATATTCCACTGTGCTAAGAGAAAAAAATTCTGGGGACATTTCAGACAAACCTACCTTATTAATACAAACTGCTAAATTCAACATGTAAGCAAAGCCTAAAAACAAAAGAGGAAAAAGAATACGTTTATAGTAAGCATTCTGCAGTTCGTTAGGTCACATAACCATGGATCTGTTGACTGGAGTTAGAGCCTGGCAACGAATAATAATAAAGATTTTTTCCAATATTTGTTTGAAATTTTAAATGAAGTCAGTGCTTATGGCCATTTTGTATTTGATGTCCACTAGAATTCAAGTGTTTTGAGTTTTGCTGGCCAAAATCTTAATTAAATGGCAAGCAAATTTTAGTCATACTCGTGAATTTTCATAGAAACTGATATTTAAATTTGCATGCATGAGTGTTCACACTTGAAATACTTCTGAACTCACCCAGCCAGGGAACAGAACTATACCATGTGATTTATGTGACCAATCACAACTACACAATGTGGCTCTAATACAAAATATTAAATCAATACATAGAATCAGATTTTCTAAAAGACGTTCAAATTGATTTCAGAACAAATAATTTGAAGGTTGCCTCAACAAAAAAGGCACCTTTTATCACATTATTTATTCACTGTGAATTATTTGCTCGGCTTTAATTAGAGGATTAGGAATACAAATGTTTGATAAATGATACTGATGAAGAATTCCAACATTAGTGAGTTAAAGTGAAACAAAAACACAAAAAACATAAACTATAACACCTGTAAACCAGCAATGAATGCAACAGAATGAGTCTCCAACAACAGAATAGCTCTGTCAGAATATAACTCCAATGGGCAAGTACTACTGAAATGGTGGGTTTAAAAAAAATGAAAGTCCTCATTTTATTATTTTCAGCTGTACATCAGTACAAAGACTTTGTCATGATACAAAGGACCAGACTGGTGCCAGGAATGGAGACTCATCGAAGATAGAGAGAACTATGTTACTGATTTGCTCTGTAATCTTGGGTTAATGAGATAGGGCTCAATTTTCATATCCACACACAATTACTATAATTGCATGTGCAAATCGTTTATTTGTGCACAATGCCATGGCCAATGTACATGTGAAAATACACTCACAGGTATGAAAATAAGGCCCTCAGACCTCTGTGAAACTGAACCACAAAATCTATAAAATGGAAATTATGACTATGTAATTCACAGGTATGTTGTGAGCCTTAATTAGTATTTGTACAGTAGAACTCTTAGAGATCCTTGAATGGAAAGCACTAATTAGTATAAAGTATTATAATTGATATTTATAGACATTTATGTTCCATTTATTTGTTGCTAAGACAAACTATAAGCATTTAGCTCTTTTAATCTTTTCTTTTCAGTCAATCTCGACTGCAGCCCTTTAAATATTTTTGCAGTTCTTCCCTAGACTCCCTCCAACTCTCTATCTTTTTTTAAATGGTGAAATGCATAGATATGAGCTGCATTATTTCAATTGCAGTATCATCAGGGTATATAGCAAAAGGACTCAACTGTATTACCACACTAGCCCTGTTTTTTGCCACACCACATTGCTGATTCATTAATCCTCCTTTCAGCATTCCTCCTTTTTTTGTTTCTTTGTACCATCTCAAGAGTGAAACTTCAAATACAGAAAAATGTGAAAGGGGCTTGAATTAAGAAAAGGGACAAGAGACAAAGTCAAGGCATGGAAATAGTCTTGCGATATTCCTGAAAACTTTAAGATCAAAATTAAATTTACATTTTACAAGGTTCTAGGTCATTATTTTTTGCCAAAATTACACAAGAATCTCCTGGTTTTACATGAAATTTATCACACACACCTGAAGCCACATATATAACAAAACATGAACATGACAAAGAAAAAAACCCATAAACAATGGAGATATGTACTGAAGGAATGCAGGACATGTGCAGGAGTCTATGATCTGCATTATTTCTTTTCTTAAGGCCACCTAGCAATAGCGCGTAGGTTAATCCTCCATAGACTGAACAGACAGCATCAGCCAACAGGAAAACAAAACATCTCTGGCAGAAAAAAATAAAATCAGAACAAGAATTACCCATTTGTGAAGTGGTTGTAGGGAAAGGTGACAGCAAATAAGAAAACGCAGGCATAGATCTGCTTTAGAAAAGGAGATATCCCTTTAAATAAACTATTTCAGCCTTATCTTTCAGACTCTCATTAAAACGAAGGCTATGGAGTGTGGTTTTTTTTAATCTGCTGTACTCTGATCAGGCAAAACCACTGTGGGAGTTATAAGATTTTTGCTCCAAAGGGAATTTGGACAGTCTGAGCTGGGCTGTGATCAAGGCCACATTGCTAAAGAAGTCCGCGGCTAAAGTTAAGAAAAAAGTTAAGATGCGCAAAAATCTTCTGAGCAAACTGGTAGGTTCGTCATCAGGTGCTTGTGCTCCAACTCTGCAGACATCAGCTCTTGCCACCTCGTATTCGGTGGTGGAGTACTGTGCACCAGTATGGAGTCGATCGTTACACACGAAACTGGTGGATATGCAGTTACATGCCACCATGCACATCATCTCTGGCACCCTGTGTCTGACTCCACTGCCATAGTTCCCAGTTCTGAGCAACATCACTCCTCCTCGTATCAGATGAGAAGTTGCCACTGGCAAGTTTCTGGAGAAAGTATGCGCCGAACCAAGCCTGCAGCTGCTCAATGACCTATCGCTACTGGAAATACTGTGCCTACCCACCATAGTCTTCTGGTACTAATCACCATCTTCTCCAGCACAAGTTGGACAACATAATTTGTGTTACTGCTTTACTAAAGTCCAGATAGATTAGACCTACCACATTATCTACAAAATCAGTTATCTTATTAGACAAGGATGGGCAAACTTTTTGGCCTGAGGGCCGCATTGGGTTTCCAAAATTGTATGGAGGGCTGGTTAGGGGAGGCTGTGCCTCCCCAAACAGCCAGGCGTGGCATGGCCCCCACTCCCTATATGTCCCCCCATGCTTCTCACTCCCTGATGGCTCCTCCAGGACTCCTACCCCATCCAACCACCCCTTCTCCTTGTCTCCTGGCCACCGCTGGAACCCTCACCCCTGACTTTCCCCTGCTGCCCCATCCAACCCCTCCTCTCATTCCTGACTGCTCCCCAGGGATCCCTGCCCCCATTCAACTCCCATTTCCCGCCCTCTGACTGCCCTGACCCCTATCCACACCCCTGCCCCCTGACTGCCTCCTGAACTCTCCTGACCTCCAACACCCGCCCCCCCGCTACCTGCCCCCTTACCGCACTGCCTAAAGCACCAGTGGCTGGCAGTGCGGCTGCACCAGGACAGGCAGTGGCACACCTCATAGGACAGAGCACTGGGTCAGGCCACGGCTCTGCAGCTGCGCTGCCCCGCGAGCTTGCAGCTCTGCTGCCCAGAGCATTGCACCGGCGGTGAGGCTCACTGAGGCTGCTGAGGAGAAGGAACAGCAGGGGAGGGGCAAGGGCTAGCCTCACCGGCTGGGAACTCCATGTTTCAGAGGAAAAACCTACAACTTACCTGGCCACCTGAATTTTGATGCACCCACTTAATCTATGGTCAAACCACCACTGAAGCCAGTTGGCATTTTGCCTAAGTAAGGACTGAGTGAGAGCTAATTAGACCTTAGGATTTGGCCTTTAGTGAAAGTGTTCTTCAGGGGGGAAAATAAGTTTGCTTTAGGGGTTCCCCCAAATCCTATGGAGTGCTGTGAGATTTGCAAAATATGCTATATGATCAATAACACTAGTAATAAAAAGGGGACCAAAGGATGGCTTCCACGGATTAAAATGAAGCCGCTAGTTACATTGCAGAAAATAACAATGCAACCATTTCTCTATTTTCAGAAACAGGTCTTTCCTAGTGCCATATAACTCATGTTAAAATCACAGCAAAAAGGCAGGCTTCCTCGAAGCTGTTCTGAAGTCTTTGGAGGCTGCTGTTATGCTTCACCTTTTTAATGCTTTATGTATTACAGCTTTATTTTCACCTAAGGCTGTGATCCTAAGCTTCCTCACAGCCTTATCTACAACTCATATTTCAAAGCCTAATTTTCTTGCCCCCAAATGTAGAATAAAATAGCTTGCAAAAATGGCTGCAAGGAAGCTGCAAGTTCTATGTTTTACAGCCTTTCTTCATAGGTTCTATATAGGTACAATTCCTCAAGGACTGAAAGACTTTCTAGAGAAGTAGTGTAGCTAGAAGATATTTCTTGACCTAGTGTAACACTCTGTCCACCAAGGCTGGTGGAAGGATTATGAAATTTTAATTGGTCTGAGAGCAAGATATCACTATAATTGGAGCCCAAGTGTCTGAATAAGCCTGAGAGCCAGGGCCTTGTTGGAATTCTGTAACACTCTGTGGTAATTCTAGTGCCAGAACCTACCTGCATCACAATAAGCACAATGAGAGTTTGTCGCTCCCATTCACATTTCAGTCATTGACGTCTTTTCAAACTAGAATGTTGGACTGAAAGAAGGATACTAGTCTTTTCTGTTTTGGGGTCCATGCTCTTTTAATTTCTTATCCTATTATGCAGTCAGTTGTAACACTTGGAAATAACAAAGTTCAAAGTCAAACACAATCACAGCTGAAGTCTGCCATTTGATACACAAGTTTTTTGACGTACAATTAATCTGAGAGCTATCAATGACCACTTCACCAAAACAGTTGTTCCTCTGGGACACTATCATTCTCCCCAAACCATGCTAGGCCAAACAGCTATACCTACTGCAGCTGTGACAACACATCAGTGGGCACAGGTTGTCTGAAAGTGTCAAGTTTCAGGCCCATGTACTAGCTATTTGTATACTACCATCTGGTGGAAATCAAGAAACATGAACAAGCTTTGCCTCTGTGAAGCACATAGAGTCATTTGGGTGGAAAGAGCTGCATACTATATAAATGCAAAACATTTAATTATTTATTATTACGGTACATATTTAGTCAATACAGTGTCGCCTGGCTACA
The DNA here is from genome assembly GCA_007922305.1 of Dermatemys mawii. Lineage (NCBI taxonomy): Eukaryota > Metazoa > Chordata > Testudines > Dermatemydidae > Dermatemys > Dermatemys mawii. The sequence continues at coordinate 13,021,737 of ML677343.1, read as the reverse complement.
TGCAATCTTACAAATCATTCTGCTGAGTCTGAGATCTAAATGTAGACTCCGGAGTGTAGGGATTTGTTACATACTCAGAAGATCTTTATTTCAGGAAACTAATGCATGGATTACACTCGCTCACATGAGTATCTTCAAAATCTTTGCCAGACAAGACCAATGGATTGTACGGATAAACCGTAGTCTTCATTTCACCATGAAATGTGTCTTAAACAGTTTGCAGCAAAAACTGATTGTCTGGCAGAGACTGTCTTTATCTAAAGGTCAAAGCAAAGTTCTATTGCAAAACATGCTTCCCCCCCCCCCACATAAGTATAGATTCTAGCTCTGAGTTAGCCAAATGTTTTCACTTCCAATTGTATGCATCTCTTTTAGCTCTACACATCCCTGCTGCTGAGGAGTTATCACATTTCTGCTACAGTGGGAAATCTTGACTCCTGACATCAGATCTATAAAAAAAGGCTGTTGATGAAGCACTGTCATTTTTAAAATGCAGCACAGCAAAAGTGTTGGCTTCTTTTCTGCTGCCTGGCTTAGGTTTGCCACAACTCCATATAAAGTTAGCTCAATAGAAATAGAACCCATGGGCTGAAGGAAAGAATTGTGCTCTCTGATTAATTTAATTGTAGTTATTCATGATTTCCACTGGTGTGAGTGATAGGAGACTCAGACCCTCTGTGACTGCTCTACATTTTGTTCAGTGTGCTTGACTGCCCATGGTCGCTTCTGGAACTGGTGGTGTTAACACCAGTGCTGGCAATGGGAATGTGGACACTGATAGTAGGTGTCTCTGAAGTACTGACTAGTTTGTCCAGGTCATTCATTGTGCTGAAGAGGTGGATATTTATTGCTGACGAAACAACAAGCAGAAAAGGAAGTGGTTGCATAAGACAGGAGTTTGCCTAGCGGGGCTGTCTGATAGTGAGGCTGTCTGTTAGTGCAGCTTGGATTGTAGTCACACGATGGGTGAATTCCTGGCCCTATTAAGTCAATGGGAGTTGGCCATTGATTTACAGAGGAGGGTCAGGATTTCACCTCCCTCATATGAGAGACAAAAAAAAAAAAAGAAAGAAAATTGTTCCAACAATAACAAAAGAAGAGTTGTAGCATTTTGTGGCATGTAACATGCCTCCCAATAAAGAGATGAAAGCATGTCACAGACAGCTCTTCAGCTGCAACTTGTCACTGCCTCTGAGAGAAAATTGCTATATAAAAAGTAAGAGGGAGCCTTATTTCTGGAAAGGCCATTCTGATGTAGTTGTGCAACACTTGGAATGAGGAACAGAATTTTTAAATGTCCTGAAAGTCTGTCTAGCTTATAGGGTTCAATAATGTCATTATATTTGGATTGTGGGCCTGGTGTTCTTCAGCATCGTGACAGACTGAAATATGTTTTAAAAAAATAGGAGCTTGGACTGCAGAGTGCTTTTCTCTGTCAGGGTGAAGGTTTGCTGTAGAGGCCAGACATGTGTCTTTCTTGATCCCATAAATGTTTTGTGATAGGAAGCAGACAGACTTTGAAGAAATGCCTTTTGTGATTCTGACTAGCAGAGATCTGTTCCCTCATGGAAATTGTGATTAGTTTTGTGGTTTTTTCACTAAAAGTCACCTCCACTGAATTATTATAACGGGATTTACATGATGTTGAAAGTGTCCTTATTTACAGTAAGGATATGTTTCTTCTCTATGAGGAATCCCAGTCACTGAGGAAAGTAGCATGTTTGCCCCTCTGTAGGATGTTTTTTTTCCTAAGGCCAGATGTGTAAGTCAGAGAACTCCCTACACATACTTGTTGCCCTGGTGTGAAGAAACTTACAGCTCATTTATCCAGTGTTTCTGTTACAGAACCGACCCTTATCAGAATGAGAAGTACCTTTGCACAAGGTGTGGAAATGGGTCTCTCACCAATCTGTGTATATGATCATATTTCCACCACAGATGGGTTAACTTTTTAAGAGTGACATGTAAAGGATAGATGTTAAGGTTGTGCCATCTTGGCTTCTTTATGGTATGTAAAGGACCTGGCTAATTTTGTTAATCTGGGGGGAGGGTGGGAGAGCGCGTTCAGATCTGCTTAGGAATCATTAAGAAATTCAGGTTTTGCTTACTCTGAAAAAGACTGTATGGATGACTGGAGATCTAGAAGTTTATGAAATCCGATATCAAGGAAGTCAAACCTGATTAACTGAAAAGAGGAGTGATTTTTATTCAGATTGTTTAAAACTCATGAACACATTTTTAACTAAAACCCCCTGGGCAGAAAACTCTGTTCAAGGCCCCAGTACCCATTCATCCCCTTCACAGTTAAGGGCTGAGAAAGTTCCCAGTACTCAGCTGAGTCAGCCAACTGTTCCTCCAACAACAATCAACCTTTCTCCTTGCTACACATAGGGTTGCCAACCCTCCAGGATTGTCTTGAAGTCTCCAGGAATTAAAGATTAATCTTTAATTAAAGATATGTCATGTGATGAAACCTAAAGGAATTCATCCAGCCAAAGCTGGCAACCCTAGCTGCACATAACATGACACTTCCTGGTATTTTTATGGGAGATGGGCAGAAGCAGTGGAAAAAAAAAATCAAGGCATTTTAGTTCATTATGAAGTACACCACCATTTCTCCTCTATTCCCATTCTAGTCACTGTGATGTGTGCTGTACATTGGTCCACAGGCCTACTTTGGAGGGAGAGCCCTGAAGGTGTCTTTTGCCTGTACAAAGCAAACGATTACTTCTTATGTCTCCAACACCAATGCCAATGTTTGTGCTGCTCGAAGGAAATTAAGCACTCTGGCTTTCATAAGGTGACTTATGAAAGATGGTCCAGTAATGATACCACATGATGCTTTCACAAGCTAACGTTTCTGCAGGAATTCTCGTCTTGCTCACATCTTGTATCTTTGTTCCACATCCGCTTCAGATATAGAAACATCCCTTAAAAAATGATCAGAGTGGAAATGAGTCAGTGACCTACACACTGCTGGTCTATTCATTACTAAATCCAAAGTATCTGTAGCAGCCTGTCATGGGGCAAGTGCGCTCCATCCCCCTTTGAGGGTGGGGCAAGGGCATCGTAGCCCCATGATTAAGTCTACCTAACTACCCATACCTTCGAGGCAGTGAGGGCAAATGGCCAAACTCTATATCATTGTCCTTCCTCATAGGGCCCCCTCCCGCACTCTGAACCCCTCAGCCCACCAGGAGCTCCTCTTGCCCCCCAAGCCCCTCTTGCCCAGACCCATCCCAAAGCCCGCACCCCCACCCAGTACCCCAACCCTCTGCACTAGCCTGGATCTCCCTCCCATACTCTGAACCCCTCATTTGTGGCCCTACTCGCACCCCCAGCCCAGAGCCCCCACCCCCAGCCCAGAGCTCATACACCCTCCCACACTCCAACCCCCTCCCCCAGCCCAGAGTCCCCTCCCACACTCCAAATCCCTCGAACCCAGCCTGGAGCCTCCTCCTGCACCTCAAACCCCTCATCCCCTGCCCCACCCGAGAGCCCACACTCCAAAGCAACATAGGGCACTATACTAATGGTAAAGAAGCTGGGGTGGAATGTCTACTAAGCATCTCAAAAATTATAGCAAGCCATTGCTCATACTATCTATGGTACTTATATGGCTCCCATAGCTATCCCCACAACACCCTTGTGAGGTAGGAAAATATTCTTCTTTATTTTTTCTTCAGACGAGGGAACTGTGGCAGACACACTTGCCAAAGTCTCACAGGAAGTCTATGGCAAAGCATGGAATTGAATCCTGTTTTCTGTGCCCTAACTATTACCTCCATTATTCCTCCTCTCCAATGCCATGACTACTTTAAGCTATTACTCATACTCCTCTTTCCTATATCTCCCTCCCACAACCTGTTCCCACTTGTCTGTTTATCTTGCTATTTCTTCTTGTCAGAATCCAAGATGTGAGCTCTCGGGGCATGGGCTGTCTTTATTTTACTGCAGTGAAACTGCCTAGCACAACAGGATCTTGATCCTTCACCAAGGCATCTAGTCAATACTGCAGTATAAGTAAATAATACTGAATGGAAAGGGAGGAAAATAAGAAATCATAAAAATATTTAGCATTTGTATAGTGCCCTCCATCTGAGCAAAGCATTTTGCAAATCTGATTGAACTCAGCCTGAATCAATGAAACCTTTATTTCTTAATTAACAAATTTAAAAACACACAATACTGTACATCTTACATGTGAAGTAATGGTATAATACAGTGATTCTCAAACTTTTTGTATTGGTGACCCTCCGAGGGGTCGCGACCCCCAGTTTGAGAACCAGTGGTGTAACAGGACATATTGAATACATTAAATCTATTTTTTCTTTGAGAAATTTTTTGTGAGAAAAATTAATACAAAAAGGAAAATAAAAAAAGAATTCTATATTGAGTGGGAAGAGAGGGAAACTCAGTTCCCTTTGTTGTAATAAATTATGTATATCTGTACATAAAAATCTTTCAGTCATTCCATTCAGAAAAGTACTGGAAAGATTCCATTAATTTAAGTATGGACCTTGCTATTGCTGTTGGGAAATTAATGATTGTTCATGAGCTTCAGAGCTGACTAGTTAAGAGGTTTTCTACAGGTATAATCTTCACGCTCTACCCAGTGTGTCATTGTGGGTGGTACGGATTTGTCCAAGCACTATGATGAAGCAGTCAAAACAGTAGATGCACACCAATTAGCATAGATAATTGGTTTTTCGGCATAAATGCCCAAATGATTAGTTTCACAATCCGGAACCTTGTGACACTTAGAAAACTAAAGGTTGAAGGTTCATTACTAGGGCAGGAAGAGTATGAATTTTTGCAAAAGACTTCATTGATTGAAATCATCTCTTGGCCTAAAAGATAAACTCTTATGAGAGCTGATAAGAAGAACTAGATTCCTGCTGGGGTTTATTGCCATTAGGTTTCATTATAGCTGACTTCTTCCACATTATTTCATTCTTTAAGAAACAGGCTTTATTTTATTTTAATGAAGAGCTGTTAAATGTATTTTGTATCAACCAGGGCCTGGATAAAGCAATTCTAATAACAAAGCAAAATAGAATTGCAGATGTAAATGCCATTAATATCTCCTTTCTCATTAAATTCCATCAGAAATCATACAGGGTATTTCTGGCCACATCCTCTTTCTAGTCCCATCATTTTTTGATTAACTATCCTCAGGCACTAGGAATTAAGGTGTGTCCGCTAACTTTTTTGCGAACAATGTGCTGTTTTTAATATTAGCAGCACCATCTTTTCATTGTTCCCTGAGCAGGGTTGGGAGGAGAAATATAATTACATACAATGGGTGTATAATTCATACATTCAAAGTAACATTAAAATGATAGGTAGCAAAATATAACATTAGAGCAGCTTGCTTGTCATCGTTTTATGGGTTACTGGCACCCTCCAACCCCATTACAAACAACTCTCTCGAGTGAATATGTCATGAAGATGTGAGATAGATTAAAGCCACTGGGCATCCTTTGGGAACTCAATACATAGGGGATCCTTCTACATGAGATTGCAAGATATCTAATGTAAGATTATGCTGAAACTATACTTAGGCACACACTGTCTATGGGGCAAAGCTGCTGGCGTCCACAATGTGCCAAAAACAATGTGGGGAAGTAGGCACCTGTGACATATTTTCTGATCTTGCCCCTGTATTGGATCCTTCTGGAAAGGTATGACAGACCAAATATTGCAAATTTCTCAACTGTAATCTCAGTGCTCCTATTAGGAGAGAACATTATGCAGCTTGATGTACCTGGGGAATCATAGGTCCAGTACATAGCTGACTTTTTGCATCCATAAAAATAATTCTGTTGCCCTCAATATATTCTCTTTCACCAGAAAGATGGAACTAAATTATCTCTGGGTACCAGGAAAGCTAAGCACTCTCTCAAGTATGGAAGCATTAACAAAATTAGGATTCTTTATGCACAAATGACTTATTATTTGTCTCCTGATCAGAGTAGATCTGAGCCTGTTAGTGATCCAGTGGTTACAGCAGGAGACTCAGAATCAGCAGGATGCTTAAATTCTGTTACCAGTGTTGCCACTGACTCAGTAGTGTCCCACAGGTAAAATGAGTTCCCCACAGAGGCACAACCTCTCATCCTGGCATCGAAAGTTGCATGGGGTTGCACAGGATGTAAATCAGTGGCTAAGGTGCATATTCTGAGTCCTCTCCATTGAATTTAGTCACACAATAAATGTTTAGGGCTTTTTATTCCTGTTAGCCCCATGGATCCAACACACCCATAGAAGACAGCAAGTTGGATTCCATTCTGTTTTGTGTATCATTAGCCAAATTGTTAACATTCCAGTTGCAGAACCTTTATTACTGGTTATGAAGCAGGAACTAAAGAGAACGCCAGCAAAACGGTCAGATACCATCTATTTACTTGTCAACCACACAAATCTATGTGAAGTTAATGAGAACTAACAAAGTGGATTCTCTTTCACCTAGTCAGTTTTCAGAGTTCAAAGGTTTATAACTTGGGGAAATGGTGTAATTGAAAACATAAATTGTTCATCTTTCCATGAGTGGACAAAATTTTTAGTGATGGGCCCCTTTCTGAAATCTTGCTGGGTGGGACGACTTAAAAATTATTTGCATACTGCTTCATACAGGTGCATCTAAGCACAATATTTAATTCACAGATCTCATTCACTTCTTCCAGATTCTGCCTCGAGTAAGACTTACCTCAGATTTTAATAAATCTATTACAGCAAGTTTTCTAGCTCTCATAACTTAATGCATAATATTGGAGATGTACATTTCAGAGTAAAACTAGCAATACTTGTGGCATCTTAGAGACTAACCAATTTATTTCAGCATAAGCTGTCGTGGGCTCTGGCCACTTCATCGGATGCATAGAATGGAACACAGAGTTCAGGGCACAAGAAACATGAAATACCAAGGTCTGAGGATAACAATACTATTACATTTTGTCCATGTTTTATCAACTTTTCTTTAAGTACAATTTCACTTCCCATTCTCCATCTCCCCATGCATATGTGTTATGTGGATGTGAGTAAAAGAAACTATGTGTAAGTGGATATATTTTCCAACTTTCAGTAGGCAGATATTCATGTATCTGGTATCTGTGCCCCATGGTACTCTGGAGTTCTGATTGCAATATTTTTGCATCAGCTGTTTGTTTTGACCAAAATGGAAATATCAGAGGACCTTAAAATTCTGTAACACACAGCTAGGGCTTGATTCTTTGCTCCATAAAGCAGTCCTCAACCCAGAGGATCCAGCCACTGGAGGATTCTCCTTGTTTGGGGGGATCCTTCGGAGGTGTACAACAGCTGGGATAGGAGACATGGCTGGCAGAAAGAGGCTGTGCACTCCATAATCTTAAACTGCGTTAACAGTCTGTTGATCTCACATGAATTAGAGAAGTTTTAAGGTTACTCTAGTTTATGTCAGGGACCATCCTGGCATCTGGACATCCCCAGCGCAGGGGAAGTATAAAGACAGTTTAATCAACATTTGTACTTCTTTTTGTCTCCTGAGCTGCACTGAGTGCTTCTCAGACATTGTCCAGGACTGGGCCCAGAGTTTTGGAATGACGACTTTTCAGTGTTGAGAGACTAATTTAATCCAATTTTATAAACAGAATATTTTCGTTTGTCTTTTTAATCCTCTCTGCATTGTATAAATGTAACACATTTAATGACATTAGATGTAAGAATCTGATATGTTAATTACAATAGTTCTAATGTTTTCATGGAGCTACATGGAATAATGTTGATTATAATAACCCCTGTGGAAAATAGATCACTGGAAATGAAAATGCACTTTTTCAAATCGCAGCACTGAAAGCAACCAGAAAGAAATACATTTTCTTGAAGTCTAAAATTAACTGGAAACTTAATAATTGCCATGATGCCTGTCCCAAGTAAAAGCAACAGACTTTATATGACAGGAATTTAAATAGCTCTTAGATTTAATTTATAATTTGCAGATAAATTAGATCCATCACACCTATGCTGTGGCTCAGCCTAACCAAAACCACAGAACCTGTGTTACTTCTTCAATATCTAAGACACTGATCCTGCAAATGGACACATGTTTATGTGGGGTCTTGCTTTCGTTATCGGCTCCTGGAGATAAATAATACAATAACTGGCACCTACATAGCACTTATCTTCAAAGTGCTGTACAAACATTAACTAAGCCTCATAAGACCCCTTTGTGATAGTCAGACAGTGCTAATATCACTGCTCTACAGCCAAAATGCTTCTGAAATAAATGTAGTCAAACTTTACTAATTCTGGGTCACTGAGAATAAAAATGATGCTTAAAATTGTTGATTGGCTCTAGTTTTCAAGATATGCTATTGGGTCAGTATATACGACCCTTGACATGGGAATGGCGGAGGATAAGTGAGTTATAAAGGGAAGGGATCTCAATTTAAACCAGAAATGACTAAAATACATCTTTGACTGGATCTATGAATAAATCTATGACTGGGTTTGGACAGTACTTGCTTTTTAGGCAAAACAATGAATGATGCAATCTGAAGCTGGTATTGCATCATACATGATATGAATTGTATCATGTTATTCCTAGAAGTCATGGATGATGCAATCATAACGAAGCTTACATCACTCTGCTGAACAAATTGCCCTATATCAGCTCTAGAAATCATACAGTGTCGTGCTCTCTTATTTGTCAGTGTTTGATTTTGCAAAGGGACACATTTCTGTTTAGCCAAAGTGAGCAGAGATGCCTCGTACTTGTGTGAACAGTGCAGATAACTTCTGCTATGTTTGTGGTGAAGTGATTTTTGCATCACAAAAGCGCAGTATAAGCACTATGGTTAAGAAAGCCTATCACCTTTATTTTGGCTGCAAAATTGGATATCAGGACAAGAGGTGGGCCCCACACATATGCTGCAACACTTGTGCAACAAATCTTCGCCAGTGGTTGAACAGGAAAAGGAAATCTATGCCTTTTGCAGTGCCAATGATCTGGAGAGAGCCAACAGATCATACCAGCAATTGTTACTTCTGCATGGTGCCTCCAGTTGGGAAAGGTGTGTCAAAGAAGAAACTTTGGCTTTGAAGAAATGGACTGTGCATTATCCAAACATTCCATCAGCTATACACCCAATACCCCACGGAGAAGGACTGCCGGTTCCTGATGCACCAGAATCATTCTCACTTGAGTCAGATGAGAAAGAGGAAGAGGATGAAACTTCTGGTCCTGAACCATCAATGTCACAGGACCCACATTTTCTCCCATCCTCCTCCTCCTCTGAACCACACCTCATAACACAAGCTGAACTGAATGACCTTGTCAGGGATTTGGAACTACCCAAGAGTAAGGCAGAGCTGTTGGGCTCCAGACTACAGCAGTGGAATCTCCTGGCAGGTGATGTTAGGGTTTCCATGTTCCGTGACCGTCAAAAGGATCTTGTCCCATTCTTCTTCATGGAAGGTGATCTTGTAGCCTGCAACAACATCGATGGTGTGATGGCAGCCCTCAACATCGTTCACGATCCAGATGAGTGGAGACTCTTCATTGATTCATCGAAGATGAGTCTTAAAGCTGTTTTGCTGCATAATGGCAATGTTTTGCCATTAATTCCAGTTGGTCATGCCGTCCATATGAAGGAAACCTATGACAACATGAAACAACTTTTGAGGTACTGTGGCAGGGCAGGGGTAAAACCCCCTAGAGTGCCCTGCCTCTGCACAGTGAACCCTGCTTGCAGGCAGGAGGCTCCAGGGCAGGGGCTGGCCCCAGCCATGAGAATGCAGAGCTAAACGCCCTAGCAGAGGGTTACTGCTGGGAGCTCAGCTGGGTTAAAAGGCCCCTGCTGTAGCTGGGATCAGGAGGCAGGATAAAAACCGCTGACTCATGGTCAGCAGAGGAGGAGGAGAAGGGCCTAGGCAGGGAGAGGAAGGCTGAGTTGCTGTCTCCAGGCTGTGAGATAGGCACCTTAGGGGGCTGAAGGGCCAACAGCCCAGAACTGTGGGGTCACTGATGTGGGGGTTTGTGGAGTGCACAGCTGGTTTCACAAGGACACTGTTGTAAATAAAGGACACGTGGGGCAGCACTAAGACTGCGTGGAGGCCTTTATTGAGCCCAGAAAGACCACAGGGGGCACGGACCCTGTGACAGGTGCATAAACTATGACCAACATCAGTGGCAGCTTTGTGGCCATTTGAAGGTTGTTGCTCTCTTGCTTGGTCTGCAGACTGGATACACAAAGTACTGCTGTTTTCTCTGCGAATGGGAAAGTCGTGCAAGAGATTCCCACTACATCAAGAAAGACTGGCCACTCCGACAGTCATTGGAGCCTGGGAGGAAAAGTGTTCAGCATCCACCACTTGTTGAATCAAGGAAGATTTTGTTACCACCCTTACACATCAAGCTGGGTCTGATGAAGAACTTTGTCAAGGCCATTGACAAAATACAAGCAGCTTTCAAGTACCTCCGTGGAAAATTTCCAAGGTTAAGTGAAGCTAAGATAAAGGAAGGTGTCTTTGTTGGTCCTCAGATTCGTGAACTTCGAGATGATGCATTTGACCACGCACTGCGTGGCAAGGAAAAGACGGCATGGAAAGCCTTCCCGTCAGTGGCAATACATTTTCTCGGAAACAACAAGGCAGACAACTACAGGTTGTTGGTGGAAAACCTCCTCAAGGCATACAAAAGCCTTGGTTGCAACATGTCACTAAAGATATATTTTTTGCACTCTCATCTAGATTTTTTTCCACCGAACTGCGGAGCAGTGAACGACGAGCACGGCGAGCGATTTCACCAGGACATTGCAACAATGGAGAAATGCTATCAGGGCAAATGGAGCCCATCAACGCTTGCAGACTATTGCTGGACAGTGACAAGAGATGCTCCATTTAATGAATACAAGAGACAAGCCAAGAAGTGCCGAGTAGACACTGAATAGGACTAAACTATGTACATAATAGTTTTTTGCCTTTTGTTTCATAATACATTTTATTTAGATAACCCTTCTGCTGATTTTTAAAGTGTTACATAAACAGGACAGGTGAAATATTATCATATAAAGCAACCATAAACACATGAAAAGACCTAGGTTTACAATTTATGATTAAAACTCTACTATCTACTCAATATACAGAGACATAAAATGTAAAAACTTAAATATCTTAGAAACAGTAGCCAATCAGTTGTTTTAATTGACATATTTGAATTCAGCACATCAAAATACATAATAAAAATCACATTTTATCTCTGAAGCAGACGACTTCTAAAAAATTGTAGACCAGTGTAATATTTAGCTGAAGCGGAAACTGAATGACAGGCGCATTAAATGATTTGCCTGAAGTTACCCAGAAAATCAGTGGAAGAGTTGGGAGCAGAACTGCTGATATCTGGTATAGTGCTCATTCTTTTAGACCAGGCCAGCATTCCAGAAGATCAGGGCCAAGAGTTCTAGAAGCAGGAACCTCAAGTTAGGCTCCTAATTCTATAGTTAGCAGCACATCAGCATTCTGACAAAAAAGGATTAAGAAAGACTTTCATGACAATTTTTCCTTCAGTCCTATTCCACTTACCTATGTATATAAAAATATTGTGTGCCCCTAAAAAGAGAAGCATATAAAACATGCTCAAGGATAGAAATTGCAGTCTGTGAGACTTATTTTCTCTCTATGCAGACCCAAGTGAAATACATTTAGCAAAACAATGGATAAATTTCATGTCTCTGTATTTCATTGCTTTGTACATCACCAGAACTTTCATGTCAGATGGTAAATTGTGATTATTCAGACTGAACTATCCCCATAAAAAGTACATTTGTGACTTTGTTTCAAACAGCATCACTATATATATTCTAGTTTCTAACTCATGACACTGCAATAAATGGACTTCATGTTAATTACCGATGGTCCATTAAAAAGGTAAATGTGAGGCCAAAGAATAACTGACTCTTGGAAAAATGGAGTGCTATTGGAATGTGAATACCAATAGGTTAGATTTTGTGATTTATAGCAAGACATAGTTTCATCTGGTATTTGGGTTACATTTCATTGTCCTTGGACTATTTGTTGCTAACAGTTGATTAATTGTTAGTATGTCAAGAAGGTTAGATTAGAGAGAAGTTGGCTGTGCTTTTGAACTTCTATAGGAATAGCATCAGTTCTGTATTTTTAAATGAAAAACTTGTAAAATGTTTTTTGTGTACAAGTTTACCTCAAAGTATCTGGAGTTCTCTCTCTCCCCCCACCCCAGTTTCCAAAAATGTATTTAGTGTTTTCTTGTGCTACTTGTGGAAAGGACTATTTAACAGCATTAAGGCAAAGGGCATGAAATCCTGTCCTTTCTACCGATTTGATGGTAATGTAACTCCACTGACTCTAACTGAAGTACACCAGCAGAAAACGGGTGTGGCAAACTGGAGACTCAGCCCCAAAGATCACAGCCTAACAGCTGGAACAAGGTCCCTGGCAGTGAAGAATAAATATCTATATAGGCAATTATCTCAAAATCATCACTGTGGCATCTAGCAGAAACAGGCAGCTGACATGTCTGAAATGCAATAATATCCATCAACTGCCCTTTATACTAGACAAAATTACGATGATTTTTCTGAAAAGGACCAAATCCTGAGGTTCTGTGCTCAGCTTCCATCTGGGAAAAAAATGCAGTGTTCTTCTTACTCTAATAACTGAAGATAGATCTCGGGGTTTATCCCAGTAGAAGTTTTAGGGGTAAATCCTCAGCTGGTGTAAGTTGTCATAACTTCATTGATTTCAATATACACCACCTGCGGGTCCTCCCCTCTTTCTGAATAGGAACTTCAGGGTTTGGTCTGTACAAATTGGAACAAAGTCTGTGATTTCCATATAAGGGGCTGCTCCCATTAAACGATCCGAAATTAAAATAATTAGAGCTATATCCTGAGCAGGTGTAAATCAAGGTTGCCTTTAAAACTTAATTTATTAAACAGTTTCCCTGAATTTATTTCCTTAGCATAATTTAGTATCTTTAACTGTACTAGATCTACTTCAGAGAGCCAAACTGTATATGTGCATTCCAGGAAATAACAAAAGTTAGGCATAAAAACATAATGGGCCATATTTTCAGTGGCCTCAACCCAACTTCTGCATTTGCACGTACAAGGTCTGGGGGTGAAAGGGAATTGTCTAGATGACAACTACTTGACTTTTCCCCACCCAGCTGCCATTTGCACCCAGCCATCAGAGTTCTGGGCATCCACCATTGCTTACCTATGGACTTGTGTGTGCTGTTCACGGCATGCAGATTTAGAGGTTGCTTTTGAAAACTGGTCCAATAGGGTTGAAATATAATATCCTGGCTAGGGCTGTGCAAAGCTATTGCATGCTACTGACAAGTACAATTGTTAGGTTAAATATCTTGCAAATACAATTTAAATACATTAAGGGTTTATGTGAAAGAATATGGTACTGTAGTACAAAGAATGAAAAGACTGGGGTGGATCCAGCCTGCTGCCTTTGTAGTAGCACAATGCTCTCACTCTCCAAGGAGGGAAAGGGATTTGTTTCACTTCTGAGCATCTCCTAGAGGCTGATTCAGATGGCATTATGTCAGACGTTGAGATGGGTTGGTTCTCTCATTTTCAGGCTCCAGGGAAGTTCAAATCAGCATCTGCCCAGGGAGGAGGAAGGTTGAAATTCTAGCCCAGATCCCGATTTAAATTGTTAACGTTTACTTCAGTGGGAGAAAGATTGGGCTTTTAAAAGGAAACTGAACATGGTGAGTGAAATCCTGGTCCCCTGTAAGTCAATGGCAAAACAGACTTCAGTGTGGCTGGGGTTTCACCAGTTAGTGTGGAAAATAAAGCCCCACTGTTCACAGTGTTCACTGTTCACAGCTCCACTTGAATTCTCACTGCCTTTGGCTTGATAAGCAAAGTGGCAAAGGAGAGCTAATTTTCAGGTCTCTAAAAAAGAACATAAGGAGAGAGTTCCACAGACTAAAATGTAAATGGGATTGGGCATTAAAACTGTCCACACACCCTCAGCTCCAGGGGCTCTTCCAGTTGAATCTAAGATGTATGTTGTACAGCCTGCCTGGCCTGATTCTTCACCACCTTGCTCCTTGCGGAGTCACCCAGATCTGCACAACGTGAATGTAAAATAATGGCAAATCCAAATGGCAGCACTTTAGCCCCACTTTACTCAGTGACAAACCTTTATCCCTCAACATTTCTACACCTATCTTAACCTCTCCTGGGTGTGTGGCTTACTAATCCATTATCTTACCATGCACTTCCAGTAAATAAAGAGAGAGAGACTCCTGGGCCAAAAAGAGGTAACAGGCAGAGTGCAACTACTTCAGAGTGCAAATCCTTTGTATTTAGGTACCACCTCTCTCCATGTTTTGCCAAGTTATTCTTATCATTCTTTTCTTTATAGAGTAGAGGAGTTTATTGTTGTTAGAGTTGCTGAATAGCATGAGGAACAGGAGAACAGTCTTGTGCCAGCAGGTGGTTTTATCAGGAGGTTTTACAAACAAAAATGGGATCAGCACAGCTCAGGAAATACTCACTACAGATTCAAGATTAGTTTTGTGTCTGTACTTTGTCCTGTAATTCCCCAATACAGTTCTATTTAGTTGTACTGTAATAATCATAAAAGTATTTTGCTGGGATTGAATGACTCAGGGGGTTAGGAATGGGCTATGCTGCAGAACCTTTCATTTTTGGATGGCAGGTTTAAATCCAGCCAAAGTTAGTGATGACTCAACAGAGACACCATCTGATGGCTCTTTGGTGAGCTTTGAGAAATGTATTGGATATCCTGAATCCAGTTCCCCAGCTGACAAGTGTCCACATCACAAAAGGCACCACCACAATTGACAATTTGGAGCCACCTTATTGGGAGTCCTAGCAAAGAGGCTGAAGATTTAATTGGCATAGAGCATGATAATCAGGTCTGAGACACAGCAGGGCAGTATGGAGATTCTCACTGTCTACAGAAACTCTTCTAGATATGGATGCAAAGAGAGTCTTCTACCCACAGCTGGCAGGAAGACTGTCCTACTGGCTCATGAGCACAGTGCTCTGCTTGCTGCATAGTCTCCATATGGAGCTCAGAATCAAATTCCAAGTTTTGTTCCTGAGACTGGCACAAGTTACCTGAAGAATCTACTAGCCACACCAGCTATCTTCTGTTGGAACAACAGAATCTATATCTGGGTTCTTGGCAAGGGTGCATGCCACATAAGCATTCAATGTGGTGTGAACAGCACTTTGCTCACAGATATGTATTTGGCAACAATAAGTCTCATGGACAGACATTCATAGGAGGATGACTTTAAGAAGGAGGTTCAAGGGATTCACAGAGATACTGAGACAAAGTGAGCGGGCTGGGATTGTTAAACATCCTCAAAAGACAAGTAGGCAGACAAACTAATTCAGAAAGAGAGGATAATATTTTGGTATAAATCTGTGTCTCTATAAATCCACCGATTTTTCTACTCTTTCTAATTGAAGGCTACTATACATTGACTTTCACTTACACTAACCTTTAAGGTCTTCTGTAAAGGATCCTGTATTTTGAGGAGATGTATCAAACTTTGTGAGCCCAATTTTCAGAGATGATGAACATCTGTAACTCTCATTGAAGTCAGTGGGAAATGCAGGTGCTCAGAAGTCAGCACCTCTAAAAATCAGGCCATGGGCATGTCAGATTTGGCTTCTTTTCTCATAAGAAAGCGTGTAAGAGGGAAGGGGGAGAAACCATATCCAAATTTTATGATAATATGGTCTTAATGCTCAATAACACACATGTGACCAGATGGGAAAACAGTAAACCCATTGGATCCACTAATACTTCTGGGTCTTTTATTCCCACAGACAAAACATAATGGACATATCAGAACCAAGAAATCTTATATCTTAGGCTCAATAAAGTGCTGCCCCATGACAAAATTTCTCATGAGAAGTTACACTTTGTTTTTCCGACATTTTCCAGAGAATAGTATATCAAGTTGACCATGCATGTGCCCAAATGTCCCCCAAAGTTTCTATTAGCCACAGTAAGTATGTTGTTAGAACATATTTTCATTTACAGAACTACCTGGTGGCAAATCATGTTTTGTGACCCCCATTTTCCCTGGTACTGGGAGCCAGTGATGTATTTTATTGTTGTTCATCCACATCTTTGTGGAGACAAGAAGCTATATTTTAAGGGAAGAGACTATGCAGCTTCTTAGTGATGCATGATCACTAATATCTTGTACCAATTTGTGTTTCCATCTTCTTCTTTCTTGAGCTAGACTTTACTTCAAGAAAAGTGATGATCAGTTCTTGGGCATGCATTATTATGTAATAATATTTATGAAAGCTGATACTGACTTACCTCTTCTATGAAATCTCTTCTTGTCACTTTCTAATCCTCCCAGACATAGTAACACAATGCTCCAGGGTGCACTTTTGAGATATTGTGTTGACAATACCCTTTAGATGTCTTTACAGAATTGGCAAAGCCACAAGAAAGTTTCTAGGAAAAGTTTGTACAATGTTCTCCACCTGATAGTTATGGGATAATGTATATAGGGCGAGCCCAAGGAGAAACCCACTAGTCAGTCAGTCAAGCAGCTAACATTTGGGTTGGACTATCCCAGGGTTCCTAACTGTGTCATACATCCACATGCAAGGAAGATAAAAACAAAGCACTCTAGTCAAGAAAATTTTCTAAGTTAAGAAATTGATTCAAGACAAAGTGCAAGGGAAGAAAATATGGCAAGACACACGATGATTTTAACAAAATCAGTTTACAGCACTTGTACATGAAGACTCTTAGTGGATACTTTTCCTCTTCTCTTCTCCACAGGTCTTTGGGAAAGAGCAGTTGTGATAAAGGAGATCCAGAATGCTGAGCAAACAGAGAAGTGGAGACTTGTCATCTTTCTTCTGGGGACAGTCTGATTTAGTTAGGTTTCAGACTGCCTTGTAACTTTCATTCCACCTCCTCTGGGACATGAGCAACTGCAGTAGGGTGGGGTTGTGGGGCTTACCAACTATATTCAGTGTCCTGCTTATTGACAGTCTGCATTTATGAGTCCATATTATGGAAATCAGGACCCACAATAATAGACAGCATCCTTGCCTCAATGGCTGGAAAAGTTTTGCCAGTTTGTTCTCCTCTCATCTCTGTTTGCAGTTACCCTTCCTTGCTCTAGAATAAGAAGGTCAGCCATACCCACACAATTAGAGGAGATTGTATAAGGTTGACCTTGTATCCTGTCAAATCCTTTCATGTGTGGGCAGTCTTTATATGTAGCAGCACAGAAAACAGAGTGAGAGATGTGCTTATAGGTGTGAGAATGAGATTGTTAAGAATTTTTTTCCTCACTCTCTGCAAACTAAGATAGTACCTCTGCCACTTGGG
Source organism: Dermatemys mawii (assembly GCA_007922305.1). Lineage (NCBI taxonomy): Eukaryota > Metazoa > Chordata > Testudines > Dermatemydidae > Dermatemys > Dermatemys mawii. Next base: position 13,004,352 of record ML677343.1, on the reverse strand, counting down.
TGAACTTAGGTTATTCCCACTCATATCTAGCAGCCCGTGGTTTCTTCCTTTATCTTGACTTCTGCTATTTTTGTTCTGTGATGTCTCTACTTTTGCACTATTGGGAGTGGATTGTGTGTGGATCACTAAGTTTTGGACAGGTCAGCTATCTCAGCCTGAGCACCACTAGAAGGATACTAACAAGAGGAAACTAATACATCAAAAACAATTCTTCCTTTTTCACTCCATACCCCTCTCCCAGCACACTGCTTTCTTCTGCTCTTGTTGTTGCTGCCCTTTCTCGCTCTGCATTTATACTCTGGTTTCTGTAGATGGTACCGTACCAAGTAGAGATGAAGATTGACTTTTTAGGTCTGCTGGTCCTGCCTGAACAAGTCAGAGTGGAGCCTGCAGTTCAAAAGGGGCAATGAAGAAAGAGATAATGGACATTACAGAATGTGCAGAATTGTTGTCTTTTTTTTTTTAAACACGATAGCTGTTGGAAGAAAAGTGAAGACGCTGTAGGGAATGTACCTATGGAATTTGAAAATGGCTTTCTGAATGTCAAAGCTGATCCCTGGGGTGTTCTGGGGCCTCCAGTGCAATTAAGAAGCAGTCATTGACCACTGGCTGTTGCTGAAGTTTGGCCTAGGAAGACCTAGGATATAAAAGTGTATCCGTTGATTCCTTGACTGAAGCTGAGGTGCATAAACCTTGTAATAACTGAGCATGTGGAGGTAGCAGTTTCATTTTGCACAGCAGGATCACATGGAGTGCTGAGAACAGAAGTTTGGGAGTGGGGTACAGTGACCAGATGTCCCGATTTTACAGGGACAGTCCCAATATTCGGGGATTTTTCTTATATATGTGCCTATTCCCGCCCCCCCCCCCGACACACACACATACATTCTATCCTGATTTTTCATACTTGCTCTCTGGTTACCCTAGGGTGGAGGTTGCTTCAGTATTTTTTCATATGGCTGGGAAATGCCTAAGACCATGCCAATATAGTTGCCACACACACTTCTGTCAGCCGGCAAGGAGTTCTTGTAAACAGTTCACATTTGCTTCAGCTTATAGAAAAAGGACTGTGCAATGCAACCCAAGTCCTGTTTTTTCATGAAATCTGCAGGGAAAAATATCTACAACTAAATCACATGAGTTTCACATAAAATGATAGGTATGTGGAGGCCATTAGGACAGGTTTGCCTGGGAGCTAAGTAATGAACCAAGCTTCTGTCTCTAGAGACCTCCAATATCCCTGGACAACTGGAACTGCAACTTGTATTGAAAAAAAATGAGACTCATTTCACTTTCACCACAGAGGGAATTTCACGCTCCCTAGGTTCACTATAAATGGCCAATTCCATACCCCTAAAACAGGCAAGATTACCAGTGCAGTCAGCCAAATTTCAATGGGGATTTTGTCTGCCTGGGGATATTGGACTGGTATCTTTATAAGTTCCCCTTTATTGTATAGATAGTGGAACCTGATACAGCATTCCTCATAAAATCCTTTGCTTATTGTATATTATCCATGCTGGTTTCATTTGTTATTCATTTATCACCATAACTATGGTTTGGCCATATCACTTGCAATGAGAGAGCTGCATATGTCTTAGTTGTGTTGGCACAAGAGTTTCTGAGGACCGAATTTGGCCCGCAGAATCTTTATTACCAATGATGATCCATGAAAAGGAAACAAGCTATTTGAACTCTCAGAGCCCATGCTGTGTTTACAGGGCTGACAGCTAGAAAAACTATCCTTTTACTTGTATAAAATGAGAAAATAGATTTGGAATCAGTCAGCTACAGTCAACACGGAACTCCACAATAATATTTCTACAGTCATTGTACTTTAGGGATCTACCAGAGCAAGAAGCAAGTATTGTGTCCATTGGAAACCTGAGAATCTTCTCTTTCCATTGGGATAAAGCTCCCATTTTTAGATCTGATGGATTACATGTTCCCGGACCTTAAAGCTATCACTGATCCAGCAACCAATATTGTCCATTCTGTAGCACAGATGACTGGGATTTTGCAGAAATTAGTAAAAATTCTTCTGGCAGAATATTGTGAACAATTTTTTTAAAAAAAGAGGAGTAGTTTGAAGCTGCTCAGGTGTTGGAAGTAGTCTTAGTGGAAATAGGTTTGTACAGAAATTCTCAAAGTGTGGCTAAGGACTACTAGTTGTCTGCATAACTTTTGCTGATCGCCCACAGAGAGCAAGCTGCTAACATGATACTGGATCTATGTAGACACTTTTGACTCCATCAACTTTTCCATATAAGTTAATGCTGTAGTTGTCACAGGAATGTTAAGCAATCACAAACGGGAGGAGAGGTGGTTGTGACTGGACGGGGAGGTGGATGATAAGACAATCTTTACACGCTAAGTTCCACAATGTGGAGAAGGTTCTGGACTCTTGGTTAGTGGAAAGGGTGCCAGGGAAGCAGACAAATGTGCATGATAAAGTTATAGCTTTGTAGTTTGTCATGTAGATAACCACTATATAAATGGTGTGGATTTATATTGGAAAGATTAAATAGATACTGAGATCTTGTGCATACAAAACATGCAGATAACATTTTTGGAAGTCAGATTTGAATATTAGGTCTGGAATTTTATTTTTTTATAAAGGCCAAATCTTCATCAACTATTCATTTAAAAGGGCTTCACTTTATTATGGAATATATTTTTTGTTTGTTTCACAGAAAGTATTCCTGTAAAAGGTTTGTTTCTTTAAGCGGAATTAATATAAATGAGTCCTGTTCTACAAAGGTTTCATTTAGATATGTTGTATTTCTTATTCCTCTTTATACGTAAAGTACTTGTTTGATATTATTTTAATGTAAGTTCTATACACCATCACCCTCTATGTGATAGTCATGCCATGAATGAAACTTTTATATCTCAGTTTTCTTTTCTTTTTATGAAATAATAACTATATCTTCCATTAAGTTCTAGGGCCAGCTGTTAGTTGCAGCTCTGGTTATTAACGAGTTAACAGAATCGCTGCCCATTTATTCTTAGAAGATGTGATCCAAAACCTATTGAAGTCAAAGGAAAGACTCATGTATTTGGGATCCAATCTATACTTACTTTGTTAATGTTTCTTCAAGTCATCAGAAATGAAACAAGAAGTTGGAGTAGCTATGGTTGTTATATGTATAAACAGTGTGACTAGACCGTTAAACTAGGATTCAGGAAATCTGGGTTCTAGTCTTGGCTCTGCTGCTAGATGATTTTCAGCAAGTCACATGACCTCTCTCAACTTCAGTTTCCCTATCTGTAAAATGGGGATAATGATGCTTACCTCCTTTGTAAAATGCTTTTAGATCTATGAATGAAAGGCACTATATAAGAACTAGATATCATCATCATTATGGATGTTTGGAGCCAGAGTGCAGGGAATTGTTATACTGTACTCTTTATTGAAACCAGGTTCCTTATAGGCTATGTCTACACTAGAAACAGCTTGCCAGTATAGCTATATTGGTATGCTATACCTGCAAAGGGCTTGTAGTGTGGACACAGCTTACAGCAGCAAAGCTGAACTTTTGTTGGCGGAGTTTATTCCAGCCCCGAATTCCGTACCCCAAGTGAAAAAAGAAACAAAACAGCTTTGCTAGTAGAGTTGCATCTATGCTCAGGATTTCTGCCAATATAGCTCTGTTGGTCAGGGATCACACCTCTTCACGCTCCTGACCGACAGAGCTATATTGGCAGCGGTTTGTAGTACTCAATCACAGCAGTGCTACCATAATGTTGTGAGTCAGTCATTCGACTCTATTCTGGTTTGTTGAGATCATTCCACTTCATTATGACTATATAAGTTCACTTGCAAGTACATTCTTCACTTTGTGTTAATGACCCATATCTTGTCTTCAAACAACGCTGTTTCTGTGAAGTATTTCAAAGACTAAACACTAGTCACCTCTGACATGGTTTCTTTTTAAAACCATGCACATTTTTATGTAGGACAATGTTTTTATGTAGGGTTATGTTATTCCCTGTTGGCTGTACTGGCAAAATACAGTATCTTTAAATTTCTCAACAAAGACTATGGAAGGATCCTCCTGAATATTTTCTGTAAGGCTGTCAGGAAAAATGGGAGGACGACCTCTGAAAATCACCTTTAATTTTTCATCCAAATTTCAAAATCTTAGAAATTTGCTGACCAGCTGTAATTTTCTGCAATCTAGGGCATTTTCAGCCTGCTGAGGAGGAACTGGCGTGTTTTTCCAGCATACCTGCGTTCAGTAGCAAAGCAGTTACCATGTCACCATGATGAAATGTTGCCGTAGGAATGAATTGTGAACACTGGGATATTATGCACTAGTCAGATGCTTAACTGAGTCAAGGAACAGATATGCCTGATGGAAACATTTTGAATTTCAATTTTTTTTCTAGGAAAAAACATTTTCTGATAAATTAGACTCATTTTCTAACCAGGTCTGGTGACAGAGGATATCGGGGGTCAGGGGAGGGGAACCACTGCAGCTGAATTTCATATGCTATGAACGGGAGGGAGCATCTGCCAGGCGGTTATTTATAGGAAACCCTTGACTCTGAAACTCACTTTGTGCCATCCCTTGATCTGCCAGAACCCACATTTTTTAATCTTCTTATCTTGCTACACCATCCTTTTCTTCCCTTTGACAGTTTCAGGGGGACTGATTGCTCAGCTGATTGGTGAGCGTAGCTACTTAGCCCCATTCCGCTATTGGTTCCAGCTGTATGAGCAGACTCCTGTGCCCGTGTAGAGCCTCATTGACTTCCAAGTAGGGTGACCAGATGTCCTGATTTTATAGGGACAGTCCCGATTTTTGGGACTTTTTCTTATATAGGCTCCTATTACTCTCCACTCCCTGTCCTGATTTTTCACGTTTCCTTTCTGGTCACCCTAATTCCAAGGGGCTCTTCACTGGCCCACATAGATCTGAGCTATTATTTATTAACACCCTAACTAGCTGGTAATGACTTACAGTGAGAGAGCCTCTTTCCTCCCCGCTTGTTCCAAAGGGCATTACAAACTCATTGACAAGATCTGAGTATAGGAATTGCTTCACCCACCACTGAAATGCAGCTCCCTCTGGGGTGAAATGCTGCAGCTGTTTAACGGATCGTAGCTGTTCAACTGGACAGTTTAGGACAGGAAGTGAAGAATATCATGTCCATTTACACTGCTGTATGGGATGGGTGGGGTGGAACACCACTAATGGCCCAGGGGACTGAAATCTCTATCGTTATGCATTGGTTCTGCTGCTGGTACTTCAGTAAGGCAATTCATTTAAGCAACCTTGGTGGTAGGCAGACTGGAGTCCCTGAGATGCCAAGTAAAACAAATTTTTCCTTCAAAGGATAATACAAGGATGGAACAGTCTAGTGAGGGGGGGTGGGAAAGTCCATTTCTGGACCTTTTGGCCCGGTGAATTGTTCTACTTGTAACTTTTCCAACCACAGGACTGATGATTTATAGACGCAGTTGAACGAATTAATACAAAAATTGGGGTTCAGATCGCACTGCTGTGCAGTAATACGCACATGGCAGCAGGAAACTGCTGGATTCTTCCCGAATCCTCATGGGGCTTCCCCTGCATTTCTCCATTGCAGGGTGGGGAGATGGGGTTCACTGACTTATGGGAAGAGCAAGGGATCAGATCCACAAATTCTGTGGGTCCCCCAAGATTCATGTGGGCTGAATGGACGCTGAGGGGACATAAAGCCCTGTTCCTCTGCAGCAGCTCTGGTGGCCTCTGCCCCGGTAACCTGAGTCCACTGTCAGTAACTCTCTTGACCATGTCTTCCCTCGGAAGCACCTTTCGGGGGAGTTCCAGCATGGAGGGGCTCCCAAGAGTGTTAATATATCTGAGAGTCCCCTGCTCATTCCTGGAGTACCCTCTTCCCAAACATGGATCTCCAGACCTGGAAAACCCTCCTTTCAGGGGCATAGCAAGGCTCCACAAGGCACTGGTGCAATAATATGATAAGGGATCCCTTCCCAGTTCCAAAATTTTGCTTTCCTTTACTACCTTGGAAAATCAGCCGATAGCGTTTAAGTATTTATGGTTAAGATGTCGATGTGCAGGCTATCCAAAAGGTTCTCTGTACACCTCTATACAAAATGCTCACTGGCAGCGATGTAGTGCTACATCTTGTAGTGCAGAAGTCCTGCAGAAATGATCTCCTGCTAGCAATTCTGTCACATGTGAGATAGTCTCCAAAATCTATTGTATGCGATGACATCAAAAGATAAACCACCTGTACTAAAAACCTAACTTTTTACAGGTAAATTTTATCAACTGAAAATCGGCACAACAGCAATTATAAGACTTCACCCATAAATACACACATCATATCACCACAAAACCCAAGTAACTCAGCTTTTATATGCCAACTTTCAACTAAGTAGCAAGGCACATCCAAAGCACACATGTAGTTAGTCAAACAGCCCAAGGGCATGAGTCACCATTCTGTTACTCCAGTTTTGAGTTTGTGCAACTCTTCTGGAACTGGGTTACTCTGCTTTAAAAGAGGAATAATGCAATGGAGAATCAAGTCCCAAATCTTTAAACCTGAACCCATATTTTTACCCATGGCGCAAAACTTGCAATTTGAGTACAAAGAGGATTTGACTTGCATTCACAAATCATGTGGCTGGGCACCAAATGCAAACAAGTGTTGTCATAAATATACAAAGCACTCTTGAAAATGTGTTGTCTGAGTCACAGAAGCAGAGCACAAGCATCCATACTGCCGTACAATAAACAAACGAACAAAAACCCACTAGTTTATTAAAACAACTACTCCCTCAGCACTTTCTCAAATATCATAATATCTAGTCCATTTTACATTGCTATCTAAATCAAGCACTTAAGGTATGTCTGCTTCCATACCATAGAAATGTTAACTGACCTAGCTAAAAAGCCAGCCATCACCACTGGCTGTAACATCTTCTAAGATACGCTATTCAGATAGGGTTTGATCCTACCCCATATGGGGCAAGATTCACTACTAAGCCCCAGCTATCTTTGGGCCACTTCATAAACCCAAGTAACTGGCTGATCAGACCAGGTTGATGATGTTTTTCTATCGTCAAAATGTTCCCTGGCAGCTAGAGTGCACCAGTGAACGTAGCCCTGTTCGGAGAACACATTCTAACAGAGTAAGGAGACTGATCCTGATCAAGGGCTCCTCCCTCTGTCCCCTGAAACTCTGCCGTGGCCACCGCCTCCAGTTTCACTTCATGGGGCTGGGAACCATTAACTATCTGCCCTCTGCAAACCTCCCCCAACCTCCTCATCCTCCACACCATGGGGGTGGGGCCTCCTGCCCACACGTGCAAATGTTCCCCTAGCATTGCTCAATTCAACCACAACAGAACCCAGGAACCCGCTGCCCTTTGCACCCCTTTGCAGTCCATGGTGGCAGCCAGGGGCTGCCCAGACAGCTGGACATTGAGGGATGGGCATTGCCATGAAGCCCTGGCAGGACTGCTGGAGTCACCAGGAACAGGCCCTAGCTGCTCAGAACCTAAGTCACAGCCGCAATCTTACTCAGGGGCGGGGTGGGGAACAGCTGAGTTGCGGGCAGCCCAGCATGGGGGTACTTCCTGCTCCTTGGAGCCCCATCCACCTAGACTGAGGCATAACTACAATGGTGCCGGAGGTAGAGAGGTCTCTGCTGGTTGGGTCTCCATATCCTCTTGGGCCCTGGTGTCACTGTACCACTTGCACCCTACCTCCTTGGGGAGTGGGTGGGAGGCAAGATCTGCAGGAGGCAGATCATGAGGAGATGTTCTAGCCTGTTGTGTTAATTAAAAAAATCCCATGTAGCCCATGGTACAATATCTAGGAACCAGCAGATGGGAACTGTTGAAATAAGTGTTTGCTATGGATGGATTCTATTCCTTCCTGAGCATCATTATCAGAATTGTTTACTGCATTCCAGTTATAGGGCCAGTCTGTAATTCCTGGGCAAACCCACTGAAAGCAAGGGCGCTGTTCAGGTCTGACCAAGGGCATGGTGTGGCCTGCAAAAGCTTTCTCATTAGTAATAAATACAAAAGAAAAAACCCAACTTGACTCTCAGCTCAGGCTGAATTTCCAGGGCTGATACCTGGGAGAAAAAACGTCGTGTACAGAAACTGAACACACTAGAATTAGAACAATGGAGACACCTAACCAAGCAACCCCACAATGCTATTTTTATCATCCCCTTACAAAGTAGAGCTTCAATTTCTGTACATGTACAAAACTGATAATTGTGGAGATTAAAGTCCCCCAAAATTACAGCACAAGCAGCAAGTTCCTCCTTTCCTTTTACCATCTTCTGCAGGGATCATTCCTATTCAGTAATAGTAATATTAAATTCTGACACCTAGTACTTCTATTGATAGAGGGCACTGTATATCTCAAAGTCTTGTACAAGGAGGTCAGTGTCATTATCCTCACAGTTACAGAACTGGAAACTGCGGCCCAAGGAGGTGAAGTGACTTGCCCAAGGTCACCCAACAGGCCAGCAGTTGACCGTGGTCTCTTGAGTGCTTTTCCAATAGGTCACATTGCTTCTCATAACATACAGTCACTGCCCTTGTGCTGAGAATGCCAGGAATGATGCCGATGAGTGACAATGAAGTTTGTGGTTTAGTAATGTGGATGCCTGACCCCTAATAACTATACAGAGACCAAAAAGCAAATTTCACATAAGCTACCAAACACCTGCCAATAAAGCTTGGAAAACATGTGATTAAACAAATGAAACAAAGTTCTTTTACCTTCCTAATTTTCTAAATGTCCAGCCATTATGCATTTATTTAGAATTCATTGCCATGAAGTCATTGTGTATTCAGGTGAAATGTAAAGTGAACACCATAGGAGTTTGACAGTAATTCGGCATTAGTTAAGCATTAGTTGACAGATGTACAAAGCAAAACCATTATTTCTCCCATACATTCTGTCATGACTTTTTTTCCTATTGTAGTTTTCATACAATGAACTGCCTCTGAGCTCTATATAAAATGCTGAGCTGAAAGCCTTAGCTTACAAGAAATGTTAACTATTGTATGGCTCTTATTGAAAAGGGTTTTCAATGATAATTAGAGGTGAGCAAGAGGGAAACAATTTTGTTTAGGATGGAAAGATTTTGCAAAACATTAGGATTTTTCATTTTATCTGTGTTTCTCTTACCCAGATTTCGCCAGCCTGAGTTTCAGGTATATACAAAATTTCAAATATAGTGTCTTGCCTGGATATACTAGGAGAAGTTGTACAGTTAGATGTATTTTTAAAAAAATCCAGAATTCACAATTGTTTATCTGAATCCCAAATTTTATCCAAGTGAGAGTTTATTTTAAATTCAGCTCATGATATTGTGTAATCACCAGAACTCTCTGGAAAATGTTGCCTTTAATTAGCAGATTAGTATGTACACTACACACTGACCACAAACACTATCAATACTGAACTCATCAGGCATCTTGCACTGAAATAAGCAGGATCTATAATTATATAAAGGATAGATCCATATTATTATTCTATAGAGTAAACTTTTGAAAATATTAAACAAAAACATTTAAAAAAATCAATGCAAATTACAACATCACATGAACTTAGATTGTGGTTACTGGGCACAAAACATGGAGGTAAATTGAGCAAATCATTAAATCTATATTAAGTACTTGTATGTCCCCGTTCACCATAGTATCTGAGCACCTCGTAATTTTCAATGTATTTCTCCTCATAACAGACATATGAGATAGGGAAGTGCTAGTATTATTATAATTAGAATAGATCGAATATTTATATACCAGTGTGGAAGGATTAGATTTTTATTGGTAAAATGTCAGTAAACATCAATTTCACAACACACAAACTGACAAAGAATACTTCCATTGATAATAATAAAAATTTACAGATAGGCAAAGGAAGAAAAATGCTGCTTGAGAACTTAGAGTTTGATTTAAGGACATTTACTGTGTATATTTTGATATGTGCTGCTGACAATTTGTGTTTTAATGGTTAAAATGCCTTAACTTTTTGAATCTCAACAACTACTCATTAAATAATTATTGTCCAGCCTCGCAGTGTGTCTGACCAACCCCATAATTTCTCACAACTATGAAAATTTAAAATCGATAAAAAAATTAAACATTGATATTATCCATTTAAATTATTATAAAAAGGGGAAAAAATCTAATTCTGCCAAGCCTACTTAGATAACACTTTACATCCTTAACTCTCAGAGTATTTTAGAGATGAGAACATTATTCTTCTCATTTTACAGACATAAAACCCAAGGCACAGAGCAAGTAAATGATTTTCACAAGCAAGCTAATAGAGCCAGGAATAATGCCTATGTCCCCCGACTTTCTGTCCGGTGCCTTAACATCTCACCCAGGTTGTCTCTATAAACTTTGTACTGGTACAAGGAAAAGAATGTATACTTACTGTTGGACATCAGCATTGGTGGTATGCTAGGAAAAATAAATTGCACAGTTCATACCTAAATTCACCAGTGAGAAGAGAGGTGGAACCTGACCCTGTGCTTCCATGAGAAACTACCCATGGACTTTACCTTCTGCGTTCATATTGGACTAAAAAGTCTTAAGACTTCCAAGTCCATATGACCCTACTGGAATTTATTAAATGTTGCAACCATTTGAATCGGAAGCTTTGTTAAATATCAGCAAGGTCGATCCCTCCTGGTATTAATTTTTAGAGTTTTCCCTATATATTTTGCTATGTTGTTTCAGTCATTTTTGAGGATACAGATGGGGAGTGCTAATAGTAAAGATATTTGGCTGTAATAAATCTTTTTTTTAAGCTTTGTACAAAGGCTCATTGGAATAAAAACAATTAGACAAAACTGGCCAGCACACCAAAGCAACAGCAGCCTATTTGAACAATTAGTGCAAGGGTGATCCTGGCATTCCCATTCTTTGGGCGAATGGAGATTAAGAGTATTTTGGCATTTAATGTTTGATGTTGAAAAGGATCAAACATAAACCATTTCCCTAGCAGTGAATAACGAAGCATTAATGCAGTGCTTTAAAAGGCCACAGATTTTGCCCACTAGCCCAGAAAATAAGTGCCAATTAAGAGTGAAAAAGAGACAAGCCCCCAAAATGGAACTTGCTCCAACTCGCGGTTTCCTGCAGTCTCTCTCTCTCTCTCACACACACACACACACACACACACAAAACAAAATGGAAGAGACTAGAGCATAGGTTCATCTCTCCAGTGACCACACTTCCTAGTGTCACACTAAATATCCAACTCAGTAGTATGCCAGTTGATCAAATGTATTCTTAGGGCTTTTCTATACACAAAAGTTTTACTGCTTTAACTGTACTAGTATAGTTTAAATGGTATATCTCCCTTTCCCAGTGTGGATGCATTTACATGGGTATGAAAGTACTTTATACTGGTAAAGCTATTTCCATATCAGACAGGAAATAAGGTATACCACTATAACATACCTTTATGCCAATATAACTACATTCACACTAGCGTTGTACTGGTAAAACTAAATCAGTATATCCTATAATCATGGATAATACTTTAACTACCTGTGCGGTGAGCTGAGAGAAGCCCAGAGCAGAGGTCATAGCGTAGGCTCTGATTTGGTATGACTTGAATACTAATGTGGACAGGGTGGGGAACAGAGCAGGGCACTGAGTTTCCTTTAAATAAAAAGCCTTTCAAAAATTAAAATAAATAATGAAGGCCAGGAAGAAGAAAGTCTGATGAATGAGCAGAGGTTTGCCAAGACCCCAAAAATGCATAATTTGTCCTCTAAACACTTTTTAAAATTCAAATGCAGGACTCAGGTTGGTGATTTTATTATATTTTTATCTTATCCTGTAACTTTTGACTATTGTGGTCAGACAAGTTCATTATTTCCTGCAAAATTTGTGTGGCATATATCACCATCCTCAACAAAATAAATGAAGGACTAACAGCAAGTCTGTCCCCACCAGGTATCATGTTGTTTTAACTACTTAGACACCAGGTAGCTTTTAATGACTGTCTGGAATGTATTGCTTTCCTTTCCTGTTTCATATCAAACTATTCTTTTTCACTTCCCTCCCACCTGTTAGATGCCCCTCTTAATAAATTATTAAATGCATTTATTTAGATCACAGAAGCAAGACAAAGAAATTAGCTTAAATTGATCCATGGCAATTTGCTCTCAAGTCATTTCTCCAAGAAATCCCTCCTATGTTTTATTCATTCAGACATCACTATCTAACTCTTATTGCCATAGTTCAGTAACATTTTCATTTTGCTCAATTTACAGTAACAACTGCCAGTTACACTTGGGATGGGTGTGAGTGTCTGTATATAGACACCACAATGGTCTGCATCTCAGTGATGCCTCAAATTGTCTAAGTGATGGTGTCTCAGCCAGGCAGATGCTTTGAAGCATAACAGACGGTGATTCTAGTAAGATCTAGCAGGCTTTGGTCTAAGGGAAAAAGGTTTCAGAGGGCAGTCTAAGAGAAGGTACAGTGAGCTATAATGAAGAAGCTACTGCTCTTGAGGGAAGAAGTGGTGTGGGAGAAGTGGTCCCTACTGAATAGGAAGAAGTTCCAGGCAGCTGTTAGCACTAAAGGAGAGAACTAATAGTAGTCTCTACCATGACCACAGGGTCAGCTTGAAGGAAGATGTCGGCCATGACCAAATCCATTCAGACTCAGGTTCCTACTAAGGCTGCAATATGTCCCTGAAGAAAGGTTAAGCTTTTCAAAACTTAAAAAGTGATATTTTCTTTTTTCTCCAGCATTTTCATTAAAGCAGAAAAGACCAGACAGTTGGATTTTTTTTTTAAGACTTTCCCAAAGAACAAATATCTCACTGAAGCAAATAAATGTTGACAAATCCAGCTGCGTTAACCTTCCAGGGTATAGTGTGTGACACCAGACTTCTGACAATGTTTGGATAACTACATTCCACAGTAATGAGGTTGGTATAGCCAGCCTCAGAGCTCTGGTGTTGTAAAATGCAGGCATGAAGAGATATTTTAGCAGAATGCTTTTTTTAATTTAATACAAACTTTCTATTGCATATTGAAGGCTTGGTTTGCAAACATTGGCATCAAAATTAGGCTACCAAATCCTGCATTTAGGTGCTGAAGTCAGCAAAATATCCCGAAATATACCTAACTGCAGACACCACCCAACAAATAACTCTCACATAGTATTTTACGCTCACGGATAAATAGCATCTTTCATTAGAGGATTTCTAAGTTCTTTGCAACTATTCATTATGTCTGACTCATTCATAATCTCCTCTTTTTTAAGGTAACTATTCTAATTGTATAGAAGGGCAAAATGAGGCACAGGCATTTGAAGTGTTTTGCTCAGGGTCACATGAGGCTGGTCACCTCTAGTAAATTGCATTCCAGAAACTAACAGAGTGTAAAACATGCCATGTGGATCAGGCCTGTTTAGTTTAACATCACATCAGCTAGTTGTGATTATTCCTAGGGCATAGTTAGACCCAGCCAGATATTTAGATAGTTTCTAGTAAGATCTAGCAGGTTAGACCCAATCAGATGTCCATGATATTAAATAGGACAGTACTTGTCTACACTGAGGGCTAAACTGTGTTTTACACACTGCTAATTAGCATGTGTTCTAACATGTTGTAATTTCCCAGCATGCACAAGACCACAAAGAGTTGGTATTAGAAATCCTACTCTGACCACAAGACAACACTTAACAATGGTCCACAATATGGAAAGCAGCCTGTTTTCCACTGTAGCTTTAATGACAACAATTATGAAATATGGTTTTTATTTTATCTTGGATCTAATTCTGCTTGCCTGACTCACATCAGTAGTCCTGACATCCAAGAAGCTATTGTGAGAGTAAGATAGAGAGGATCTGTGCCTTGTTTTAACATTGCTTTTCTAGTGGGATCACATATGTTTTATCACCTCTGTCTTAGACCTATGATATAACAGTATCTTTTTATTGCTTGAAATTTAGAGCATTGGCCTGAGGCTTTGTTTTTAATTTCTAGTGACAATGGTGTAATGAAGCCAGGCTGGAATACCGTGGGTGACATTATTTCAGACAGCTAAAAATTGAGCTTGAAACATTATTTTGATTTACAGTTTGGTCTCCAAGTACATTTATTTTTAAATCAATACATCTCTGCTAAATTAGCATTTTTGGAGGCTAAACATGTGATCTTCCACAGAAATGTTTACAGGGACGAATTCTGCCCTTACCTCTGTATGTGCTCCTTTAGCAGCAAAATCAGTGCACTGGGGGGCAGGACATAGGGAGACCATACAGGGGGTGGTCAAACCCTGAAAATAGTCTCTGATCTGCTACACGCAGGAAAGTTGGGAAGATAATGGGCTAGGGGAGCTTTATTACAAAGCTCCCCTAGCCCATCCTCCCTCCCTAATAGGAGCTATGAGTACCGTGGAAGCTATGCCCACCCTTAGGCCATGGGGATCATGAGCTGTCACCTCCACCCCAAACCCAGCTTTGCCTCCAGCATTTATAATAGTGTTAAATATATTAAAAAGTATTTTTAATTTATAAGGGAGGTCAGAGGCTTGCTCTGTGAAAGGGGTCACCAGTACAAAAGTTTGAGAACCACTGCCTTAGGCTGTGGAAGAGGTTTCCTTTCCCCAGGGATCTCCCCAGACTAACTCATTATTGGATTGGTAGAAACATGCAATGACTGTTATTCACAGACGGCAAAGCCACAACTGAGTCATACAGGTCTACCCACGAGCAGTATTGGAAGTGATAAATCAATGAAAAGTAGAGGAGAGAGCTGTTAAAGAAAGGGTATGGCAGGACTGGCCAAAGTGAGTCCATGGGGTTCAACAAAGATACATGCAGCTGCCCTCATCTTCCCCATCTGTCCACGTATTTACAAGGCCCTAGTCACCTTAGTGTGCGAGGTAGATCATCCTCCTTGTGAAAGTCACCTGCCCATTAAAGAAGAAAGCAGATACAAACTGCTCCATTGATGTAAATTAAGTGCAGCTTCTTGTTGCCAATGTGGTGCTCACTCATTTGGGTAAAGTTTGGACATCTCTGTCGTACAAACCTAACCACCACCCCTCCCAGCACTTTTCCCCAGGCTTCACTGCACCACATCAAGTAAACTTTAGGGATGGCACGGGTGGTCATTGTGCTAGCCTTCTGCATTTGCATCCACATCAAATCACTTTGTTTCATTTTGCCACGTTAGAAACTCGTGATAAAACAATCTTGTAAGTTGACTTTGCCACTAAAATGCATTGGATTGTTACAGTGAGGAACCCATTTTACCAGCTGAGTTTTCCTCAACAATGCAGATTCAGTGGGAAACAAATGCTCTAAAATTGTTAAAGCACTTGACAGGCAGAAGCCTTTCAATAGCATTTGTTGGGAAAGTCTGTGATTCATAGGATACCCAACACAAATGAAATTACATCTGCTACAGCTCAGCATGGCAAATTGATACAACTTGTGATTTCAACCTAGACGTCATCTTCAAATCAACTTAAATTTTGCAGTATCCAGTTGGATGGTACAGGTTTCGTTCGCCTCTTTGAAGGCTTCATGCTGTGTGGCTTAGGAGAAATCCTGACCATGAGAGGATTTCATTTTGAAAGGCCTTGAGTTTGTCCCAGCTCAGGGCTCAGCCTTTTCAGTTCCAGGCTGTTTGAGCTGGGCAATAAATGGTATTGTCATTGAAACCATTCAAACAGCATGAAAATTATTTCTATTTCCACCGACATTTGTTTGTTTTTCGTTAAAAAATTAAAACAAACCCAAACTATTTGGGGGTTTTCAGAAACCCCAAAATGTTCAGTTTCAGTTCCCCTTCTTTCCTTTTTCCTTCTGTTTTTCCCATTTTCATTTCCAGTGGCAAAACTGGAAAAAGGAAATGGGGTGAGGAAGGACAAGAAACTCGAAAACCTTTGTTTAAACTATTTGTTTAATGAAAATTTTTATTTTGTGGGGGGGAAAACGTTTTGATGACATTTCCTATCAGTGCTCTCCACGAACTTTGCATTTGATTATCATAGACTCATGGCTTTGTTTTTACCAAGGTTGTAGCTGCAAGACACCCACAGAAAACAGTTTATACAGATGTCATCGTTCTTCTATGAACACTATTTTCTTTTGGGAAATTTCAGCTTTTATCTCATGCGCACTCTCTGCCCTTTCTTCCCCAACCCTGGTTTTCAGATCGTTGCCTTTTAACTCTGTGGTTTCCCCCCTGGTTTTACAGTTTCATTTGAAAAATCCCATTATTGTGCACACTTACTTTTCCCTTTGTATTCCTTCCGTCTGCTCATTATTCCATAGTTTGAAAGAAAAAGCGATTTATTGGTTAAGCACACTGTAGAATACCAAATCCAGCACAAATATTTACACCAATGGAAAGACCAATACAATTCCTGCCAACTCCCCCCGGCCCCTGCTCACATCCCCACAAAAAATCTTTAAGCCAGATATCCTAGTGTTATCCTTTCCAGACCTGTGCCACTAAAACTGGTGACTTCAAAAGACTGACTCATCAAGCAGCAAAGTTTGGATGCATTTTTTTCCCTTCTGGAAGCTTCCATAAGATCAATTATACCTATAGTACCTTGGGGTATTCATATCACCTCTCACAAAGACCACAGCCGGTTCTTCTTGTCTTTTCTCCCTTCTATCTTTCTAGTCCACTCTGCACTTCTTTACCTTCCTTCTTGATTAACCTTTAAGGAATCACTTAAATAACCCAGCAAATCACAATAATGGAAACATTTTGCCAAGCCCCAGATAAAGAGCAGGCAGGCAAAACCCACCACTGACAGTACTGTCCAAAGGGTCAGCAGCATGGCACCTTCTCTGTGCTGATGGTTATTTTTCCTTTACTTGTATACACATCATATTCTCTCTCCATCCAATATGTTCAGTGAATTGTTTTGCTTTTTTGTCATTTCCTTTATTTCTCCACTTTCTCTCATTTTCTTCTTCTAAAATAAAGGTGGTTGTTGTTGGTGGTGGGGTTATTAACAAACACATTCTTCTCCATAGCCTCTTTCCCCCGACAATCCCGGCACCCCTGGCAAAAAAATAAATCTGATGATTTAATTCCTGTGAATATATGGTTTGCTGCTTTATCTGTTTTTAAAATATGGAACAAGTGTTTTCCTGTGCATTTAGAAAAGCAGACACATAAGAACCCAGTGATTTATTAATTTTAAAGCTGGAATACAAGAGTCTATCACATTTTTAAAAACCAAGATTACACAGATATAATGGTTTTCATTCTTAACTCACTCACATTGCTGTTTGTTAAACTGTCTTTTAGTAACACACCTCTGGAATTTATATAACCCCGCTTTCCAAAATTACCAGAAAATACATTTTAAAATACTGTCATTTTTTAGAAAATACAATTCTGCTAGGACAGTAACATCCTTCCCAGGATTTTTACCAAAGTTAGACATTTTAGTTTAGTCCCCTCCATACCCACCTTTGCACCCTCGCCCCCAAGTGTGTTGGCAAGGTGAGGGTATATTTTATTCTCTTTGTTAAGGTTGCCTGATCTTTGAAGCAACCCTAGCTATTCTCTTAATTCACCAAGGGACAAATTTGTGCAACAAGTCTGAGATCTCAGAGAACAGCGGCAATATCCAGAGAGAACTTATGACAGGTTTCCTGAAGTAGATACACCACAAAACTGCTAAAAGGCAGAGTCAGAGGCAGTTTCCAGAGGGGAAACACAGCCCAACTAAGGCCAGTTTCGCTGAGAGAAAGGGTAAGCTTATACCAGTACTATGAGTATCTGACAGGAATAGAATGGAACTGTTAGCTGCAACTCTGATATCATTTAAAATCATTTAAGAGCTTTTTTAAAAAACTAAACCATAAAGATAAAATAGAGAAAGTCATATATCACTAAGAGGATTTTTTCCATTGTTCAAGGAATTTTTTTCCTGTGGCAAGAGAATAATAAAATAATAGTTTTTAATACTGAAATGTTATCATTTCCGAATGACCACGCGGTTTAGTGCGCTTAACAAAATCGTAATGTCATTCTTCCTTGCACACAAGTAAATGGTAACTATCCATATTTTAGTCAATGGATGCCCCCTTCTGGCAGAAAGCAAGTCTTTCTATAAGCAGAAAGTTTGTGAGGAGGGGCACTGTAATGCACTCTTGCTTGAATGATGTGCAGAGTGATAGTGTAATTCACAAAGGAGTTATGGCTAAGTTGCTTCTTTGTTCATAGAAATAAAAAGTAAAATTTATATATGCAGAGTTCTGAAAATATATACTGCCTAGTATAGGAGTAGATAATTTATGGCACGTGTGCCACAGGTGGCACACAACCTGATTTTCAGTGGCACTCACACTGCCCGAGTCCTGGCCACCAGTCTGGGGGGCTCTGCATTTTAATTTAATTTTAAATGAAGCTTCTTAAACATTTTAAAAACCTTATTTACTTACATACAATAGTTTCGCTATATATTATAGACAAATAGAAAGAGACCTTCTAAAAATGTTAAAATGTATTACTGGTTTGCAAAACCTTAAATGAGAGTGAATAAAGGAAGACTTGGCACACCACTTCTGAAAGGTTGCCAA
The DNA here is from genome assembly GCA_007922305.1 of Dermatemys mawii. Lineage (NCBI taxonomy): Eukaryota > Metazoa > Chordata > Testudines > Dermatemydidae > Dermatemys > Dermatemys mawii. The sequence goes on along the minus strand of ML677343.1, from coordinate 12,985,769 downwards.
CCCCTGGGCTAGTGTGTAAACTATACCTTACAAAATAAACATCTATGTACATTCAGAAATGCTATTTCTAACTTTCTTACATGGGAGTTCTGTTCAATGGCAAGATGACCCAGCTTTATTCTTATTGCCCACATTTAAATTTTGCATTGGATCTCTCTGTGTGTGGGACACAGAATGGACAGATGAAGTCTAAAAGGTATTTTATCCATCTTTTCCCCCTCTAAACCACTGCAGGATTCTGTCTTTTTTCCCCATAGCAGAAATGGCAGAAAACCCATCCTTTCCTGTGTACATCAAGAACTCCAGGTCACAGTCCAGTGCTTCAGCTACTCTTCTCTTGTGAAATAACTAAATGAAAAGGGGGGAAGAAAGAGGAAGGGGTTCCAGGAGGAAGGGACTAGAGTTCTTTTTGCTTACTCTGTTTCAGTTCCTTTCTTGCATCCGCTTTGTTCTAAGGATCATTTTACCTGAGAAGAACTGGCTGGAAAATGGAGTTCTAGGAAGCCAAAAACTTCATTTTTTTTAGCCAAAAGCGTTTTAATTGTCACGTTTTTGATGAAAAGTCAAAATTCTCCATGGAAGATGGACACTTCCTGGGAAAATTTCAACTTTCCCTCAAAACCCTGATTTTTCATTAAAAAAAATGTTGTAATAAAATTTATTGACCAGCTGAGTTGCTAAGGAAAGAGCACAGCAGCCTCTCCCTAGTTACCAGCACTGCCCTGCCCTGACAGCTGCTGCTGTTGGGCACAGGCTTCATCTGGAGCAAATTCAAAGCATCACAGGCTGACAATCAGGAATACACAGGAACTGGGGTCAGAAGGGGATCGTTGCTGTGTGAAAGACCTGAAACTGACGCATCCTGTCCTGCTTGGAACTCCAGGAAAGGGGGCCAGGGAGAGGAAAGCTTCCCTGCAGCCTCAGGAGTGGAGGTCATAGTCTAGGATTCTGCTTGTGCCTTTAAAGTGTAAAGCTCTCACTATTTTATTGGTTTTGTTTATGTGAACTGTGAAGGCAACGCAACGCTTGTGCTTTTGTACGCGTCTTCACACCATATAAAAACCCTACAGTTTTAAAGCAATTCTGTTGTCTGGAAACACCTTTAGACACGTCAGGTCTTGGCTTCCCTTCCTGGTGTTTGCTGGAGGAGTCCTTGGGAAGGCTAGAGAACTGGAGTGGGATCTTTCACGTTCCCCAGATGAAAGGACACAGGCGTTTCAAACAACTTCACTTCTATCTCCCCCCTTGCAAACTGCCTTTCATAAATATTTTGTCTTCTTTGGCAAATATAGTGTCTGGCCTGGTAAAACTGAATTACCCTGAACCATCTTAAAACGGCAGCCGCTGTTCCAGCCCAGCACAGACACTGTAGGTGCAAACGCATGTTACTCTTCTTCATACAGTTTCTGTTCCTGGGCACATGCCAGGCTTATCATTCACATACACAACATTTGTGCATTCCAGAAAGTGGCAATATAAACACAAGCTGGATATTTTAGGATGGGAAGCAGTGTGTGGCTGTCACAATACATATCTATATTTTTAAATACTGGCAGCCCTTCAGGAATAACGGAGCCAAATCAGTTCTTCTCTCAGAAGTTTCCTGGTACCTCTGATCACTAAAAAGCATTTACCATCTTGCAGTGTTTGGCCTTTTTTAACTGTTATGTGAAAACACAACCAGATGCGCTTAGTCAATGGGAGTTTATCTGCAGGAGTAGGACTGCGGGATTGTGCAAAGTGTTTCCCAGATTAAGATAGCTCAGAGATCCTCATCCTCCCATTCTCCATTTCTGTTTCTTCTGCTCGTAACATGGTTCTTTCTTGCTGGAACATTGATCTGCAGAGAAGTTTTTCACTTTGTCCATTATTTACCCGGGACCAGGGATTCCATTTGTGTCCATACTTTGTGCCTCTTATTTTCTGCATCTTCCAATGTCCATTTATCTCACTGTCTTCTCTTCTCTCCTGTTCTGCACCTGCTTAGTAATTCCATTATTGTTTAATGGTGACTGCACTACTTGCCATTAATGCCCAGGTTTCGACAGGTTACAGGTCAAAAACCTTTTTAAAATATCCTCAAACTCCAAATGGGAATGGAGATCGAGACTGTTACAAATACGGAAGAGAAATCAGTCCCCAGACAATGCAAAATATCTTCAGTGCCTTTAAATAAGAGTTTACACGTATGTAGCACAGCAGCCTCACCAAGAAAGCGGCAAGTACTAGTCCTCCTCTAGCAGGTTGGAGGAAGGAGAGGGAATTTTTTGGGAAACAATCTGAAAAGTAATGGTACCTGGGGAGGTTAATTTTCGTTCTGCAGAGTGGAAACATTTTCCTCGATTTCCTGTTGGGTCGCTGCACTTAGGACTGAGAAAACAAGCCATTTTAAGTACTGAGTAATGAGCTCACTATTCAGTGCTGGATTTCAGTTCTGCCAAATCCTAAATAAAGAAAAAGCCACTGTTTTTCCATCATTTGACCTCTGCTTCTTCAGCTATTCTTGAAAGAAGCTAGAGCCTAATCAAAGTGGCCATCCTCCCACCCACGGAAACCCTGCTATAAGCCTATTACTACACATTACAAGAGGATCAGACCATTGGCAAGTGATAACCTGGTACTGTTTTAGGACTTCCAAATAATGGTTCATTTTATGTATAGGAGAAACTAGTTCTAAGAAAGGACTTTTGGCGCTAAATGATCTCTGGCCTTGGATTAGAGTGATCCCTATAAAGGCAAGGAACCAGAATGTTCAGAAACATGCAGTCATGCAATGAAACAGGTGCACCTGTGTGGCATGGGATTGCTAGAGAGAGTTGTCCAGTGCCCTTCAAAGGTCAGGTCCTCAGTCCAGCTGATCCAATCAGCTTTAACTAAAACATTCAGGGGGCAACAGTCTTAGTCTCCCAAAGATGTGGATGGCAATAGGAGACCTGCGGAATGGTCCAGACATAACCATCCCTCAGTAAATTTCTTCACTGCTCAAGTGGAAATCATGACTTGCCAATCAGTTTGCTCTGGGAGGACTGAAGACAGTGAGTGAAATCCTGGCCCTGTTAAACTCAGTGGTAAAACTTCCATAGACTTCAATAGAGGCAGGACATCACCCAAAGTCTCACCTATTCAACTAAAACTAGACACCTTCCAGCACGAATAGAAAGTGATATTTTGTACAGTGGGCTGTGGTGGGATGGGAGTGCATTTGGTAAACTTGCAAAATTCATGTAATGAATCAGCAATATCATTAAACAGCCCAATACAGATGCCACTACACCAGAACACTGCTTCAGCTACAAAGACAAGAATACAGTGACTTAGCCATGGAGTTGCGTTAACACCAGAGCACAGTTTGGCCGAGTCTAAGAGACAGTCACAGGGAAGGGAGATAGCTACCTCTCGTGTGTACTGTTTTGCTGTGTGACAGAGTATAGCTGGAATCCGTTCTTAGTTTTAACGGTGTGGTGGTGGTTGTGTTGCAGAGGAAGTTAATGTTTAAGATTATTTTCAATGGGGGACTGGAACAAAAAAGTTACATTTTGTCACAGGTATTAGCTAGAAGCACTTTGCAAAGTAACCACTTATGGGGAAGTCCATGAACCTGTTAAATTAATTTTCACATCAACTCCTCTTATTTGAGAGCCAGCCAGGCAGGAGTTGTGTTGCAGAAGTGTTTTCCATCACACACTCTGAATTATGTAACTTGTCACAAAAATTGACATTTATTTCTGGGTAATATTAGATGTACTGCTAACTCAACAACAAAAAATGAAGGGCTAACAACACTTCAACGCTGTAAGCTATTTTGTAACATTTGAAGAGAGAATCTGAATGTTTTCATTGAAAAGTTAAAACAGGCTGAAACCTCACCCTTTCCTATTAAAAACAGTGATTTATTTGCTCTTGCAATTTCAGTTCAGCTCATAAGGGGAAGCAGGGCAGATGAACTTCCATCATACACATTCTCATTCCTAAACTGATGTGTCACATTCACCTCCCTTACCCCAGTGCCTAACATATTTTTAAATCATGTCTGGCATCGTCCCTTTTAAAAGTCAGTTTACTAGCAAAGTCGTCAACAGAAAAGACACAGAATAAGAAAAGTTACTTACTTTTCCCATAATTGTCTTGGACTGTATTACACTTAAGAATTGCCACTGAGCAAATAAAAAATGGATTTCTACAGTTGTTGCTGTCAAGCATGTTACTCTGACAGGTTAAAAGGAACAGAAACTGTCAAGAAATCTATAAAAAAATGAGAGATTGTGACAGTTACATTTGCTCATAATTTAAAAGCTCCAGCTCCCAATTATGTAAAAGTGCATCTTGTAACAGTTTTAACATCAAACAGCAGCTCCAAAGGCTAATTTCAATAATGTTCAATAATGGGGCATGAATGTCTCAGTTCAGCTCCAATATTGTCACAATTTTGTTACATTTGACAAGAGTTAAAGCAACACACTAACCTATGAACTATTCCTTTAGCAATGCACATCATACAATCATTCTGAAATCCAAATAGAAAGTCATTGTACATAGGTGGCATCACCAGCCCTATTATTTAGGTTGTCTGACACTTCATCCAATATGACTTTTTTTTCCAGTTGCTTATACCTTCACCAGACTTCAACTGTTTGGATTGAAATTTTGCATGCTGGGTGTTTGCTTCAGGAGGGAAGAAAAACTAGAATAGGAGAGGGAGGGAAAGCCATAGACAGAGACTGCTGGAGACTAGGACTGGGATGAGAAGCCTGAGTAAGCAAAGAGATTAGGAGTGGGATAAGGAAGCCAGGGATGGGAAGACCGAGGACTAGGACAGTGACAGATCGGAGGGGACAGGGCAGAAGAATTTGTCCACTAGGAGCATTCCAGAGATTGGAATAGAACTCAAGATTCCCAAGTCTCAACATTCTTCTGCTGCTAGCACATATCTGTGAAACTCACTGGCAAAGCACATGTCTCATACCATGCAAGTACTGGACCACATAGAGGATGACAACCTACTACTGCTAGTTACTCTGTTAGCTCAAGTGGTAGAGGTCTATCAGGTGCATCTAACAGTTTGGTGATGAACCATGTGGGGTTTCTCTTTGCATCTGTTTGCTTCTTTAAAGACCTATGAAGTTATACACCAAACCTTCTATTTTTTCCACAGTGCATGGGAAAGAATCAAGGTTGTGGAGTGAAAATAAATGGTTGTCTACAGGACCCCTGCTTCTTTTGTTGCAGAAGTTGGAAGGTCTGTGGTGAATGAGACAGAGCTGCAGGAAGAGAAAGGACGGTCAGACAGCTAAGAAAGTTGAATGCTGCCCTGCAGAACTGGAATCTCTCTCTAACTCTGCCACAGAATTTCTGTAGGATCTGGGCAAGTCAATTAAACTGAACTTTTCACAGGTAGCCACCAATTATGTGTTCCTTATTTTCTGGATGCCCAAGTTCATACCCCAAGATCTGATTTCCAGAAGAGCTGAGCACTCATAGCTTCAAGTGAAATCAATGGGAGCTGTGCTTTGAACATAGGACATGCTATACAATGCCAACTACTCTAATAAAGTCAAGTTTAGCAGGGAATTTTCATCTTAACTTCTCTGTGGCTCAGTTTCCCCATCTGTAAAATGGGGATACAACACACACACACACACACACACACACACCCTGACCTCAGGGGGTTGAGAAGATAAATCATTTAACATTTGTGAAGCACTCAGATATTATGGTGATGAATGCTACAGAACAGCTCAGGAGGAAATTATAATTTTGTCTTCAGAAGAGAGTTTGAATAGTGTGCTGCAAATAAATAGTGTGCCTGGCATTACTCACTGATCAACAAGGGGAAAACAAAATATTGAATAGATGCTCATGTCTACTCTGTGCACTGAATGAGGCAGGTGTCCTGTTAAAAAATATAGTATCTGATCGTGCAGTTAAAGGTTTTATCATGATGCATACTCATACAAGGACTCAATTAAGATTGCACAGGCAACATTCATTCTTGCATTTCTTAACTTTTAGTGCTTGACTTTGCAACATTAATAATATTTTTAACATATAATTTGGATATGATATATTACACAGTGCTTTAGCAATACAGATGGTGAGCTGAGGTCTCCCTTTTATTTAATTTCAGAAGCTGCCACTCAGTCTAAGGTCTACTAGTGAAATAAGGAATAACAATTACTCTGTATACAGAATATGAAAGCGAACATGTCTGAATAACTAGCTCTCACTGAAGTGATATTAAGAAACCAACAAGATATCAAAGCAGTTTAAGTACCGTTAAGCCAACAATTTACACCATTTCATTCATAACAGATCTGAGAATGGAAATCCTTCCCCCCACAAAAACATCCCTTAAGTATGTAGCAATGTTATAGTTCATTAATAATAAGTAGTAAAATAAGTTGCAAAAATAAAGTATTAAAGAGAAAAATATGCAATAAAATATATTTACCTTTACGAACATCAGAAAGTTTACAGTACAGAAATGAACACAAAAGAAAGCATAAAGACTTTGTGTTTACACCATTTAACTTAGTCTACAACCCAAGAAAAATCAAGTACCATACAACATAATTAACTGTGCTTAACAAGTGGAAATAGCTCTTGCTCGATATCCATGCAGTTTTCCCATCTTTAGAAGAACTCAAGTTTAATTACTACAAGCTTTTTTAACTATGTCAAAGTAAAAAGTATTTTGTACAACTGACCCATAAGCTGACTGTCTACCATAAATAATTTCCATAAAACTTTTTGGGGAAGAATGATAGAATTAGTAAAGTATTTTTAAAAACGGTATGATAAAAACATTAAAACATGTCTTTACTAAAGTTTGAGCATGCAATAATAAATAAAAGTAAACATTCATCTTCTCCTAACAAGTACTACAATTACAATATTAAGCTTCATTTGTATTTTTCAGCATACATTTGTGAAAGTTTCATGGGTGCAGACTGACATTTACTGCCATGACATGCTGAATGAAGCCAAGCTCCTGGCCTGCATGCTTTGCTTTTAAAATAACTTGCAAAGAAAAAAGGAAACTTACCCTTTTCTTCTTTATGAGCCACAGTTGCTCAGGCTCAAATCTCCTTTCTGCTCTACAAGTAACCAGCAAATGAGCACAAAGTCATTTCCCTCACCTTCTTCCAATTACATTTAAACAATCAGCTCAGATCTAAAGTAACCTCTAACTGAAACAAGCTGTGCTAATTCAGGGGTTATTCTGATCATAGACACATGTATTATAAAATAGTCATTTTACCAAAGTACTCATTTCCCCCGTACCAATCCAGCACTATGACTCAAGGTACTAGCTGCCATTACAAAACTACTGATGCTGTGGAAATGTGGTAGAAGTCAGTTCGTGTTTCTTCCCCTCTACTAAAGCCATCTCACAGACTGCTGTTCTGCAGAGGGGAATGAGACTAGTACCTAAATGCTAATGTCTCTGCACCTTAAGGGTCCCCTTTACAGTGCTGCCGCATTGCACAGTAGAGCTGAGCCCCGCAATCCCAGACTTGTGACAGCCCAGTGCCCCCACCACAGGGCCATCCCCACATAGAGCCCTTCCCTGTGCCAACCCAAGCTAGATCTCTGCCCAACCACTCTCATTAATGCCACTGAACTCCCTAGATCCCTGCTCAGCCACCCTGACTCACTTACAGAACACTCTTCCCTCCTTGTCTTCAACCATAATCCACACCCTTGCTCTTGTCAACCAAATGTCCCTTCTGACCAGTCTGCCTCTAGGCTTTCCTAGACTAGGAACACTGTAGTGGCACTACATGTAGAAAAGCATGAAAAACAACACTTTAAACATCACTTTCATCTATTCTGGGGCTGCAAAGGCTAATATGCACTAATCCTAAATGTGTTGTTATTGCACGGCCTCACTATGGGCAGAGTGACAGTTGTTTGAGTGCCTAAATGGTATATTTTCTTAGCGTAACACATTGGAATTTAGCATAACGTTAACTCTGAACTTCCTGCATTGGTACCACTTGGCTTTGGGAATCATTTCAACATTGCTGTTACGTTTATATCCTTCCTTTACTGGTATTTACTCTCAACTTTAGGTCCCTCTTAAATTTTTTTGGTCTGGGAATTCAAATAGAAACCTTCAGAACTGGTCAAGAGTATTTGCATTCTCTTCCCTAGAGCCTCTGGATAATGCAGGCCACCCACTTTTACCGAACATTCCTGAAACTGTTATGCTGGAAAGTAATTTTGCAAAAACTGGCATAGACAGACAGACAGCTGCTGCCCCAGCAGAAGGCTGCTTGGAAGCAGGGTGTGTATAATATTAATATAGCAACTGCACCCAGCTCTCTTCAGCTGGGTGGGGGGCAAATACTATGGATCTTCTTTGTCCTCATCAAAATAAATGGACAGCTGAGGGAAGGAAATGTCGGCTTTGTCACACTCGCCCTGCTGAGATTGTAGGAACTACAGAGTTTTCTCTAGACTCCTGGTAGCCCTTTGATCTGCTAGTGCAAGGGAAGCCCAGACAGGCCTTTACTGCTCTAGCCTAGGCATAAATCCCACATTCAGAGTGAAGAGCTGAAAGAAAGGAGGGGGGTTCTGCTCTCTTTGTGTCAGACTTTAAACTGAAGTGCCCACAACAGCCCCTACTATCTTTCAAAGAGCTCAGAGGCAGCTTCTCTTTCCCATTTATTTTGGGGGAGGGGCTATTGTTCTTGCCCTCTTCTCCACAATGTCTGCAGGCTGATGTTGCTATTGAAAGCATTAGACTGATGTAGGTCTAGCATCAGAGATACTGCTGTGTTAAGCTATTTGCAAAAGGGAAAATGAATCCGCTATCCCACAGTAGGATGACCTGATGTCCCAACATTAGGGGTTTGTCTTATAGGCAACAATTACCCACCACCCTGTCCCAGTTTTTCATACTTATTATCTGGTCACCCTATCCCAGAGTAACCTATTTTTTTTAAATTAAGGGCTTGTCTTCACTAGCGCGGGGAGAGATTGACCTTATGGTGATCGATTTATCGCGTCTCATCAGGATGCGATAAATCAATGGCCAACGGTGCCCCCATCGACTCCGTAACTCCAGCTCGCCAAAAGGCGTAAGCTGGAGTCGCCAGGGGAGTGTGCTGCCGACTGCCGCCGCCGTGAGGATGGCAGGTAAATGGGCTGTAGATACGCCGATTTCAGCTACATTATTAACGTAGCTGAAACTGCGTATCTACAGTCGATCACCCGCGCTAGTGAGGACCAGCCCTAAGAAAGGTTAGTCATTAAGTCACCAGTATCTTCCCTTTTCAAAAGGGGAGGCCAAGTGAATAAAGCAATTACATTCCTCCTCTGCTCCTCTTCCCACAACATTTAGTGTTAGTTACAGCAGAAGCATTGCTGAACAGAAGACTTAGCTTCATTAACAGGACTTCTGTTTTACACCAGTTCCTAAACATACACCACTTAGTTCTGAAAATGAATGAAAAATCAAGATGTACTGCCAGAAAAGCTAACCGGAATATAGATGGGGAAGGGCGAGAAGTCAAATACAGCTTTGTGATACTATTATACTCAATGGCTAAACACAGAAGTCAACTGAAGCGTTGGTGATATGAGAGGCGTTTAACAATTCAAGCATCCTTGTGCATATTGGTGTCAAGTTCACAGTGAGTGTATCTTCACTTTTTTTTCTCTAGTCCTAGACCAAGTTTCTGGTTAAAATCTCACCTGACTTTTTTTATTTGAAACATGATTGAATACTATAGTCACCAGACACCGCAAAGTAACAGAACTAAGCCAGTAACTGCAGAGTAAGTTGGAAAGATGGGAAAATTGAACAGAGTAAATATGACATGGTATAAAATCAGATTTACTTAACATAAGCACCCAGGACCTTTGACAACTTGACTGTTGTCAATTCATACTCATTTTCGACTTCAGCATACAGGCTGTGACGGAGTCAGACCAGAAGGATATAGGAGAGTGCTGGAAGGCAGGTATATTAGTCTCAGGATGTGCAGGTCCTTGTTCCCTGGATAGCCAAACAAAGGCTACTCCAGGCCAATCAAGACACCTGGGGCCAATTAAGAACCTTCTAGACAGGAGTAGAAACAGCTAGCCTAACTGGGACACCTGAAGCCAACCAGGGACTGGCTGAAACCAGATAAAAACCTCCCAGTTAGTCAGGTGGGTGTGGGTGTCAGGAGCTGTGGAAGGAAGTTATGCTGTTGGTGAGACTGAGTGTAGGACAACATATCATCCAGAAGGAAGGAGGCCCTGAGGTAAGGGTGAAGTGGAGTTTGAAGAAGCAGGGACTGCTGTGGGGAAGTAGCCCAGGGAATTGTATTGTGTTTTGTGCCTAAAAGGTCAGCCATTGTAGCTGATACTATTAGGGTCCCTGGGCTGGAGTCCAGAGTAGAGGGCGGGCCCGGGCTCCCCCCTTTTTCCATCTTCCATACTGGCCTGTGATGAAAGCAACTCACTAGGTGGTGACTCTTGCCAATTATACTGAGAAAGGGAGGTCACTCTGGGGCGTAGATGAGTTTCTGAGGCCCCTAAATCTGCCAGGAAGCGCAGGACCCACAAGTACAGACTTGGAGCTTTGTCACAAGGCGTTCAAAGTACTGGAGGAAGAATATTTGTTACACTTTCAAGCTATTCCAGTTACCTCTTTCTAAATAAATAAATAAAATTAAATTAAAAAAGTATGTACAATAGATTCTGAAGATTTCATGCAGAATCTCTAACCAGGTGTCCTTAAAAGGTGAAGCAAAACTTTTTAAAAGCCTCCAAAAACCCATGGGCAGGCTTACAAATTTACCTTCCAAGACTGCAGCCCAAGTTTGTTTTCACTGCAGCACTTGCACACAGCCTGAGGGTAAAGTATTTCCGTGGATTGCTTCAGTACTTAGGGAAGTCAGCCTGCACTAGACTTGGCACATATTTTTCCATTCTAGGAAGCCTTCTATTTGAGAATCTCCAAGCATTTCCAAAACACTAGTAAAGCCTAACTATTGTCCCATGCTTCAACTGCTAGACCATGCTTTCCAGAAGGGAAGGAGCATCAGTTTGTTTAAAAGATAGTATTTAAGTCTTCTCCTATTTAAGGACTTAGAATTGTTTTATAAAATCCTTGAATTTAACTTAACTTGATACATGTTTAGATTCTGTCCTTTTCAGACATTGCCCTATAAGATGTGAATGTTTTAAACTAATTGTATATAATACTTTATATACACATACAACAAATACATGCACAAGATGGAAATATAAAATCTCACTGAAGAAAAGGCATTCTAGATTATACCTTGATGCAGCTAGTCCAAGTAAATTCAAGGCCTTGTCTCCACTAAGATTTTATATCAAGATAGCTGCCCTGATGTCAAAACCAATACCCCAAAACACTTTTTTGTAATGAAGACATACTCACTTCCACTGGCTTTCATAGGTATAGGATCAGACCCTTAATGAATACAGACTATACAGTAGACTCTCAATTACCAGGATGATAGGGAAAAATTAATCCTGGTTAATAAAATCCCAGATAACCACCATCCATTGGAAATATGGGGGAGGGGGTTGGTTCACCAGCCACCCAGCGCTGGGTGGAGGGTGTGTTGGTTCACTGGCTGCACTGCACCCTGGGTTTTTTATTTTTTGGTGTGTGATTGGGGTGGCAACAAAGCCAGAGCCGGTCCTGCGAGTTACATGGGTTTTTTTTGACATTCTGGTTAACCCAGTCCTGGATAATCAGGAGTCTATTGTATTCACCTTTAAACCCTTCTTTAAGGAGGAATGATCTTGTGATTAAGGCATTACACTGGGGTTCAGGAGCTCTAGGTTCAATTCCTAGTGTTGTGACAAGACTTACTAGGCATTTGTGGGAAAGCCTTTAGTCTGTGCTTCAGTTCCTCATCTGTAAAATGGAGATAGTACTTCTGTACTTCACAGGAGGGAAGATACATGTATTAATGCTCGAAGCCCTCAGATACTACAGTATCAGCAGCCAGATAATTACATAGTAGGAATTAAATGGGTTACAATCACTTCAGCTTGTGACAGGTTTATGTTACCAATCTGCCTGGGACATCAGGTGATCAGGCTAAGGCCGCAGCTCTTTAGTGGTGGAGATGAAGGAGCATACCAAGTGACTAAGTTTTAAAGCTTTATTAAACAAACAACAGTGGTGGGTGCCTGGGTACGCTTCACGTCCAGCACTTACCCACTTTCATACTCACACATGCACAAGCCAAGGCTGGCCAAGCCTGGGTGTAATGTAAGAAGAGGGGGAAGGGTGGACAGGAGTTCTTCCCTGTGCACTGGTCTTCTGGGATCCGCTGTATATTTCCAACTTGCTTTCACTTTCGGGAGGATTTTTAAGCCCTGGATGTTCCTGGGGGCATCTTGGCTAGGGGAGCCCCCCAGCCATTCTCCGTGCCTTTCGCACCAGTCCAAACCGGCTCTCCATAATTCCTCTAGCTTTTCCATAACGCACTGGCTTCAGGGTCGAGAGGCAGACTGTTGAGTCCAACCGGGCCAACCTTCACAGATGTGTAATCTTGTTAGTCCTACAACTTTTTCAGTTTTGTTTGTCGCAGTTCTCATTTTTCATGGCCAGCTGGGGCTGAGAAGCAGTTTTTCACTGCTTGCCATGCAGAGAGTGCGTGTGTGTCTGGTCCTGGCTGAATTTTCAAGTTAACCCGTTTCTTTCCCCTCTCGGCCTCTCGTAACCTGCAAAGGAATCTACCTTTTCACATTCACACCTTTAAACCTTCCCCACTGCCAATCCACTACATATAAAAGTGTTAGCACTGTACACTGGTGGTGCTTACCCAGGGGGTCCCAACATGGTAATGGTGTGTGTGGGGGGGCATAATTCATACTGTGACAAGCTTGGTTACTGACTGTCAAATGTGACATGCTTGTGAGACTTATCAGCATGTTCCTCAGCATGCTGGTGAGACTCATCAGCATGTTCCTCGGTCTCCATTCCGGCAGATCGAAAGGGAAGACAGAGCGCGCTGCACAAAAAACGTTGAAACATTGCACCAAATGTGGATGGAAGTACAGGGATTGCTGGGATGCGAAGCGATACACCACAGGGCGTTGGGACAGGACTCAGAATGACCCACACCTCTCCGCCCCTATCCCACAAGCCACAGCGCCAGAATGGGAAGAGGTGCTCTGTGGGATAGCTGCCCAGAATGCACCACTCCCAAAGCTGCTTCAAGTGCTGCAAATATGGCCACGGCAGTGTGCTTACAGCTCTCAGTGTGGACAGACTGCAGCACTTTCCCTACTGTGCTCTCCAAAGGCTGGTTTAACCCAAAGCACTCTACATCTGCAAGTGTAGCCATTCCCCTAGTGTTTGCGTTGGGGATTGTACTCTGTAGCAGCTCTGATGAACTGAGACTTATAGGTGGGTCCTTAGTTAAATAAATGCATTTGTTGAAACAAGTGAATTTTGACACAGCCAGACAACTAAATTCATTCTACTATGAGAAGAAAATTGCACTGGAAGTTAGTTTTGTAAGCTTCTAATCGATCCACTGCTCTAAAGAATCTACAGTGAAAGTATTCAAGAGTGGCTATAAATGTGGCAGTGAAACACCAACAAAAATAGATTCCATGTTAGTCAGTGCTGCTTTAGCTGGATAGGTTAAGACTTGAAAATCTTGCATCCACAAAATAATTAAGAAAAACAACATATACTTTCATATAATTTTGTTAGTTGTAAGAACTCTCCAGGTTAATTCATATTCTTAGGAAGACACATTAACTTACAAAAAGTTATGTTTCTGTCTGAAAAAGCATTTTACCTATTGTTATCACAAGTGATACCTATGATTAGTATAACTGAAATATTAAAGAAGTCTTTTCAGTTCTTTTAACTTATGTTTGTCCGAAGTTTAGTTACTGAGCTAGCTGATTGGCAACACAGCAAAAACATTTTCCCTATTTGTTTCTGTGGGTCTTTCATAAAGGTGAGAGGAAAAGGAAACCCACAATAAAAAGAACAAAATTTAAGGGGCTAGTATTGTAATTTTGAACTTTGACACTATAAGTGAGTAACTGAGTGTTAAACTATTTTTGGCAAATTAGTTATTTTTTGTGACAATTAAAATTATTTGCAAGTTGGAACTCTACTTCATGTTTCAGTGCAATGACTGTACACAATTCTTTTTTAAAACATTTTACAAAATGTAATTGTATAGCTCTAAATTAACAAGTTAAAACGGGTACATTACTGGTTTGTGTGGAACTACATGGAAATTAAGGTAGTTCTCAACAATAATTTATGTAATCACATCTGGGAGAGTACAATTAGTACAGCATTTTCCTTAATCCTTTCATATCTTGTCATTCAACTTGAAGTTACAATAGAAGTGGGAAGACTAAAATGCCAACACATTGAAGACAAGCTATCATGGCATAATATCGTAATAAGCACGAGATCTCATTTTAAAATATTTCAAAAATATCAGAAGTCAACTAAGCAAGTGACACTCTGAATAAGGATTGTGTTATGGTCAACGTTACTCAAGGAAGATGCAAGGAGAGTAGAAGCAACACTTGTATTATATAAAAAAAACACAAAATCCTAACAACCCATGACTTTGCACATTTAGAAAGAAAGAAAAATAAAGAAAAAGAAATTCTACCATCCCTGCCCAGCACAAGCAATGAAATGAAGTCTGAGTGGGTTTTCTTATCTTTCTAAAATAATCATATGGAAGAGTCTGGTAAAACTTAACCACAAAAGAATCAGTGATGAGTTGTGTAAAACAAATAGTTTATTTTCTGACCATATCTATTTAAACACCTTCTAAGACCATGAATCTACGCACTGACCTTCCACAAATACCAATTTTGTTTGAACAGAAGAGCACCCTGAAATTTTAAAAAGTTCCCACAGGAATGTGTATAACAGAAAATGAGATACATTTAAGTTTGTCTGGGTGTACGGACACTAGCAATACAAGTTTATCATGCTCTCTGCTGTCTTGGAAGAGGGATGCCACCATCATGTTTAGTGTATTCCATTATTAGTCATGGTGTCTGTGATGTCGTCTCAGTTAAGCAAAGGCTTTGGTTTAGCTACCCGTTGGTGTTGCACAGGTTTAACATGAACAGCTGTGACAAAGATAAAAATAAACAGTAAGTCTGTTGTTTTAAAATATACAAGTCCCGCCCCTTCCCTCCCACCTAACTAGCTAGATTTACCACAATCACTGAGGACTCCTTGCCCTCTTGCTGGCAGAAGGTTAACAGCTACTTCCTCCACTTTAGAGAGTTCTTTAATGCCCATCTCTGCAGTTACTGTAAATAACTTGATTCCTCTATAACTTATCTGCTACTGCCTTCAGATTTAAGACCAATTGTCCACAGCATTGGAGTCATCTCAGACTCCATGCCACTGGAAGTCCAAATAGCAGTCAAAGACAACTTCTTCTAACAGAAAAAATTGCACCTCCAACCTTTTGACCATAGGTATGGCCTCAATGATCAATACATTTGACCACCATTCTTCATTATTGCAGTTCTTATCTTGGAACAAAACCACCTCTCAATGAAAATGCTCCAACATATGTTTAAATAATGTGCATCCATCACTGAATAATAAGAATATAGCAATATGGATATACTACTAACCACCTGACCAGGATGGTGATAGTGACTGTGAAATGCTCAGGGAGATTATAGAGACTATAAAAATAAAAAGCTCAATAATAATGGGGGACTTCAACTATCGCTGTATTAACTGGGTACATATCACCTCAGGATGGGAGACAGAGAAAGTTTCTTGATACCATAAATGACTGCTTCTTGAAGCAGCTAATCCTGGAACCTACAAGAGGCAATTTTGTATTTAGTCCTAAGTGAAGCACAGGAGCTGGTCCAAGAGTTGAATATAGCTGAACCACTTTGTAATAGTGACCATAACATAAAAAAATTAATATCCCTGTAGTCAGGAAAACACCACAGCATCCCAACATAGTAGCATTTAATTTCAAAAAGCTTACTTTAAGAGCCATTGATGAAGGATCTTATCAAAAGCTTTCTGAAAATCGAAGTACACTATATCCACTGGATCACCCTTGTCCACATGCTTTTTGACCCCTCCAAAGAATTCTAGTAGATTGCTGAGGCATGATTTCACTTTACAAAAATGATGTTGGGGCAGAGTCAACAAATGGTGTTCATCTATGTATCTAATAATTCTATTATTTACTATAATTTCAACCAATTTGCTCAGTACTGAAGTTAGGCTTACTGGCCTGTAATTGCCAGGATTGCCTCTGGAGCTTTTTTTAAAAAAAATTGGCATCACATTAGCTATCCTTCAGTCATCTGGTACACAAGCCGATAGGTTACATACCATAGTTAAATGTGAAACTGAAAAACTATTGAGTTCCTTCAGAACTCTTGGTGAACAAATAAGAGGAAGTCACTAGAACCAGTTGGTTATTTATCAATTTTTTCCAAAACCTCCTCTAATGACACCTCAATATGGGACAATTCCCACCTAAAAAGAATAGCTCAGGTGTGGGAATCTCCTACATCCTCAGCCATGAAGACCAATGCAAAGAATTAAGTTTCTTGGCAATGGTCTTATCTTCCTAGAGTGCTCCTTTAGCATCTCAATTGTCCAATGGCCCCATTAGCTGTTACTTTTTGAGTCTTTGGCTAGCTTTTCTTCAAAGTCTTTTTTGGCTTTCCTAATTATATTTTTTACACTTCACTTGCCAGAGTTTATGCTCCCTTCTATTTTACTCAGTATAATTTAACTTCTACTTTTTAAGGGGGGCCTTTTTGCCTCTAACTGCTTTTGTTGCTTAGCCCCAGTGGCTTTTTTTGGTCTTCTTAATGCCTTTTTAATTTGGGATATACATTTAAATTGAGCCTCTATTATGGTGTCTTTAAAAAGTTTCCATGCAGCAGTTTTCACTTTTGACACTATATCTTTTAATTTCTGTTTATCTAGCTTCTTCATTTTTGTATAGCTCCCCTTTCTGAAATTAAATCCTATCATGGTGGGCTGCTGAAATGTTCCCCCTTGCGCCCCAGATGTTAATATTTATGTTATGTCACTATTACCAAACAGTTCAGTTATATTCACCTCTTGGATCTAATCAGGTGCTCCACTTAGCATTTTGCATAGAGTATAGCACATAAACAAATAGAAACATTTTTGTATTAAAACATCTTGGTTACTTGGAGACAGCGTAATTAGTACAAGGGTTTTCTGATTCTATGTGTTGCTTTCACATCAATTGCAATTATTATACATAAAGCAGCCATATCCCTTGTTAGCAAATTAGCCTTTTTTAAGGAAGACTGCAGCATTTTTTCATTGGAAATTTCAAAGTTTTTTAGTTAGGAGAGAAATCTGGCTGGCTTGTATCAGCTTTTAGCTACAAGTGTGCATCTGCTACAGTAGATAATATTAAACTGATATTCAGAAAGACAGCAAATTAGCTGGTCTCGAAATATTACAGATTCTAAGAATCTGCAAAGCTCTCTCATCCTCACCTGGTGTTGGCAAAAGTCCAGGTTTCTCCCCAAGTAGTGGTCGTTTTGCAGGCTGATGGGGTGAATATCCTAGAAGACCAGGTCTTTTAGCAGGTGCTGCTAGAAGAGGTGGAGGTTTACCCTTTGCACTGGACATCCCTGTTTGGAAATTAGAGTGGTTTTATTTTATTTTATTTTTTAGTACAAAGAACATTTAATTTGTTTGAGCAGGATACTCACATTAATTTAAACAAATATTGATTTTAATTATAACAATATCTGGAAACATTCAACTTGTAAATGCTGCTCCACTATTGAAGTTTCTATAAAAAGCAGAGTTGCAGACACTAGCAACTCTATTAGCATCATTCAGATTTTGCTAAGTCTTCAAACGATGCCAGTAAGAGCATTACTTTATAAAAGATCTAACACTACAGAAGTACAAGTAAAATCCTTCAACTTATTTAACACTACGCCTACATACAGGCATGCATTCTGGAAAGTTTTACATCCCTACCACAAAGTAGTTTGCTGCTGCATTAGTGGGGACCTGTAAACATGTTTACACTACAGGAGAGACTGACACAAATTAAATTAATAAAGTGACCTTGTTAGTAAAGGAAGATCAATAAAGACAGCAAGTAAAACAGGACTAAATTACTATGTTACAATTCATATCAAATATATTTGACAAAAAACCCTAGGCAGACCCAATAACGACTAATTTAAGACAGCACAGCAGGACACCAGTTGTGATGCAAATGAAGACTCAGATCATGCACACACAAACTTGAGAATATATGAAAATTCTAATATCTTATATTCTTATAATTAAGTTATGATGATTTCCCAATAATTGTTAATATGCATCCCAATTTCAATCATAAGAGCAATAAGCATTTAATTTTAAATTAACCCAACATAGGCTTAGTACTACACAAGAGTCTTAAGCATCTAGGAGTGTTCATGTTTAAAACCTGAACTGCTCTCAATGTCCCAGATGCCCCTTGAGTTTTCTGTGAGTTTTCATAACTTCAAAGAATTCTTTTACTAGAGCTTAATTTTGACAACTGAAAAAAAAAAAAGTCCTTATACTTTCATAATATTACAGGAGATTCATTTTTAGATAGGAACAGAATAGTAGTAGTTCTCTGCCACTCTGTCCTGGAAAGTTTGCTATGAAAGTAGTGTGGCTAAAATCATCCAGTTTTTTTTTTAAAACTATTGTAGCCTTTTTTTTTGTAGCCTTTTTTTATTGTAGCCTTTTTTTAATTTAATACAAAATTACTAAATGTAAATATAAACTCCCATGGGTTCAGCTCTTGGTGCTACAATTTCAAGCTCAAACTGAAAATCACCTCTGGTGCTTTTCTCAGATTTGGAGACTCCAGGAACACAAGATGACCACGTATAGTGAACACAGACACAATCACAAGTACAAAGTGTTAGGGACTTTAGCAAAGTTTTATCTGTACTACAATTAAGTTATAATTACCCATGCATATTATATATATCCTACAAAACCTGTGCAATGACTAAGAATTGTCATGCATATGCATGAGCGTTTCAACCCTTTTTTCCCTTTTCTGTACTTCCACACCCCATGAATACTGGGGTGCTTCATTTTTAATAGGTTATTTCTTAGTTCATTTTATTCTCATTAGCATCTACACACAACATATAACCTGTGGTCAGGACAGGACAATCAAGTGTCTTGTGGTCTTGGACAATACATTGCAGTCTATTCCAGTTTTCTGTATCACCTGGTGCCACATCCTTTGCAGTAATCTTGTGACCTTATTGGCATAGGATTATTCCTGGATCAACCACTCATGTCAAGCAATCTTAAGCCTATGGCTTAATATGGCATAGCTAAAATCATACATGCCTCAGCCTGCAGACCTTTCATTCCAGCCATGCTCTAATTATATACCCAATACATACTCACACTCTTAAATTCTTGTCAGTGTTACTCTTCTATAATCCTACAATTTAAATCTATTTAGCATACGTTGATTATATATGAAACAGCATATGAATTGACCATGAAACCAAAACACAATGATATATGGATGATAAACTATTTGGCTACACTATTATTGAATCACCACTCTAAATACTTGCAAATGACTCCAATATTTTTGGGTTCCACATCCCTTCACTTGATTATACTTCTTGTAACACTGATAATATTTTGATTACATTTTTGTGAACAAATCTATTGCGGTGAATAATCAAATCAGACATGAAAAAAAATAAAGGTAGTAAAAGTTTTAAATATAAAATGTGACATAGGAGGAAGTTAAATTTTTACTAACCTGGTGTTGGAAGAAGAGCTCCGGATGGCCTATCACCCAACAATGCAGGTTTAGCTGGAGGAAGGGGTGACTGACCTAAAAGAACATTCCTGTTGGGTGTCGGCAGAAGGGGTGGAGGTTTACTTAAGGTATGGGTGGCAGTGCTTGTTCTTGGCATCATGTTTGCTTGATACAACGTGTCTTCAACTTCAGCTGAAGGATCAGTTTGTTCAACAAGGGCTAGTTTAAGAGAACAACAACAAAGTAAGTAACTTTTAAAGAATACATCATTACAAAGACTGCGTGACCTATAATGATAAGATTATTTCTAATTATTAACCCCTTAACCTAGAGATTCAAGAAGTTTCTATAGGGCTGCTCCTAGTGATCAAGAGAATACCAGAATATCTTTCCAAAATACACGTATTCTGCAACTTATGCAAGTTTGTTGGTTTATCTGTTAAAGTTGTTCTGCTGAATTTCTCTTGAATAGTTTGCAAAATATATATAAATGGTCAAATTAATGGTTTTTATTAAACCAGATATGAAATTCTGTATAATGGTTCCTCCTAAGTGACTTTAATTTAGAATGCTTTTATATGTGTATGGTATTATCAAAACTGAAATGTGTGTCAGTGTTAACAGACGAGCTAAAAAACTTTACTTGTAACAGTGAACCTTATGAGAGAGTGATTGCCCATTAGGGGGCTTGGATATAAAGATGAAGTGTTTGATGTGTGACCAATTCTATAAGGAATATGCATCTTATTTTAGGATAGATATCTATGTGCTTTAATATACATTGACATTTACAGGTGGAATTTTGACCTTTTTCACCTTTATCATTTATATTTGTAAACTATTTATGTGTAATGTACCTGAGAGCTGTTTTTGTAACACAGGTTGATTTTAAAAGAAATGTTTAAAGTTGTATTTTGGGGAAAAAAGCATGAATACCTTCAAGCTCATCTTTCCTGGTCTTCAGGTAGTCACTTATTGAGTTCAACTCCTCACGATATAAATATTTTCCCTCACTTAACAGAAAGAGGAGATGTCTAACGCCTAGAGGCACACTGTAACTCCCATAAAGATCCCGTTCTAGGTAGTCATCCGCCAGATCAGCTGCTTTGTGTGAAATTTCGGAACGCTCTTGTTGCTCACGCTCAGCAAAAATTTTCCCAAATGCTTTAACTACCAGAGCCAATGCATCCTCCATGGGCATATTACGGTGTACTACAGAGAAGAGAGATAGCTTGCTTTATCAGTCTTGTGTTCCCATCTACTTGACACATTTACAAAGAGACAAAAAACAGAGCTGTTAAGTCTGTGTGTAATTCAACTGAATGAAATTTAAAAGGTTTCTGTTTCAGTATTAACATGATTATCCTGTAACTACAAAAGTTAGTTTGATTCAGCACAGCTATGTGCAATGTTACTTAACTACAAGTAACATTTAAAAAGTTTCCTCAATTAAAAGATACAGGTCACTTGTCATGTTAATTTAAGCTTGGGCTAAAAAGATTCCTGGTTTCACACTTTAACAGTTGTGCACACATCTGATTGAAATAAGAGGAAAAGTAGTATTAGCATAGACTTTTTTAAAATTCATAACGTATTTTACCTCAATGGGGGAACAGGACAGTTAGGTATTTTTCATTTAAAAAGAAAATGCCTTTTTAATAATGACTAGAACAGCTGTGTTCTTGTTAAGGGGAAAGATGTGAAATCTGAAGTTAAAGTTTTAGAAAACTGAAGACTTAAAACAGATGGATTTTAATTCGATCCATCTATGTAACAGTAAGATAAGAATGTGAACTGTAATCATGTTATTTATATATAATGCCCTACTATTACTAGATATGCTTATCAGCTTTTGTTTTCTATTTTATGCCATTTAGGAAAAAGAAATTCAGGGCAGATGGATTTGTGTTTTTGTGAATTATTGGAAATTAATTCAATGAAGTATTTACAAATTATCACATCTTAACTAGGTCAGGATGTGTAACCAAGAGGTGTTAATGTGTCAGTATTTAATATTTTAACATGTTCAAAGTAAATTAAATTGCAGTTTTGAATGGGGACTATTTTAAGTGACATTTCTACATGAAGCTAAACTTACTTTTGATAGACTCATGAAGCATGATTACGGTGCAAGAGGAAAGTGCTACATTTGACTGTTCAACAAGAATACAAAATGGGGAACCATCATTTTTAACTTCTTGGAGGGCGCGTGTGAGACCCAACTCAGATGTAAGGTATATCATTTCCACCACAAGGCCATGATCCTGCAACCGATGGCCTATGACTGTTGCATATTCCCTTAAAGAAAAAAAAGAGGCTCGTTATTTTACAAATAAAAGTCTGTGTCACTGTTAGTTGTTGCCATGCTGTAGTTCATGTTCTGTATGCTCCAAGTTACAGGTAACAATTCTAGTTATGTGAAGTGTAAGAAACAATTTTCTTTCCACAAATGGCATGTTCCTTAAATCAGACATGCTCTTTTAGATGACAGAATGGAGATTTTTTAAAAAACATACTGTACCAACTATTTTAGAAAGTATTTGTCTTAAGATTCAACTGTTTGGAAATCTGATCCCTCCATATATGGATTATTTTTATTGGGAATCCCTGTGTGGTCATGTATTAAATGCTATTTTTGGAAAGTATGTGTGTATGTGTGTGTATATATATATCTATATATATATAGATATATATACACACACACACACACACACAATAATGATTGAAACTATTTATACTTGGCATTTTATTTATTCTAATTCATCATCTATAGCTCATCACTGATACAGTCAATTAAATGTATTCACTTAAAGCTTGACTTCTTTTCTCTTTCCACAATAGTATAAACTTATGACTGGCATTAGTGTAAGCCTTTTAGTTACATTTACTAGTTGGCTTTTTAAAAATAAATGTGTGAAGATAAAGAAAGGGCATTGAGAATTAGATTTAAAGAGTATTTATGCTCAGAAAACGTATAGCACACATCATACAATATGTACACTGCTTACTATGTAACTTCTGAGTCTTATCTGCGTATTTTACAGTTGAAAGTTTATTAGTGTCAACACTAGGGAAGCAATATAGATAGGGAAAAGCAAGCCCTGTTCATTTTGACTTCCCCATCAGAACTGTTAGCTAACAGCCAATAACTATATTATTATATACACAAAATAGAAATACATATAACTGTGTACCACATGGTGCTTACTGTTTTGGCAGTTAAGATGATGCTGTTTTAACATGTAAATTAAGTATATTTGATGTGAAAGCCAGTGAAAGATAATGGAGATCAAGATGTCAATTTTACACACAATTATTTCTAACTGTATCAACTTTAGAAGTCTATTTTTACAAACTCCTTAAAGAATTGAGTAGATCACTGCACTTCGGGTGACTCAACAAGCTAGGCTAAATTGTTTCTTCAGATAAAGCTATAGCAATGGCAGTGTTTTCACCATGATTGCAAGTCTCTCTACTACCGAATACAGAACAGACATTTCACAGAGCACTGACCCTTGACATTGTGCTATGCTGGGTACTGACAGAGAATTTGCCAACTTGATTTGAAGTGATCACCCACCATAACATCTTTTAGACGGTACCATGACTTAAGAGATGAGCAAAATCTCTAATGTAATCCAAGTAACATCTGGATATCATAAGACTAATATGTCAGATGGAGGGAGGAAAGAAAGGGGGTTCAGGTATGGTATTTACAACACCAGAATTCAACATTCAAAGGAGAGCAGCAATATCAGTACTGCTTTAGACTGATGAGTTTGTTGATTCCCTTACTAGAAGTTGTGGAAGATTCTAAAAAGTATGATTTATTATCTACAAGTTTCCATGTAGTTAACCCATTTAAAAATAGCATATTAGTAATTAATTTTGAATTGGACATGAAATATAAAACATTCATTTTGTTATGGAAATGTAGGAGGAGGCAAGAGAGAAAGGAAATAAATAGAATTTAATTGGTGATATTGAACATTAACCAAACATTGGATGCTAAAGTTAAGCTTTCTTGCACCAATCCTACTTGCCCTCAAATAAATCCTATGACGAATGTACTGTATCAATGCATTGTCAAGACTTCCATATTGAAGTCGATCCTGGTCATCTCCAGGAGATGGACAGTTATGATATGAAAGTTAATAGTTTTATGATAACCAAGAAGAAAGTTCTTTGCACTCTGCCTCATTTAACTCTCTTGTTTCGCCACATATGTAATTTCATTATGTTTCAAGCCTTTACTTTGTATTTGTTAGAAAAATGACACTGAATGCTTTAAATAGAAAATGTAAGGTCTTGCTATGAAGACTTAATTACTTAAAAGGATTAATCTGGAAGAGAACCAAGTCACCTAAGAAGAAAAAAAACTAGAATGTTTGCTCTCAATTTAAAGGGATGTTAAAAATTTTTGAAAATTGTAAGTGTAATTTCTTTTGCTGTGAGCACCATTTAACATGACCAAAAGATTACAGAATAAACCTATTTGAGTTTGCACATTTGATAGTGCCTTGTATATAGCTAGTTTCCCTTTTGTTTATGTGGATCTTTCATTTGGCAGCTGCAGAGAAAAATATTTTTTGAATTAGGAAAGTATGTAAAATATTAAACATTGTCAAGGTGACTCAAGGACAGGAGTAGGCTCTGAACTTTCTTTTAACATTATTTTATATTGATCAGATTTCATGGTTTCTGAGAAGATTCTCCTATTAAATGCTAAAATGTAAACAAAAAAGTAAGAGCTGCATCAGAGTTAATTTGCTTTGAAGTAACTTTTAAAAAGTTCCTCCGTGTGCCCCCATGACACTTAATATGCTCAGTTGCCTAGAAGATGCATAACAATTTTAAATACTTTAGAAAAAAGACTAAACATAATTATGTTAAGGACCTTCAGAGAGGAAAAAGTAGGGTTAACATTCAAATATTACCTACATCCTCAGCTCTGAGAGAACAGTATCATCAACTTAATATCTTAACTGGAAACCTTAAACACCTCATTTTTAAATTAGAAACCTACGTTTGTTCCTTGCTGATGGCCACAATGATACTGTCAGAAGGTCTCTCTTTATCATACTCTTTCTGTATCTGCTGGTAAAACTGTAGGTATAGCTTCTCCCTACGATCATCCCTGGTATAGTCATCATCTAAAATCAAAGAACAAATTGATTACAAGGTAACAGTGACTGGAAACCAGCATCGGAGCGTCATGTGTCTTTCCCACTCAGTTAAGTATTGTGGAAACAGAGAAGTCCACTAAAAAGTGAACTGTGAAACTAGTAAAAATGTATTTGTCTTGGATACATAGCAAGACAGACATGACACAACAAATGTGATTTAACTAGACAGCAATTTTATTAACTCATCTGGGAATTATCCAGTAATAACTAATCCTAGGCATGTCATCTTCCTCCCTAATTCTGTTCTATCTCGTGGAAAACTGTCTTCAGACCCCGACTTCCAAACCTGATCTCAGCCCATTTTTTGCCCACTGCCCACCCCTCGTATTAGGGCTAAAATGCTGGGGTGGGGGGAAGGGTTGGTTCCTCATTGTACGAGGCATTCAAAGGCCCAACCCTGTTCCCCCATCTTCTTTAGAAGATGCCTTCCCCTAAATTCACTTCCAACTCTGGTTCATCAAGGAACCAGACCTCTATTAAAAAGTACTTGCACTGGAAACATGCAATCAGGAGATGGCAGCAATTAGCTTGGCTACCTCACCACATCGCTAACCAGTTTCCCACATGTTAACAACTCCTTCCCCAACACTGGCCAAAAATATACTCAGTCCCTTTCAGACTCCTCCCTGAATAGTCCAGGTAACTCAATAGATTTTTACAAATATAATCACTTCCTGATTTACACATTTTCTGGCCTCATGAACACATGGAGGCCTAGTGCCTCTTTGCCATAATCTCTGCTCCAAGATTTCAAACCAGATTACAGTTATCCATAGGAAAAGGTCCTGAATCTGCCCTGTCTCTTTGGCGTAGTTGTTAAGTCAACCCCCTTACAAGTTCTCAAATTGTTTTCACTTTGGTGCACAAAAATTGTTTCAGGTGGCTACCAAAGAGCATAAGCGGATATCAGCTAATCCCAGAGCATGCTCCTCCGCCTATGTAATCATCCCCTCACCAAAGCCTAATACTGTGAACCTTCTGGGCAACTGGCTGCCCACTTCTGGGCCCAATGACAATATTGTGCCCACAGAGCTAATCATTATCTCTTGTCCCCTGATCCCTTGATCGAGAAAACTAGGCATGCAGCAAAACATAGCACATTCACACCATTGGTCTCCAATTCTCAACTGTACCGAGTATATGACATCAACCAATTATATCCCTCAAACCCCTACTACCAATTGCACTGCAGAAGTTGGTGCCCTGATCCTGAAAGAATGGCACCCAAATTCACCAGCAGTGAACCCTGATAGTGTATGTCTCTTGCCACAAACTGGAATTTTCTTGAGAATCTCCTGTCAACAGGAAGAGTGGCCCAGTATTAGCCAGTCTCAGCAATATGTGGTCCTTAATGCTCTGACTGGACAAGTCCCTGCCTTCCCAAACTCTTGCAGTACTATAGACTCCCTTTCCCTTCCCTGATCCATTGACATTATCAGAGTCAAAATGACTGATCGCTCCCCCGATATAAGTCCCTAAATTCCAAAGCTTTACCTGAAATACCTCCTTGCTGATCTAGGCACAAACTCATTGACTAAATACCTAAAAAAATAAAAAGTCCATTAAGACAGCTGTCTCGTTCAAGTCTGCATACTGGCTCTATTAATATATCTGATGAACTCCCACCGATCCCAAAGAATCTGAATAATGATGGCTCATCAGGGATCTTCTATAAGGCCTGTTAGACGAGACCACCCATCTAACGGCCTCCTAACTAAAAACCCGCCACAAGGATCCAGCATACCCAACATCCTGCTTCCAAAGATGATGCTGAGAAACAACTGAGACAGTCATTGATGCTAGCCCACAGCGTATCAAACCCCATACACTTCAGGAACTGGCTAAATCTCGGGCAAGCCTAC
Source organism: Dermatemys mawii (assembly GCA_007922305.1). NCBI lineage: Eukaryota > Metazoa > Chordata > Testudines > Dermatemydidae > Dermatemys > Dermatemys mawii. Next base: position 12,958,919 of record ML677343.1, on the reverse strand, counting down.
CCAAAACTGAGTCAATTCCCTAAAGCCCTAAACGTTCATGGGGCTGCTGATCTCTGCATTAATCCAAGCACAGTCACAGCCAAGGTTCCAAAAGGCCAGCAACATCTGCTCAGGCTCCTTGTCAGCTCCTGGTGATCTCGAAATCCATCCACCTGCAATCGAGACAGCATGGGCTATGCCATTATTAATCCCAGGCACAGTAAAACAGATTTTACAAGTTAAGCAATGCAGGACAAATGCCCTCACCAACTTTGTAACTGTGAGTGATCTGGAGGAATGGGTGTTAGTATGTATCAGTGCCATGTTGTCACTATAGAATTTCACTTGTTTGTGAGTGCCTCTCCCCAAGATGATTACTGGGTACCACCCCATTTTAGTTACAGTGATGTTATGTCCTTTACTAGCTCCCAGAATATATGATCACTAGGCATCTTCAAGCACACTACCTGCCCTGATAAAGGTCCCAGGCATGGTGCCCCCAATGCACAAGCGAACTTTCAGGTCTGTCTCTACCCCAACTAGGCATCTAGCAGGTGACACTCCTCTCTCCAAAAAGTAACTCCATTAAATTGATTTAAGAACTGAACTGTTTCCATGCCCATAAATTCATTTCTTTACTCATACTTATAAAATGGCTGGGCCTAGCTATCCCTGACATAGCAGCTGATGGCATGGCACAAAATGCCTATGCATGCAAAACTAAGTCATCAACAACAGCCTGCAGTTCATGCAGTGTAATCTACTTGGCTGCTCTGTCCTTCTTAATCCCAATAATTCTGCAAGTTTATGCACAGAAACTCTAAATACGCCAGACTCTATATCTAACTTGATCCCTTTTTAATTCTGCTAGCAGTAATCACAAGCACTGGCTAAGAGGGGATCAACAAGCTGGCACACTTTAGAATCTGCCCTGTCCATAAACAAGAAGGCATCTAGGTAGATTGATATTTGCTGCAAACCCAATTCCTATATCACTGACCTTCAGCTCTGGGCTGAGCCCAATAGTAAGCATCCCACTGCTATCACCTTGTCAAAATAAAAGCCAACTTACTAAATAAAACCCCACCGGTCTGAAACCTGAGGGGATTTACTGGTAGCAGTCAAAAAGCCAACCTAATATCACACATTTCACTAAAACTGCCCTGGGACTGCAAGTCCTCATCATGTTCACAGCGGTACCAAAAGAAGAGTAATATATTGAACATAATTCCCTGTCTACTGCATCATATATGGAGCTTCCAGTACTCCTAGTGCCTTTTTGGGGACCAAACCCAAAGGAGAAACTTGCAGGTCAGTGCATGAATAGCCCTGTAATTGTTAGAAACAGTTTCTTGTTAAATCTTACCCCTTATTATGTCTCTCAAACCTTCTACAGATGTCAAATTTTGAGATGTGTGAATTTCAGCTCCTTCATAGGGTATCCCAAATCCTACTACAAACTCCTCCCAAAAATATGCCCATCTATCTGGTTAGGGTAATCCCAGGGAAACACCCAAAGCACCTTGAGCTGGAGATAAAGCTCCTTCCTCCATTCTTGCTACTTGGTCCTGTGTGTGGGGAGAGAAGGGGCATCTGACTGATCCCTCCTTCTACTGGTCTGGAACTTTCCACAAATGTTGTGGCAAATGAGTGCCTCGTGAACACCGAAACAATTCTCGCATGTGATTTTTTATCTGCAGAAGTTCCAAAAACATCCACCTTCACTGAAGTCCCAGCATACTTTACTGCAAGAATCAGATTTCTGGTTAGCCTGCTGTGGAAACAATAAACTGCTGTTGGTATGTATGAATGGCACTGACCAAGCCAGGATCATCTTCTCTAACCAGAGGTCATCAACCCTGTCACACCTCATTTGTGGACATGTTGCATGCAGTCTGTAACGTAAATTCCTTGGCTTAATGGGCCCATGCTAAACCCTCAAATGTATTGCAGGCCCAATACAATAGGTACATACATTTGTACAAGGCTGAGCCTCTCTGGATATTTGCCAGATATCACCCCAGCATATATCAAAAAGGCAGGCTGTCAGTTTTCCCAGGTTCGAGCCACCCTTTGATACCTCGCATTCTCAGTGTCCCTCTTATTCCTCTGCACTCTACCTTCCATCATTGCTTCCCTGTACAATGAGAATATTTCTGGGGGTTTTTTAAGTGGCTTTGAGAAGGTGTACCCCCAACTGGACATGGCTTTTCTGTACAAGCCTGACTTATTTTCACCTGAAAGACAAAAAACTGACAGCTGCAGTGGAACCCACCACATCACCTGCTCCCCACCACCCTGTGATCTACCCATTTCTGTGGCCTTGGCACCTATCCCTACACCGCAAGCCTATGTGAGATTCAGGCCCTGAATTTCTACTCCTCGATTGGTAGCTCTTACCCTGCTGATGGGACCAGAATCAATTTGGCTGCTGCCATTACCCCACATATTGGGTGTGCAGTGGTTCCCATGATAGATTCCCCAACAGAAGTTAGGAGATAAGGAGAACCAATGTCTGAAACTTGAGGACCAGAGAATCCACAATGGTGTTTAAGTTTGGCCACCTGGCTGGAAGAGTAATTTCACCTGCAGCCTGTACCCTAGACTGCCTGGGGAGCCCAGGGCATGGGATAGACCCCTCTGTGGAAGGCCACCTAGTCTCCCCAAGAGGAGCTCTAGGGGTATCCTCCAAATCAGAGGCGCCCTCCGTTGTCCCTGTGGAAAAATCTGCTGCCCATCTAGATCTCTGATTGTGTTCCTAGGGGAAGGGGCATGGCCCTCTACACTGTAACGTCCTGTTCCATCCCCGCACCCCATCTGTCCAGGTGCACCTTCCAAAGTACATGCCCTCTGCACTCCCCAGAGCCCAGACTCACCCACTACCGGCAAAGGAGATACCCCTGCCGGGGGGACCACAGCCCTTGCTGTTCTCCACATCTCTCGGGAGCAAGGGGCGGTTGGGTCAACTTCCACTGCTGAAGATTCATGCTCCGGATCCTGTCGCCTGGAAGAACCTGGCTGCTGGGCTGCCACTGCTGCCTCTTGTCTTCCGGGTATCCCTGGGGTCTCATGCAGACTGGGACCTGCTGGGACCACCACCATCAACTTGATGCATCTCGGGACTCCCTCACACCAGGAGGCACCCCATGCCCCCATTCTGCTAGACTACTTCCCTATCAGCATCTAAGCTATTGCTTTGAGTGTGTAATGATGTCCCAGACAGAGGGAAAGGGCTTGGATGCACAGGAGTCCCCGGGCTTCTGCTGTGCTACTCAGACAGACAATCGTCCCAGAAAAACCAAAACATCCCTTCCAAACCCAAGAGAAAGTTGAGTTCCCACATGGCATTGGAGACCCTTAGTGAAGCCTGGAAGCCAGGAAGGACTTACACCATAACTAGAGTGTGATTTGGGCCCTCTTCTCAGGCTTCAGCCTATTTTTCCCCACATAAACTAACACATTACTTCAACTGTCTCTTCCTCTCAATGCAAGGTCTTTTGGAGACGCCTAGAATCATAGAATATCAAGGTTGGAAGGGACCTCAGGAGATCATCTAATCCAACCACCTGATCAAAGCGGGACAAATCCCCAATTACTGATTCCCCACACGATTCATTTTCCCCAGGCCATTTGCCAGAGTCATCCTGCTCCAGGGCCTGCCAAAGGCACCAACCTGCTTCCTGTAGCTTCCCACATAAGACAGGAATTTCTTTACAGAGCCTTCCTGCTTCGGGCCTGCTAGCTTTTACAGGTGACCTTTTACAGTAACCTGATCAGTCACAGGTGAGGCTGGGCCCCAAGTTCCCTTAAGGGCCAGGCACCCTGTGACAAAACCATCAAGTTCCTCTTTCTCCTGCAGACCCACACAAAGCCTGCAGGAGGGTATAGTCTAACAAAAAGGAATATCAATTAATTATAAATTCCTACCTTTTTGGGAATACTGGTATCTCTCATAGTAATCTTCATTTCCTGGTGAATAGTCATACTGTTGTCCAAATAGTTCTTCAAAACTAAGGTGAAAATAATATTTTGAGGAAAAAATATATTCAAAACATGATAGCAGACCAATTCATACAGATATCCACACAAACTAGGAACATAAAGGTTTTAAACAGTTGTAGTGTAAAAGCTATCGACACAGAGTTTCAGAATAGATGACTTTAAGCCAGAGGTGGGCAAACTACGGCCCGCAGGCCACATCTGGCCTAAGGGACCCTCCTGCCCAGCCCCTGACCTCCTGTCCCGGGAGGCTAGCCCCCCGCCTCGTTCCTGCTGTTCCCCCTCCCCCACAGCCTCAGCTCACTGTGCCGCCAGCGCAATGCTCTGGGCGGTGGGGCTGCAAGCTCCTGGGGCAGCGCATCTGCAGAGCCATGGCCTGACCCTGTGCTGCGTGCTGCACAGTGCGCAGTTGCCTGTCCTAGTGCAGCCACGCCGCCAGCCACCAGCACTCCAGGCAGTGTGGTAAGGAGTCAGGGAACAGGATAGAGCAGGGGAGTTCAGGGAGGTACTTGAGGGGGAAGGTGTGGAGAGGGGTCGGGGCAGTCAGAGGGTGGGTAACAAGGGTTGAATGGGGGCAGGTGTCCGGGGGGTTGGAAGGAGAGCTGTCAGGAAGGAGAGAGGTTGGATGGGGCGGTGGGGGGGTAGTTAGGGGCAGGAGGGCCGGGGGGGCGGTCAGGGGACAAACAGCGGCGGGGGGGGGAGGAGCATCAGGAAAGAGCAGGGGGGCTGGATGGTGCAGGGGTCCCAAAGGGGCCGTGGGGGGCGAGAAGCAGGGGAGGTCAATGGGGGCAGGGGCCGTGCCATGCCTGGCTGTTTGGGAAGGCACAGCCTCCCCTAACTAGCCCTTCATACAATTTCGGAAACCCAATGTGGCCCTCAGGCCAAAAAGTTTGCCTGCCCTTGCTTTAAGCCATGGAGAGGTGAGAAGTGTTAGTCTTTCCATACTTAAAGACTAAGCTAATTTTCCATTAAAAAGCATTTGACCTCCCAAGTACCTTCACTAAAACTAAAGTACATCTAAAAGAAAAAGATCACTGTACAATGATCTATATAAAGCCCTGAAAGTTCTTGGATCTGATTGCCAGAGTTCAGTCAAGACTGGTGGAGGCATTTCTGCTCTCTGCTCCAGAGACTGAACTCTAAGATCAGTGGCAGGGCATCTTCAACAGACCGCTCTCTCCTCCAAAATTCACCCCTGGGAATATCCAAAGTCTGGTGTTTTCAAGGTGCAGCCTTGGTAAGTGTTACTACTGGGGTTTGACCATCATATAGAAATGGTCTCATTTTAACTCTATTTTTAAAAAACTGTAGTGTGCCCAGGGGCTGTAGCATTAGATACCATGAACAAACCAGGTGTTTTTAAAAACCCCAACAATTATTTAGGAAGTTTTAACAGATCTACAAATCCTTGTCATGTAAATATCAAAGACAAAACAAAGTGAGCTTGTTTATAGACAAGTATTTCCCTACAGATACATGGGTTGTTCACAAAGTCTTTAAATAATTTACATAGTTAATCCTATTGAAAAGTGTGTCTTACCTATTCAGATCTTCAAAGTCCTTGGAATAACCATCTTGGGGAGAATAAGGACTTTTCTGGTACGGTCTATAAGGATTTATGCTAACAGAGGCAAGAAATATGAGATTAGGTATGTTCGGTCGAAAGAGCTTTTGCATTGCTACAATTAAAGAGCTTAAGTTTTACATACTCGTACTCTAAAGTACTTAATAGACTTTCCAAATTCCTATTAGTTTTGGTTTTAAAACAAATGCCATTATAAAAGAATTTGCTTAATTCCAGGACAGCAGTGTTATGGTGAAGCAAAAAATATCTTCCTTTTCAGTTAAAGGAAAGGAAAATATTCCCAAAAACTTTCCTTCACAAATCTTGGGCATCTCTAAGCCAGTGACACTTTCATATTTCCTTGTAAGGTTTTGCCTGCATTCAGCCAGATATACACTGCAAGCGAGTGGTGTGATTCCTCTCCTCCTCACACATGTTTACACTAGCTCTCATCAAGATAGCTCAAGTATAAACAGCAGTGCAGCCACAGTAACACTGGTAGTGGCCATGGAGGCATGGCTGAGCTGGGCCGAGTATGTACCCACTTGAAACAGCTCAGCTATGCCTCAATCACCGCTATCAGCAACTGAATGGTTATTTATACTTGCACTATCTCAATGAGAGCTGGTATGTGTGTAGGAGCAGGGGGAAAAAAAACCACATCCCTAGCTTCAAGAGTAGAGACAGTCTTAGAAAAATGCCTTACAACATAAAACAAGGCAGCTACATTTTGTTTACAGCCAGCTTCTGCTGTTATTTTATTCTTCCTTTTAATGAAATGTTGTTGTCATACCAGCTGTCATGAAGTTTTGCAATCACCGATGAGACATTTTAGGGCAAGTGTCATTTACATTCTGCTTACACCACCTCTACCTTAAGCTTTGGATGATCTAACATTTCCCCCGAACTTGTAGTTGCTAGTGAGTCTGAAGCACATGCTGTTAAGCATAAGTTAACACAACTGATTTTGGATCTTGCAGTTAAGACTTAACTGATTTGTTGTCCATAACAAGATGTGGTAAGAACTAAGTATATAAATGTAATTTAAGCAAGGCTTTTGAATGGTAGTAAACTGAAGTTTACCTATAATTTTAACCATTTAATTTGCTATAAGAATCCAATCCTATACACTGGTTCATTTTGTTCTGCAAGAGATGCCTATCCTAACAAAGCCAAATATATTTTCACACAAAAGTCACAGGTGAGTGCTTCAGTTTCTTATTCTTAATATTTATGTTATGGTAGTAGCCAGAGGCCCCAATGAGGATTAGGGTTCAAGAGTGCTACATGTTGTACAAACTGTTAGACAAGCTTCCTGCCCCAAAGAGCTTACAATCTAAGACAAGCAACACAAAAAGAATGGGAGAACAAGGAGACAATGTAATGTATATATTTATACAAACATACTATTTTAGTAGTCTTGATGTACGAACGCCCTAAATTTGCATACAAATTAGGGACAGAAAATGAGTTTAGTTCATATATTACATAATTAGATTATGTATTAGTTAGGAGAATGAAGTGTTTCTGCACTGGCAAGAGGACTGACTAAAAGCCCTAACAGAACTTGATCTCTAACTTCTATAATATTTCCGTTCTACTTCATTGAAAGAAGAGCAAGATAGGATTTGACATACAGAAAGGACTGAACACACAGAAAGGATCACAAGAGTTATTTGGGAAAAAACTCCTCTCTTACTCCGAGGTGAACAGGGGAAGGTAGTATGAGAAACGTAAGTCACGAATATACCTAGTACCTGAGGATTTGATAAGGATCACATTGGCTTGGCACAGTTTTGTTTCACGAAGGAATAAGCAGATGGCTCAACATGAACAAGTCAAAAGAAAGTTGCTTTGAATGGAAACGCAGGGTGACTAGGATGATGTCCAAAAACAAAATGAGTAGTCACAGAGAAAAGCAGCATGATATTTGGATGCCAGCCAACCAGCCAACAGGAGAAAAGGCAAAGTTAAGACAAAATCTCTTGTCAAGAGATCAGGAATCATGCAGCACCAGTAGAGAGCCAGCTTCACTTGAAATAAACATTGTACTTGACTTAAATTATTCAGATTAACTGTTGTCAAAGTTACAAATATTTTATCACCTGGAAAATGAAACTGATAGCTATTCATGATAATTAAAAACTGCTTTGGAAATCCTAGCACATCAAAAAACTATTCAGGAATTAACTATATATAAACTGGATGTGCCTAATGCTTAGTTGCATGCCAGACACATTGACAAGGTAGGGCTAATCTACCACAAGATAAATGGTCCCAGCAGCAGGTAATACAGATTACCACATTGCTCAAGTACAGAAATGCTAACATCTAGGGAGATATCAGCCATTTGAAATGGATGGAGATCCTACAACACTATTCTTTCAGGCAGCTCCACCAGTATCAGCACTTTTGGCCTGTGCCATTCCATGGCTGTGCCGAGATAACGAGAAAAGAGACAAGGATGAAAGGATGACTGGATGGACAAGAATGGTGGTCCCAATCTAGTTCAAAAATTCTTCTGCAAAGAATGAGAAAAGGACACTTCCATAGCCAAAAGATTATAAGTTTAGTTTTAAAAACTTAGTTTCTCAACCTAGTTAGTAAGAATTTGGATTCTCCAGGGGTCTAAATTATTTTGATGGACTAATCTGATACAGCCAAGAATCGAAGGTGGATAAGTCTAAATAAAATATTGTTTCCACAAACACAAAAACTTAGTAACTTCTATAAGTTTTCACCCATTATCAGAAAACTTTTGAGAAAGCCAGTAACAGAATGCAACTGTACAGTTAGTTCACATTTCAGGATTTCTTCAAAAATAGTCAGTCAGTCATTCTGGTAAGGTTATTCAAACTATCAATGTTGACCTCATAATAGGGAGAGACAGACAAAAGTCTTAAATTACTCTGTTGCTAATATAAAACAGAATATAAAAATGTGGGAAGGAAATGAAGAGGGAGATAAGAGGTTAAGGAGGCACTTCTTGGGAAAAGAAAATGGTAAGAATAGAAGAAACTGGAGAAAATCATATGCACATTGTGAAGACCTGATGACTGATCAAGAACTCACTCGTGCTAGTACTAACAGAACATTAAGAAAAAGTGAACAAAAAACAGTAATGTTGTCCCCTCTAACATTTACCAAAGGAGTTTTGTTTACTTTGATATAAGACTAACTTATGAAGACATCTAGAAGAGAAAACAAGTGTATGCTTACAAATAGAATGCACAATAGTGTTTTTACACACAAAACTGGATGAAGAAAAAGTCCACCTTTTTATAATCTACTTAAAAACTCAATAAATCTGTCACGTTACTTACTCCAGAAGGCGTGGAATCCATCCGGGTCTATGCCTGGACCCAAAATGAAAAGAGCTTGGATTAAGTTATATTGAAGACAAACCGTAAAAAAACAGCAGTTAAATCAAGATTAGTAAAATGTGCTGAGTTTCTTCATCAGCACAGACCTTATGCACCACACTTTCAGATTATCACAAAATGTTTTGAAGAGTGAATGATAAGCTAAAGAAAAAATGGAAATTATGTTGTGTTCTAAAGGAAGCCGATTTTTGGAGGAGGTGTGTCCCCTGAAGCTGTCTTTTGTAGGACCCAAGTACCCAGAGGCATATGAAAACCTTACTCACCTCAACTGTAGAAAGCAAAAAGGAGCAAAGAAAGGAGAATTAGCCATACTGATTAAATGAAATTCGACTAACACTAATAATCTATATTTTATCCCTCAAGCCATGAGCTATGCAGCAGTTATGAGCCATATAGCAGGGCATTAGATTGTTCCTAAAATTGCTATTTCTAATGTTCTATCAAGAGATGTGTACATTTTATATATATTTATACAACATACCCAAAAAATGATCCAGTTGACTGCTTTGCTACTGTCTAACAAAAGATTTCCCTTTTTCCAGATGCAGCTAGCTGGTAAAGCTGGCCTTTCCACGACGAGCTTCAAAGGGTTTTGAAATACATGATTTTGTTCACCTGGCAAGAATAATTGTTGGCCAAAATAAGAAATCCAAAATTCTGATCTCCTTACCAAAAGATATTCTTGGATCTGTATATTAATTTTATTTAGGGAAATTAAGGTTTGGAAAGAAATAAAGGTAATTGCTTGCTAAACATGAAATTTAGAAAGCCATTCAGAAAAGAATTAGCAAGTGAGTAAGAAATTACCTTTGTGTAACTAAACAAAAATTAAGATAATAATCTTAATCCTCCAGAACTTCTGGATGAAGTAGCTGAAAGAATAAATGATCTTATGAAAAAGTGGGCCTGACTGAAGATCTAGTTTCAAACAACTTCTACAACAGCTTGAAATGTTAACACTAGAACTTTAAAGTGACATGGTGCAACAGGAGAGTGGACTGTACAGAGAAATAACAAGACCACTGGCACAGGAGGAAAGTAAAAAACAAAGTGAGCAGTCCTAATTATCTCCTATAGACACTGCTACCAGATACTCTTGGATTATGCTCAAAGTATCACAGTAAGATTTAGAAATGGATACCAAAAGATCCTGTATCAATGACTGAGTTTTCTTCTCTCTTTACTACAAAGAAGAGACACTTTATATCTAATTCTGTGCTGAAAATGTAGGGGCCTTCACACTCTGTGTTTCAGATATTCTGTGCATTTAATTCTTGAGTAATCAAAATTTACTCTAGCCTTTCTATTTAGGCTGTTAGTTACAAGGCTTCGCAAATGAAAGAAGAAAGGTACATCTAGGATTACACTGACAGATGTATTACTTAGAAGAAACAGAATCTTCAAGCTACAATGGTAATATAATGAGGACAGCTGTTTGGTCATACTTCATTTACTTTGACTATTCTCAAATGAATGGCATTGGACAGAAGAATGTAAAACCTATTTAAATCCAACTGATGGTGTCAAGTTTTATTTAACTGCTTAAGATTTTTTTAAAAAGGAGCATTTTGAAATATCTTAGAAGTTTTACATGAGGTCTAAAGTACAGAAATAGGTTTTGACTTAGTGCCTCCTGAGTCAATTCTCGTTGCTCTAAAAATTGCTTCTTGGTGTAGGTCAAGACTTATAGTGTTCCAAAGGTCAGAAAATGGAAAAAGAATCATAGAATATCAGGGTTGGAAGGGACCTCAGGAGGTCATCTAGTTCAACCCCTTGCACAAAGCAAGACCAATCCCCAACTAAATCATCCCAGCCAGGGCAAAATATTCTGTGGAGCAGTAAGGGGGCACTTTAGCATTAACCAGGAATCAAACCCAGGTCTTCCACGTGGCAGGTGAGACTTCTACTGCTGAGCCATCAAAGCTGCAGCTGTGCCTACTTACTAAATATCTACTAGCTGGAGGAGTAAACCTGTCATAAACAGATACAAAAGATAAGTAGAGAGCCTCCACATCAAAGAGTTCCAGGAAGAATCATGTGTTGTAAAGTACAACTTCCTGCCAGAGGTAATGGAAGTGCTAGAATTCATGCACTGGCCCCAGCTTTCATATCAGGATCTGGCTACTTGATATCTGATAAATGTGAAGCTTTACCAACTTCTAGCTACTGGAAAATAAAAGATGCTCTCTGGATACTGCAAGGGTAATGAAAACACAGAAAAACTTCTGGTACTCTAGTCTTCTCCCACACCACAGATTTCTTTCTTTCCCTTTTTTTTGGGGGGGTGGGGTGGGGGGCAGTTTGAAAAAAAATCTAGCACTGATTTATGCTGATGAGATTTTGCCAGATGCCAACAGACCAACACTGATACTCTCAAATATTTCACTGCTTCCCTCAGGACTGCCCACACCAATAGGAGTAATTAGTCTTGTTAATTTTACATTGCTAGGGAGCACAGCTATGAGGCACTGCAGGCACAGGAAACCAACATCACCACATGGGCTTAAGTTCAGTAGATCATCTTCACAACAGAACTGGCTAGAAACAGTCTGGGGTGTTTTTTATATGAAAGTTTGAATTCTGCAAAGAATTGATAGTTAGGCCTCTGCATGCAGAGAAGGCTCCCCACTGGTGAGCAGGCACGTGACTTTTTCAATCTCTACCTTTGATATGATGCTTTCATGTCTGCATTACCTTGAATAAGTTTGTTCAAAATATATTTTGTAAAGATAATTAATCTTTACTATTTTAATATATTTTTAATTTAGACAAGTTGTAATCTAGTTTCATTTTGGTCCTTTATTGGACACCTTAACCTCAGCCATAACACTTGAGCAAACTATGAAACTCTAGGCCTTACCCAACCCCGTAACCTTTTCTTGAGCAAATATTCACACTGAAAACAGGTGGGAAGGCCAAAACCTTTCAGGACATTGGCTGATAATTAGCACAGTCATTCCTCTGTAAGAAAACTGTGAATTATTACTTCCCAATCCTTTAAGACTAGGCTCCTCAACAGAAACCAGCTCCCTACTTTCATAGGTCAACCATTTAGCTCTGAATTATTATACCAATTCCTTTGAAATGTTTAACAACAATTACAGAAAGAAGTGTATGAAATGCTTTGAGTTGCAAACTGACCTTTCACTAGAGCACTAGAATGTCAAATTTACCATTGTGGATGAGATTTCTCGTGCTTAATTTCAGTGCAAGATTGCTTTTTGGTTTTTGCTATGCAAGCACAAAAAGAAACCCCTTTTACACAGTGATTTTTCCCCCTCCTTCGAAAACAAAGATATTAAATCTGAAAAAGCACCTATTTGTCATGTACTAGTCCTCACTGAGACAGATAAAAAGAAAGTTCAAAGTCTTGATCCTGCACTTTACAGCATCTAGGCAAAATACCCTCTTGGAGCCCCACTGAAATCAACATTGCACTGTGTGGGCATAAGAGTCCATCCATCTGTTGTAAATTGCAAGATCAGGGCTTAAGGGTGAAATTCATCGCTGCACAGAGGACCAGCACAAGGTCTGTGCACCACTTAAGTTCTCATAGGATGTGAAGAATGCTTTTGGACTTTAACTGGGATTGAAGTGGTTCACAGAGTTTGACAGCCCTTGGCATAGTCCCCAAAGAAGTTAGAACTGAAAATGTAACTGACTGATTGGAAATGTATTGTCCAAGCACAATATTTTAAGAATGTTTTTGAACACTGATTCGCACAGACATCTGAAACGTGTACTCAGAGAGTGTGTTCAAACAGTACGGTACTACCAACAACTGGATAGAGTAATTCCTTATTCCTCTATAAATTACAAAAATGACACAGAACAGTATACACAACATTCATTTCAGGAAATTTTACAAACTGTAGTTCTGATACTGTCTACAAAGTTCCTTTCAATCTACTGTTTCATAACATAAAATGCACATGATAAAAGTAACAATTTCCAGAGGACACCAAATGTCCATATGTTGGAATTTTAAATACTTAGCTAATTTGTTTTCTAGAGATTATAAAAGTAAAATGCCAGTGATTCACATTAAACATAGGCTCCATTTTTAAGCATGTGATTAACTTCACGTACTAAGTGGTTCCACTGTAGTCAATGGAACAACACACTGCATCAAGTTAATATGCCAAAGTCTTCCCAGGAATGGGGCTTAAAGAATAAAATTATTCTTAGTAATTAGTATTTCATAGAATTATAGTAAGTAGAATTGGGTGTGACTGTAATTAGTCACACCCAATTCTACTTACTATATTAGTCTTACTACAATATAATTACTATAAATTTTATTCTTTAAGCCCC
>ML677343.1:12771618-12940680 GCA_007922305.1 Dermatemys mawii | reverse complement strand
AAAGCTTATGCTTTAATACTTTTAGTTAGTCTTTAAGGTGCCACGGGACTCTTTGTCACTTCTGCAATTCCAGACTAACACGGCTTACCCCCCTGCATCCGATGAAGTGGGTATTAGCCCACGAAAGCTTATGCTTTAATACTTTTAGTTAGTCTTTAAGGTGCCACAGGACTCTTTGTCACTTTTGTTAGAACTTGACATTCTAATATAACATGAAATTCTTTCAAAGAATAGTAGTTGTTACTTGAAGCCAGTTTGCCTTTAGAATACATATACCTTTCTTAAAAAAAAAAAAAGTCAAACAATAAATTAGTGGGACAGTTTTAGGCCCAAAACTTCTTTGCTAGAAAAGGAAATCTTCATAGATGTTAAAATGAGTAGTTGACCTTTTTTAAAAAAAATCTGAAAATATTTCTGAAGTAGACTTTTCTTCATGTTAAATAGTTCCCCTGTAATGTTGCAAAGCCAAATATGCTATTTCATGAGTCAGATTCTAATGCTGGCTAAAACTTAAATTATTTATGACTGTATTTTCATTGTCCAAGATAAGTGGTATGTAAAAAAATAGATTATTGAAAGCAAAAGGACTGTAAAAATCTTAAATGATGCCATCTGAGGTAAGAATTTTTGTAGTGAGTTATGGGGATAGTATCATTCTAATCACAAACAAAATACCAAATTCTACCTATCATTAGCATAGACCATAGAGTATAACAAGGTTTTCCTGACACATCTTACATTTCAAAATATACCTTGCTTTAGAGTATTTTAATCTTTTAATATTAATGGTTTGCATTTAGATTTATAAAGGGATACCATGTCAAGGTATTATTCTAATCTCATCAGTGTATATTTCGGGTATATGGAAATGCTGGTCACTTAATGTATTATTTTTGGTGGGGGATTTAACCAAAAAGTGTGGTAAATTCTAAAGCTAATGTGCTGAGATGTAGTGCTAAACATCTTTCCATTAACTATTGCTTAATCTGAGATGCAAGTGATTTTTTTTTATAATTTCATCATCAATCCACTACAGCTTTCCTCTGCAAGTTATGAGTCTGAGCTGCACAAGGCATAAGTAACAGAACAGAATCTGAGGCATTAACAATTACAGTTCAACTAATAGACCAAGACTTATTAGATCTCTGTCTTTTCCTCAGATCTCAAGGCTTTTGAAAGACGACTTACTGAATATATTGCATGTTTGCAACCAGCTACGGGACGTTGGAGAAGTAAGCTTAATATTTGAAAGGAGAAGTTGGATTGACCCTAATACTTCAGTTGGCATTTACCCATGTGTATTCCTATGGATTGTGTGTTTAAAAAAAATCTGCTTTAAAAATCTTATTGTATGTACTTTGTAGGTGAGCCTAAAAATGTTTTAAATATTTGAAGGTACCACACAAACACAAATTTAACAAAAAATAGCAAAAGTAAAATAATGGATTTATGTTGTTACATCTATACCATGTGCACAAAACACTTATAGCATTTGCACAGTTGCTATTCAAAAGTAGATATTGGCAAGAATAATAAAGCTAGAAGTATAATCAGTATGATAATGATCTTATAGGCAGCCTCAGGAAAGAGAGCCAGGACTGAATTTGTCTTTTTTTTACAAGGAATTCTTCTGGACAAGCTCAAGACATACTGAGGTTTTGTGATTAATGCCATATCTACACTACCCCTTATGTCCGCAAAACATTATGTCGTTCAGGAGTGTGACTGGCCCCCTCTCCCTCCAGCAGGGGGCTCACTGGTAGAAGTGGTAGTATGCATTTGCTGTGTCTGTGGGAGAGCTCCCACTAGGGTGATGAGACAGCAAATGTGAAAATTGGGACTAGGGGTGGAGGGTAATAGACCCAAAAATCGGGACTGTCTCTATAAAACTGGGACATCTGGTCTCCCTAGCTCCCACCAGCATAGCTACTACTGCTCATTGGGGGATGGTAGCACTCTTCCGTAAGCATAGAGTGGCTGCATGAGAGAGTTTATAGGAGTGCAGCTGCGTAGGTACAGCTGTGCCACTATAAACTCTCTAGTGTAGGCATAGTCTCAGTCCACACTACCTTTTTCAGTCTTCTATCTATTTTGTGGCTGTATATAGTTGGGCTATTTTTCACCAAGATAAATTGTTTTATGTTGTCTATGGCTTTCTCCTATTCCTTAGTATATTTTCCCAGGTTTCCCCCAAAATCATGTATTAAATTCACTGGTTCTATAGTTTGTTTTTTTTATGGGTATATTTACTTTCCAACCGTTGGCAAGCTCTTCCAAACTTGTTCGAATATATTTAAATGCAAGCTAAAGTTTTCCTAACTTAAAGTGCATCCAGGAAGAAGTTTTAAATAAAAATTGGATGTGGCATCTAGTGACTTCATAATTCTGTTATCTGTATAATTACGTTTATTTCTGGGAAATTGATATAGATAGATCTTTATTATCTTTGTGTGTGAAACTGGAGAAATAACTTTCATTTTATATGCAATATAAACTTTTTTCATTCCACTTCGAATGAACCAATTCCAGCCCCTAACTGGAATGTTTTTATTTTATTGGTATTACCAGCCCCCAAAATAAGACCTCACGAGTCTGCTTTACAAGCAGTGAGGTGTCCTCCTTTAGAATGTGCACAGTTCACGTCTTTCAAGCATTTATCCATAACTGAGGGGAGGGTTAGAAATAAAACTTTTTTTAAATAAAAACTGAGAGTCTCACTTGCTTCCCAGAGCTGGAGCTTTAAGAAAAATACCTGATTCTGCTATGCTTTCAATGAAATTGAAAGAGTTGGCAAAGCTGCCTGCCACCTTGCAGAGCAGCTTGCAGGACTGGCACCTTAGTGCTATTGATCCTTGGAGGTTACACGCAGAATACTGCGTGGGATTTTTAACATATTGGTCAAGAAAATTACTCTGTACTACTTTCCTTCAATTTTCTGACTAATGTTTCTAAATCATTGTGTCTAGTAGAAACCTCCTATTTCTCCCACCCGCCACCCCCAAACCACAGTATGTCTTATCAGAACACTATCTGGTACTACCTTTTTGTCCTCTCTAGGAGGCTGATAGAATCTTCAAGGGGTTGCATTGTTTTAAATGGTAAACATTTTTTTTTATCTCCTTCCACTTTGACTCCATAAATAGAAAGGTGGGAGTCCAGATGAGAAACTAACATGAAACAAACAAACATGGTAGAACTCTTCAAAGAAATATTGCTCTTCTTTGGACGTTCTTAAAAATCAAGAATGGGGAGGGAGAAACAATAGAATGTAATCTTTCAAAGCTTTTCCTGAGACATTAAATACTTTCTAATGAATGTGAACCTGATGTTTTGCTTATGACTTATTTTTCATCAGTGATTCTTATAGTGGTATCAGTCTGCACAGCAACTGGTGCTTGGAACTGGTTAATAGATCCTGAGACGCAGAAAGTAAGTTATACTCTAATGTTGACATATTAAATGTCTCATGTTTGTAATCTAGATAATAAAAAACAAGTGTATGTAGTCAGGAGTTGTGGACTTGAAGAGTGAAAAGCTAATAGCAGGGTTATTTCTCTGACTGACTGATTCAAGACATTAGTGACTAAGAATTATTAGATTACTATTGGATTATTTACATCACAGGAATCACACTTTGATTTGAAGAGGCAACCCACAGTTGTGCTGAATAGGGGTAGTTTCCCAGAAGAATAATTTTATTCTATCTATAGGGCATAGTCTACTGAGGCCACCATCAACTAGACATGGGATGGGCAAACTACAGCCCACGGGATCATCCTACCCAGCTCCTGGCCAGGAAGGCTGCTTCCGGCCCTTCCCCTCCACAGCCTTACCTCGCCATGTGGGTTGCTCTCTGGGGGGTGGGGATGCATGCTCCTGCGGGGCAGCACATCTGGTTCTGTCTGGGCTGCTGCTTTAAGCGGCATGGTAAGGAGGGTAGGAAGTGGGTGTGGGGGAGAGGGAAGGGGTTGGATAAGGAGCAGGGGGCCCATGGGGCAGTCAGGGGACAGGGAACACAGGGTGGTTGGATGGGGTGGAAGTTGTGGGTGGGTGGTCAGGGAACAGGGGCGCTGGAGATAGGCATGGGGATCCCAGGAGTCTGTTAGGGTGTGTGGATGGAGACAGGGAGTGGAGAGAGGGATTGGTAGGGGGTGGGATCCGGGAGGGGGCAGATAAGGTGAGGGGTCTTTGGAGGGGACAGTTGGGTGGGTGGGTCTCTGGAGGGGGCAGTCAGGGGGCAAGGGGATGGGTTGGGGATTCTGGGGGGGGGGCAATCAGGGAGCGGACAGTGGGAGTGGGTTGGATGGAAGTGGGGCCAGGCTATTTGCAGAGGCACAGCCTTCCCTATCCAGCCCTTTATACAATTTTGCAACCCCAATGTGGCCTTCAGGCCAAAAAGCTTGTCCACCCCTGAACTAGACTGATCTATGACCAAGAAAACTGAATTTGTGAGAACGCTAGCAAATTAATTAGTCCTAAAAGTGTTTTTTCTTATGTATCTGCACTTTGGAAATATCTTCCCCCTTTCTCCTTGAAATAACTTTTTGTAGCAGTGGGACAATTTAAAATTTCACACTAAATAAGCATATATCAGCTATGCATTTAAGTTTTGTTTAACATGAATATCTAAGATGATCAAACTGATTTTTTCCTAAATTGTGTGAGTGGAGTAGCCTGAGGCTTGGTATTCTAAATTTTGGACCAGACATTTGCAGCTTGTATTGAAGTGATGGCGGACTTCTCTGCTACATTGTATTTGTGAAATTGAATCTGAAAGTGTAGTTGTTCAATGAACTTTATATATTCATTGAACATATAAACATATACAAGTTGTTCAAGAGAACTTCTGAGTTTTGAGTGAAATACAGGAGATTCGCTTTACCACCAAATTAAAAAAAAGGGGTAAAGGATTCTTGTTTTCATTTTTACACTTTATTGATAAACTGAGGTACAGCTATTACATTCTATTCAGAAGTAGAAAGAAAAATATGAGATTAGTGATGAACAATTGATTATTTTTGTGTCATTAACAGGAAAGTACTTTTTAATTTTAGATTGTTTCCATCAGCCTTAAAACAGAAACTTAACTTAATTGCAGAGACTCACAGCACTACTACAATGAGAAATGTCATTATCAAATCAGAAGCTGAAGATTAAATATCTTCGGATTTCACAGTTTTAAAAATTCTCAACAGATATTAGCACTCTATTTTGTCCCCAGTTTAAAAGGGATAAGGTCATGGATAGCCGATCTAAAATTTTACTTAGATTTTTTTTTTTTCTAAAACCACAATTGCTCTAATTGGGACTTCTCCCGGGAAAATCAGACACTTTTCTCTGTTACCTTCCAAAATATCTGAAAACAGAAGGGATATTTATTGAGAAGTCGTTTGGCAGAAGCACTTTTTGTAAAGAGTAGCAGGGTTACAAAGGAGGAGTAACAAGGGAATTTTTAAGAGATCTATTCCAGCTTGGATTAGTGGCCTAAACATCTGGTTTGAAATACTTCGTCTCCAGCTTGATGATGTCCCTTCAGTTATGGAATCTTTTAATAGTTTCTTCAAGATAATTTTATTTCTCTCCTAGGTGTCCTTTTTCACATCGTTGTGGAATCATCCATTCTTCACAATTAGCTGTATTACTCTAATAGGCTTGTTCTTTGCTGGCATACACAAGAGAGTGGTGGCACCATCAATGTATCCTTTGATAGTCTGTTAGATGAAAGTTGCGGCAATTCTTATTGTAACTGCAGCCCACATAAAATCTTTGTTTAGTACTTTTCTTTGACAAAATCCGCACAGCATAGCAGCCCGATGTCGAACAGTCCTGGCAGAGTATAATATGTCCTGCGATGATGTAAGTGACTCTAGTTTCACTGACTACATGTACATGTTTAAGGCAGGAATAAATGCAAAAAAGAGGAAATTGACATTGCTATTTATACTTGTGGCAGTTGGAAATGCAATGTAGATGTTGAGACAATGCTTAGGTGTGTAGACTGGCTTACCTGCATGAACCACCTGAGCAGTGCCTTCATTTATACTGTGAGATACTATGCTGCTATTTTGGATATTGGCACTTTCACTACAGTGCGTAGTGCCTGTACTCTACATGCTGTTAAAGGATAGACAGCCTAAGCGTGCATATTTTATTTTTACAAACAATATATGGTTGAAATGTGAAACTATAAGTTACTTAATGGTTTCATGGATGCAAACCCTTAGTTCCCACCCGTTGTTGAAGACTAAAGAGAAATTAACAGATAACATTCAGCTTTGTAGTAAGACAGTTAAATTTCAGGGTTTGTTTGAACTTTAATTTTTCTTTTGCAGACTGGAAAACTAATTTTGAAACCTAGGCCCCATGTTCAATAATCGCGATCTTCCTTCAATTCTGTCCACTGCCATGGAAACCAAAAATGACCTTTTCTCAAGGTAGTGTGGTGCAAAAAAGGCAAACAGGACTGGTTTTAAGTTGCCTAGGAGTGAGAGTCTTATTTACAGTTGACAGCGAAAGTGTGCAATATTACCGTCTGGCATATTTGTCTAAATTCTCCTTTGACTATCCTCGTGTTATCACTGCTTTTGAAACTTTTGATTACCTCTTTTTCAGTATTAGTGTCACTTTTGTTCTTCACATAGAGAAAAACATGCAGATGAAGTATGTTAATGGTTACTAAGTTAAACTTGGAAACCAAACCTCGTTTGTGTTTTATGATGTGTTTTTTGCAAACTACTGTAAATAGCAAATCAATGCCAATGTTAAGCAAAGAGTAATACATGCTGTGTGAATTTTTGTTCTCGTGAACCAGTATTTAAAGGGATGCTTATTTGCCATTCCCAGTGCTTTTTATTAATTACAGTTGTCTTTTTCATTCCTGTTGATGATATTTTTAGAATCAGCAAACAAAAGAGACTTAAAAGAGAAATCTCGGGAAGGGGAAGGTCTTATTATGTTTAAAGTATCACTTGTCTTCATCCACTTCCATTGTGGCTATCTTTAGTGCTTTCATCTAATTCACAGTACAACCTGTTTTTAATGATTTTAAGATTTTTAAAAACTCTTAAATATACTTACAGTACAGAACTTTTATAATCTGAAAGATGTATCTGAATTCCATAATCACACTGTTTTAAGAGTGGATTTTATGCTGTGATAATCTGGCCATGAAACTAGTATTGCAAATATTTAACGTGGGATTCAAATTATTTGG
Organism: Dermatemys mawii; assembly: GCA_007922305.1. Classification (NCBI taxonomy): domain Eukaryota; kingdom Metazoa; phylum Chordata; order Testudines; family Dermatemydidae; genus Dermatemys; species Dermatemys mawii. Next base: position 12,933,467 of record ML677343.1, on the reverse strand, counting down.
TAAAGAAAATATATGATCAGTGCCACAAAGAAATTAATAAAACTCTCTGAAGTGTTAAGAGAGACAGTGTGGCTGTTATGTATACACAGTACAATAGTCCTTGAAATATTTACAATAATCATAACAGTTTAATTTTAAGTGTTCAAGGTGGCTTTTACCTGTTCCAGATTTTTTTAAATTAATTGAGCATAAATCAGCATAAAAACACAAAGCTATTGCCGGCACAGTAACCTTTCACTACAGATAAGACTTGCAAGGCTGCCTCTTAAAGTGAGCATACCTTGACTTCGATGTATGTTAAATTTTTGCTCAACTGAGGCAACAAAATCCTTTGCTTCTTTAAAGTCTCTTCAGAGGTTTTGTATCTCTGTCCTCCCATTTTTTAACTGATGTAAATTTTGTAGGTAAATATGTGCATTAAATAAATACTTTATATATAATAGTATGTTTGGGGGTTTTTTGTATTGTAAATTGACAAATGTGAAGATACAGGATGGGAAGTGACAAAAGCTGAACAGTTGTGTACTTTAGTTATGAACAGTTGAAAACTCCAGTGATGGAAGTGTCATGGCTTTTGTTTTTTGTGAAATACCATGTTCGTAACTTTGGATATTGATGTCACCAAAATAGGGACAGCATGGAAAGCAACAGCCCATGGTCCCTCTACAATAATCCATCGGTCTACCTCAACCCTGTTCCAGGCACCTTCTCATGCCTGGAGCAGGTACTGTCTCTATCTCCGTTCAGTCTTTGTCCTTCGTGAAGCCTCAGGAAGGCCCCAGATTCAACAAAGCACTTACATACTATGGTACAAGGGTGCCATAGACATTGATGTGATGTGACCACTTGTTGATATAGTGGGTCTCAGTCCTGTTCTTGGTGAACATGTATCATGTAGGCTTCTGAATCATCATCAGAGGGAAGTTACTTTTAGTCACTTCCAGCTTCCCTAGAATGCTTAAATCAGTGGCTCTCAACCTTTTCAGACTGCTGTACCCCTTTCAGGAGTCAGATTTGTCTTGTGTACCCCAAGTTTCACCTCACTTAAAAACTATTTGCTTACCAAATCAGATGTAAAAATACAAAAGTGTCACAACACACTGTTACTGAAAAATTCTTACTTTCTCATTTTTACCATATAATTCGATTGGAATATAAATACTGTACTTATACTTCAGTGTATAGCAACCTTGTAAAGCAAGGGTCGGCAACCTTTCAGAAGTGGTGTGCCGAGTCTTCATTTATTCACTCTAATTTAAGGTTTTGCGTGCCAGTAATACATTTTAACATGTTTAGAAGGTCTCTTTCTATAATATATAACTAAACTATTGTTATATGTAAAGTAAATAAATGTTTAAGAAGCTTCATTTAAAATTAAGCTTCAATTAAAATTAAATTAAAATGCAGACCTCCCCAGATCGGTGGCCAGGACCCGGGCAGTGTGAGTGCCACTGAAAATCTGCTCGCGTGCCGCCTTCGGTTGCCTACCCCTGGTGTATAGTATGTAAAACAGTCTAAACAAGTCACTAAGCGATGTAAATTATACTGATCTAAGTGCTATGTTGGCAGGAGAGCACTGTAAGTGCTATAGTGTATGTAGCCAAGCTTACACAGAGCTCTTCAGATCTGGAAAATGTCACAGCTAAATACAAGGTGAAACAGATTGTTTAGCATAAGTAGTTAACACATTCCAAGGGCCATTCAAGGTAAAGTGGCTTGTTAACACCAGTCCAGTCATGGGGAGGGAGTGCGGAAAGCAAGCGGGGGCGGGGGAGGGCAATTTTGTGGGTTGTTGCGGTTTAGATTGTTGTTAGAAGCCATAAATCCAGCGTCTCGGTTCAGTCCATGATTTTTAGCATCTTGCAAAGTTATGAATTTAGCTCCCAGGCTCATCTTTTGAAAGTGTTGTGAAGGTTTCCATTGAGGATGGATGGGTCAGATATAGTGACGGCTTTGTGAAAAGTGTTCATCCACAGGTGATTAAGGCTTTGTTTACACCACACCTGATGTCTGTATAATTTATATCAGTTGGGGGGTGGGGAGGTTTGTAAATAAATCACCCCCCTTGAATGATTATTGCAATTGACAGTGCTGCAACTTTCTGGCTCAGGGGTGTGAAAAAACACCCCCCCACCCCAAACACAACAAGTTTCAGTGCTGTAAAGTGCCAGTGTAGACAGTGCACCAATCAGCGCTGGCAGCCACACCCCTCATGGAGGTGGATTGTTTTTTTAGAGCGATGGGAGAGCTCTCTCCAGCTGCTGCGCCGCAACCACAGAAAGCACATTAAACTGGCAACTGAACAACAAAACTTTAGTCTTTCTGAGGTGTAAACCCCCACATCCCCAAGACAAAAGTTTTGCCATGACAAGTGCCAGTGTGAAAAGCACGTTGTCGACAGGACAGCAAATGCAAGTGCTGCTTGTTGCGGATGCAAGTTTTTTGTCAGCAGGAGAGCCAACAAACAGTGGCTACATTGCACAACTTTTAGCTGCATAGCTGTCGCAACACAGCCATGTTGTTAGAGCTTTGTCTACACTACACACCTTTTAAGTTACATTGAAGTATGGCACCAGTGTGGACAGCACTACGTTGGTGGGAGAGCTTCTCCTGCTGACGTAGCTACAGACACTCATGGGGACTGGAGTAGTTAAGTCGATGGGAGAGCGCTTGCCTATTGGCTTAGAGCAGCACAACTACATCAGTGCAGTTAAGTGCCCGAGGTGTGTTTTGGTGACTTATCATTTTCCTGTGTGAGTTCTTTCAAGAGTTTACTGATTGTTTTTGATGAGAGACACCACTATGGGCCACTTCCCCTGGAATGGCCCGTGAAATGTGTTCACTACTTATATTAAACAATCTCTTCCACTTTGTATTTAGACATGCCATCAGTGTCACACCTATGTTTAAAACTGTGTTGGCACAGCTGGACCACTGTAGCGCTTTAATGAAGATACTCTGGGCTGATGGGAGAGAACCTTCCTGTTGGCATAGTTAATCCACCTCCCGGAGCAGCAATAGCTATGTCGACAGGAGAAGCTCTCTTACTGATAAAGCATTGTCTTTATGGGGGGGTTAGTTATACCAAGCTATGTTGCTCAAGGCTGTGGATTTTTCACACTCCTGAGTGACAGTTAAACCAATATAGATCTGTAGTGTAAACCGGACCTGAGGAAGAGCTTTGTGTAAGCTTGACAGCTTGTGTCTCTCACCAGTAGAAGTTGGTCCAATAAAAGATGTTACCTCCCCCATCTTTTCTAATATCCTGGGACCAGCCGGGCTATACCAATGCTGTGTATAACTATAGCAGATAACTTTCAAACGTGGTTGCAAATTATAAAATGGAAAAATAGTAAGACTGCAAAAACTAACACCAGTGTGCCCTATGTAAAAGGCAAGGATAATAGCTCTGGGTAATTTAGGAAGAATCTGTCTTCTGTCAGAATCTGGATGTTTTTATTTCCTATTGTGTGCTGTTCCACTCTGTGGTTCCAGTGTTGGCTACAACACAAGGACAGTAATTAAAAAGTATTTATTGATTATTACAGTAATCTGCCTTTGCTGTTGTACAAAGTTTTAAAGGAAACCTACACCCTCCTTTTAAGTACTACCCGGGCTCCATTACTCTATAACAGCCTGTAGTAAATATGCAGCTAAGTGTTAGGGACAGATTTAAAAAAGCATCCAAAATATCTGTAATATCTGATATTGAAGCTGTTATGTGCATATTTTGTAGCTGTATTATGTAGGAAGCTGTCCAGTGAATAAAACATCACATTTGTGCAGAAGTGTCCATCTACATTAATTACTTAAGCTGTCTCACTGTGAACAAATGAGATTGTTTACTCCAGTGGATAGGGTATAGTAGTAGACTCAGAGGTGTTTATTTCTTTGTATTTTTTTAGTTAGTCTCTAAGCTGCCACACATATGCCTCATTTTTTCCTGGTCAGTGAGTAGAACTTCATGGGGTTTATATGAACCCAGAACAAAAACTTCCTATGGTTATGTCTACACTACTGTGGTAAGTTGAGCTACGTTACACAACTCCAGCTACGTGAACAATGTAGCTGGACTTGACGTAGCATAAGTCAATTTACTTTGGTATCTACTCCATGCTGGGTCTATGGGAGATGCTCTCCTGTTTACTTACCTTACTTCTCTCATTCCTAATGGAGTACTGGCGTCAACCAGAGACCACTCTGAAGACCAGCTAAATCAACCCCTGGTGCATTGATCACTGGAGCACCATCCTCTAGTAGTGTACACATAGTGTAAGGATATTTGAGGCAGATACAGGCTAGGTCTACACTAGCACTTTTGGCTGTATAAGGTATGTCTCTCAGGTGTGTGAAATAAACATCTCCTCAAGTGACATAAGTTATGCTAACAGAAATGCTGGTGTAGACAGCACTCTGTCCACCCGAGAAAAGCCTCCTAAGCTGTGACTTTAAGAAAAACACCGTATCCTGTGAGCTGTCTGATAAAACTGAGTTGATATCACTGCCTGTTTCTTCTCCCCTGTGAAAAACTTAGCAGGCCGCCTCGGAAGGAAGGAGGGGATTGGTTAGCTTCCTTCCATGCTGGTAAAGGAAGAGGCTGGGCCGGCCCAGTCTCTCCAGAAGCAACGAGCTGGGTGTCCTGAGACATCGACAGAGCCTGCGGGAAGTTGCGCACTTGCACACAGCCCAGGGCGCTATCGTACGCCAGGGCGGGCGGACGCTGCCGGCCCGGCGCAGCTCCCCCTAGCGGCTCGGGAACCAGCCGCTCCTTCCTCTCTGCGTCGGCCAGCACGGCGCCTGCGCTAGGGTCGGGGCCGGCCGGGCTGCGGCCGCACACGTGGGAACTCTGCGTTCTCCTCCGGCCGGCGGGGCGGGGTCGGCGCGTCCCGGGCAGGCACCATGGGCAAGAGCAAAGCCAGGAGGTTTCGGAGCGCCCCCTTCTCCCCAGCCGGCCCGCAGCGGGCGGCTAGCGGGGAGGGGCCGGCCGGGGAAGACGGCAATGGAGGCTCCTCGGCCGCCGAGCTGCTGGAGAAAGTAAGAGAAAGCAGCTCCTCCCCTTCCTTTCCGCAAGTCGGTGTATGCGGGGCTGGGGGCGGGCTGGAGCCGCCACCCTTTCGGCCAGTGCTCTGCAAGCAGCTCTCCCGGGGGGGGGGTTTGCTTTGGGAGGCCGGGACCCCACGTGCCTCTGGGAGGAAAGGGGAAGGCCTGTGTATGGCTTAAGTAGCATGTATTTTTGGTGCTCTCCTGTGGACTCTGTCTAAAGTGTGGCGCTCAGAATTGGACACTACTCCAGCTGAGGCCTCATCTCTGCCAAGCAGAGCAAGTACCTTCTGCACCTTTCATAGGATGCTGATGTGAATACCCCCCTGAATATTAGCCTTTTTCGAAACTGCATCACATTGACCACTCATTAACCTCCACATCCTTTTCATCAGTACAGTACTATGACCAAGCCCAGTGGTGCACAAACTTTTTCACTCATCACTCCTCCTTAGCATTAATGGAATCTGTCCGCATCCCTCCATCCATTATTCCACTGCCAAGGCTTCCTCAGCAGTGGAGCTTGGACTGAAGGAGAATTGGAGATGGGTAAGAGGCAGAACTGGTCTGGCTGGCAGAGAAGGAATGAGGGCAGAGCTGGAGTGGAGGTGGAACAGGGGGTGGAGTGGGACTGGGGGCAGATCTGGCCTATTAATACTAATCAAGTTGCATATTTGGTCACTATTAACCTTTTTGGTGATGATTGAAGCAGAACCTTAGCTGCCTGGATGTCATCTGTTGTTATTAGATGTCCTTCCCCACTAAGTAGAGGATCTATGTTTTCCTTTATCTTTCTTTTGTTCCTAATGTATTTAAATAACTTCTTATAATGTTTTAAATCCCTTGCTAGGTGTAACTCTTTTTGTGCTTTAGCCTTTCTGATTTTGTCCCTATATGCTTGTGGTATTCTTTTTTTACTCCTCCTTAGCAATTTGTTCATGTTTCCACTCCTTGTAGGCTTATCAGGTCATTAAAGAGCTTGTGATAGAATCATACTGATTTTTTACTAGTCTTACTAGCTCTTTTACTAGTCTTCCTATCTTTTCTTTGCGTTGGGATAGTTTGCAGCTGTGCCTTTAATATTGTCTCCTGAATATTGTCAGCTCTCCTGAACTGCTTTTTTTCCCTTAGATTTTTTTCTCAGGGTGCCTTAACTACTAGTTGTCTGAGTCTCTTTTTTTGAAATCCATGGTCCTTATTCTTCTGCTTTCACTCCTTCCTTTTCTTAGAATCATGAAATCTGTCATTTCATGGTCACTTTCACCCAAATTGTTTTCCACCTTCAGTTTCATTACCATTTCCTCCCTGTTGGTCAGAATTCATCAAAAATGGCTGCCCCCGGTGACTTCTTCCACTTTCTGAAACAAAAAATTGTCTCTAGTACATTCTAAGAACTTACTGGAAAATGTGTGTTTTGACAGATTACTTTGGCTAATTAAAATAATCCATTATTACCAGGTCTTGTGTATTGGATATTTGTTATTTGTTGTAGGAATGCTTCATTCACTTCCTCTTATTGATTTGGTAGTTTATAGTAGCCTTTCCCATGACATCACCATTTTTTTTTTAATCCATTTTATCTTCACCCAGATACTTTCCACTGGTCTCTCACCCCAGGAACTCAAAACAAGTATATATATTCCTGATTTATAATGCAATACCTCCTCCCTCTTTACCCTGCTTGTCCTTCCTGAACAAGCTATACCCTTCTATACCAGTATTCTAGTCATAAGATTTATCCCACCAAGTCTCAGTGATGCCAATTAAGGCATAATTTAGCTTGCGTACTCATATTTCCACTTCCTCCTGTTTACCTGTACCACTTCTTCCTTTTTTCCCCTTAGATTTTCTTCCCGGGGGGCCTTACCTGAACAGAGCTTTTGCCCATAGACAGGGAGAGAAGTTTGTCAAGGACTCAGCAATATCAAGAGAACAAACATAAAAAAGACCAAAAATAGATGTAGCCACTCACCCATCATAAATCTTCATTTTTCACTAGTGCCATTGAAGAGGATTGCACTTAAAGCTCGCGAAGACATGTTATATGAGTGTGAGAAGTCAAATCTGTGTTTCCGTAATCAGGTTTTTGGTAGGCCATGATTTCTTGAACTGATTGAACAAATCATTGCTTCCTTTTTCTCTTGTGTCCTCCTTTTTCTTTTAATATGATTTTTGCCTTTCACAGTTTAAAACGTAGATGAAGATCTTTTGATGTTTAAAAGAGTTTATTTTTAAAAAAATTAAATCTTCTTCCTTTACCAAAATAAGAAAACTAAAACATGATAATGAGGGGAAAGACAATGCAGTGTGGTGGTGCAGAAAATGAGAAGTTTTGTCTCTTGCTACAGTGTAACCTTCTGGTGAACTTGCTTTCTAATCTCCCTTGTTGTGTCTCCTCAGCTGCAGCATCCAAGTGCTGATGTAAGAGAGTGTGCCTGTGCTAGCATTTCCAAGATGTTGCAGCAGAAGCATGCAATCCCAGCCTTTCTGCAAAGAAATGTTGTCCGGTGTTTGGGTCCCATGTTGCTTGATCAAAGTTTAACTGTTCGTGAGACAGCTGCTGGAGCTCTCCGGTAAGTGATTTTTAATAACCTATTGTAGAAGGAGGAGTTACTGTTAGGATAGTAGAAAAGAGCCATTTTTGATACAAGGAAACAAACTTGAATATTGTCATCTTTTTTTTTTTTTACTTTAACTCTATTATATATGTTGTTGTAATCAGCAAAGTCTTGATATATGAATGGCTACAGTTCTGATCTCACAGTGAGATTCATATGAACAGATGCTGATTGACTTCAGTAAAGCGTAACAAGAGTCTCATTGCAAGATCATGGCTTACGTTTGTCGTTGTTATTACTCTGGTTCCTGCTTTGTTTTCTATCTCTGTAATAGAAGGAAATACTAAGGGACAAAATTTTAAATGCTTGAAAATATGTTTTATGTGGAAATCTTTGTTTTGATAATGGTTTGGGAACAGCAGGTTAGTGAGAAAATTCAAAATAGCTAGCTTTTATATCTGACAAAATTTTATGGCACTAACTGTACTGTACCCAGACCTACTGTTGTTGTTTTTTTTATTTGCACAAAAACATAATGTTAGTGTTTCCTTTAGAAATGTGTTCAGTAACAGCTTCCTGTAAATGTTTTGCACACACATGCTTTAAAGATTATCTTCTAGGCTATCAGAAGGAAGGGCCTGGGGATGTTTCCCAAATGAAATCTTACCATATTTTAGTAGGAATGAAATAGGCTCTGGGTACATCTATGCTGGGAGGGGGTGGGGGGGAAAGACTCATGACAGAGTCTAAAAGCCCAGGTCAGCTGACTTGGGTTTGTGCTATAGGACTAAAAATAGCAGTATAGACATTTGGGCTCAGGGTTGGAGTCTGGGCTCTGAGACCCTCTCTCCTCACCAGGTCACAGAGCCCAGGCTCCAGCCTGAGCCTGAACATCTACACTGCTGCTATTAGCCCCATAGCGTAGGTCTAAGTCTGTTGACCTGGGCTCTGAGACTTGCTGCCATGGCTTTGGCTCATTGGTATGTGCTGTCTACATAGATCTGTTTGTTTAAAAACAGAGTTTAATATATTTTTAGATTAAGAAATGTAATAGACTAAAAGCAGATGATTCATGCAGTATCACCTTTAGTAATTAAATGTTACTTTAAAAAAAAAAAGTGAAATCTGTCATAACCTCTAAATCTGTTGCTGTAGAAATATTTAAATATACCATCTTTGAAATATTTAAGGCAGGTAACTTTATATATGTGATCCAAGGCATTTAACTTGTTCCAGAAATCTCAGTGCTTGCGGAGGATTTGAAGTTTGTGATGACATGGTGACTAAAGATATCATGACACCCCTTGTAGCTCTTTTGAAAGAGGTATGTGATTGTACTATAGTGTCTCCATTTGGTCCAGTGGATAAGGCCCAAGACAGGGAGTCAAGACTTGAGTCCCATCTGTCCACTGACTTTTGCATTTTGGACAAGCTACTTAACCTCTGTGCCTAACTTTCCCCATTTATAAAATGTGGATAAATGCCAATCCCTGTGTAGGCTGCCCTTCTGAGACCCTTTTTCCAGTCCACGGAGTTTATCCCTTTTAAGCGGAAGGTCTCCACTTCCCTTTGGGATGGGATCCCACGATCCTTCACTCTCTCACTGGGTCTCTGTTTTACACCTGCTAGCTGTCAACCATATTACTTAGTAGGCCCATGGGTTTCGCACCTGCAACAGTTTTCCTCTGGGGGGTTGTGGACAGGAATAGTATGCAGTATCACAGTAACAGATTCTTGAAAACAAAGTATATTTGTTTTGCTAAAGGGTACTCAACTCTTAGAGAAGTGGATTTAAATTAACAGAGGTCTACACGTACATTGTCTTACCTACACTTGGCATTCCCTTTGAGGCCCTGGGTAGACCTGACTTAGTCCTGGTGCCTGCCTCTCCTCTCTTTTTTGGGCACCAAGTTACAACATGGTTGTTGCAGATCCCTAACTTCCAGTAAGTCTCTGTGTCAGCCTGACAACTTCCCTCAGCACAGGGGCAATAATTTAACAGAACAGTGTTTCTTGAACAGTGTTTAACAGAACAGTGTTTCTTTAGATTCTGAGCCTGGGGTAATGTTTTACCTTACCAGTCTGGTTTCTTTAACAATCCTTTTTGGTCTAAATATGCTTTCAGACTGGGTGATTACACAGGGGGGCATCTGATATTTACAAACATGGCTCATGGAGAACTGGGATTTTTTTTTCTTTTTTTTATAAAGTGCTGTGAGATGACATTCTGTAAAAGTGTTTAATTATTAGCATTAATGCACATTCCAGTGTTTGTGAAAAGCATCTGGTATTGTGTTTTCTTGTGACAGTTAAATAAATGTATTAAACTTTTATCTGTCTATAAGAAAGTGCTTTTGAAAACGAGGGTATGTGTTACAGGACATAGTACAAGGTGATTTTGTGAAGGTGTGTAATTTATTTTCTGTAGAAAGGAATAGTTGAATTCTTATATGACCCTGTTTGCCATGAAGAGTTGCAGAGAAACTGTAATTTCTGTCGTTAAGTAGCTGTCCTGCGATCTCTGCTTTTAATTTTTTTTCTCTTGTCCAGTTCTTTTCAATTCTTTTTTACCTATTTGGTTACAGTGCAGTTCTGGTCTAGAGGCCAGCGAGTTCTCCCCTACGAAATGCAAAGAGGCAAAGAAAAATTGTGTTGAAGACATAGCCAATGAGGCTGTTAATGTGCTATGGAATGTGTGGTAAGCTTCATTTTAATATTAACACACGTTTGTTTGTTTTTTCTATCTAGTTCTTTTGAAAAATGGTTTGACTTGATGTGCCCCAGTGAAGATAAAAGCTATAATATCTGATCATTTCATTCCTGTGAAGTAGCTTGTATATTATTCCTTGATTATTCCTTTTCAAACTTGAAAAATGTGTTTATATACCTTCCCAAATAACATAAAACATGTTTGTAAGTGAAAGATCTTGAAATTCCACAAAGTTATTGTTTTAAAATTATTAATAATCCAGCAGGCAGGGCTGAGCTGAAATCTGACTTCCAAGAGCTACTCAGCCTAAATCCTGATTTTGGCTTTTGTGTAACTACTATACCATAGTCAGTCTGAAGGTGAAGACTTTCTGCAGTTCGTGGGAGACAGAAGACTACACCTCCCAAAATTCCTGTAGGGCCACTCTGGAATGGAGAAGTAGGGGAACATTATATGCCAGCCAGGAGACTCCTGTGCTGTCCCAGCCTCACTGGGGAATGTAGGCCCCACCTGAGTCCCTGCTGCTGGAGCCTAGTGTTTTGCTACAATTAAACTACTCTCTGCGGGCCTGATCACGCGCTCAGTGAAGACAATAGGAGTTTTATAATTAATTTTGTTGCGTTCAGGCCTTTTGAGTTCTGGAATGTGCCAAATCATGGATTATATAAATGGGAGTCCTGTAGAATTCATACCGAAGCCACAGAATGGAAACCTATTTTCCATTTTCCTAGAGGCCAATATACTGCTTAGCTCTGCATTCTCCATTGAAGGGGCAGAGTGGAGCTTCCTGATATGCATATGCTATGCCCATTCTATCAGCGCCTGGAGATCGCTTTGTGAGAGGATATTAAGAAGAATGAAGAACGTCTAGATAGAAATATGAAGTATTGAAATGGGGAAAGAATTAAGAACTATAGAACATAGAGGTTAGAAAATCTTTGGGGTGTCTGTAAAGGAGAGAATGCTGCAGCGGAGTAACTGAATAGTGAAGAGAGTGCTGAGGTATGAGCCTGAAAGTGACCTATGCAGATCTGTAGCATAAAGAAAGTTCCCAATCAGTGTTCCCTAAGTTCAGCAAAGTGTTAAAATCAGAGGCAACTGAAGCAATGTACAACCTGATAACACAGATCTGTCCACCGTGTGCTTTCCCCAGGTACCGCAATCCTGAGGGGAAGATTAAAATGATTGATCATGCCACCATTGCTAGAAATAGCTTCCCCTTCCCTCCTGCTATCTGACATTACAAAGAGAAACTCAACGTGTTTCAGGCAGTCATCTCCTCTGTTGGGTCAAATCCTGCCACCTCCTGTGTGGGGATGGGCGATCTTGTAGCAGTGGAACACATCTAGTTATGCATAAGAGCCATGATTTTCTAGCTATTCGGCTTCACCAGGGAGCCACTCTGCAGCCATGTGTGGGGAAAGAGTGAGGATTTCTTTCCTTCCTCCTCCCTCTGCAGATGTTCCCAGTTCCCATTAGTGCTCTGATGCAGGAAGGGTGCTGAAGCATATTTAAGCATGTGAATAGTCCCATTACTAATTTACATCCATTTGTGTACCTGACATGAAGAAAATTATAGGTTGCACAAAGAGAAACGGAAACAATATTAATAGAAACTATAGTGCCAACATTGGTATGACACAACCTGACAAAGACTTGGGCTAAGAGTTCAAACTGCATTTCAACCTAGAATTGTTTTTTTTGTTGTTGTTCATTTAGGCTCAACGATATAAGCTGCTCCATGGGGGTGGAACCTTGAGGCCATATGAGACCCTACTGCCTTCGTTAGGGCTCCAAGCATCTGCCAGCATGGAGTAGTAGCATAGTTGGGCCTTAGTGTCTAACACACACAGAACTATAAAATAACTGCACGCACAAATCTCTGCACTGCCACATAACCTTTTATTGTATAACCCTTGTCCACGATAAATTGGATTTCTTGTATTCATTTGTCACTTGTATGTCTTATTTCGAATGTAACTGACTTTGAGAGAGGGACCATGTTTTTGTAAAGCACTTAGCATATTTTGGGCACTAGACAAATAATTCTTGCAAGTTTCGTAGCCATTGGCTGGGTTCTGTGGTATTTCTGATCTGTAGAAGTCGCAGTCCCATCTTAGTATTTTAATTCTAAGTTAAATAGGTGAGGCAATTTAAATAAGTACAAAAAAGATCAGTAAGATGATTAAAGTAAATGGCACTTTCAGATGATTTTTAGAAACGTACAGACTCCTGAATGCCAACTATCTGTGCAGGAACAATGACTTCTTATTACTGAAGGGAAAAGAACCACCCTTTAAAGTGGAAAATGTGTCCTGGAGCTGTTAGTTTTTTAAAAATGGATTAATACAAATATAAATTCTAAAAATAAAATGTTTGAATAAATTGTTAGAGTTCTCTTATATTGACTTTTGTAAAAAGTGAAAAATGTTTTGTCATTCTTCATTTTCCTTAGTGAATGCAATGGTACAGCAGTAGCTATATTTAATAAAGAAGGATGTTTGGATGTTGTGTTACAATATTTGAAGAAATTTTCCACAAACCTAGATCTGGCTATTTCAGTAGGTAAGTGGTGAAAAGGGTAGTGATCATCATGTTGTTTTTTGAGCTATGTATGAATATATATCTAGCCTTGCATACACTGTATTATATGGTAATATTATGACGATATAAAATAGATTCACAACTGAAAATAAGAACTTCAGAAAAGCTCCTAAAAATTACACTTTGGAGTCTGAAATCTATGCTTGTTCTCACTCTGAAAGGGGAGTGGTATATTGTAGTGCTTGAGGGAAGGTTTTCTAGAGAAAAATAAAGAAATTTAGCTTTTTTAGGGAAAGGAGATGAGTTTGTAATGCAAGGGAGCATCATCAATTGAAAAATTACATTTTTCTCTGCAAATGTTTGCTCTAACTAATATTGTTACAAGTGCGTCACAGCACAACACTGTTTCTCTTGTACAGTCAGTCAGGGCTTGATCCACATACTTCTGCATATGAGTAACTGAATTCAGTGGGACTGCTTCCTGGGTAAAATTATTCATTCCCAAAAGGGTTTGCAAGATGAAGCTCCTACATTGCTTTCACCTGTTTGTACGTGTCATGCAAAAAACCAAAACCCCCCACCCCTTTTATGGTAGGAAAAAAGGTTATTGTCAGAGCGGTGTAGTACTGTGTTGCAGGATACTTTTGTGTTTTGTAGGAACGAGGCACACAAACAGCTGTTGAATAGAAGTAGTGAGTTTATTGAAGGCAAAGTGACACACCCGCAGCAGGGGCTCCCTTTTGCTGCTGCCACTAAACGGGGACCTGACGCATCGGAGCAATGCCCGGGGAAGAAGCCCACTGCATGTGGGCACACAGGCAGAGAAATAACAGAAACATTTGCATTTAATGCATACCTTATGAATAACTAATACCTTGTTTTTGTTTTATTAGTATTAAACGATGCAAATAAATACAGGTGTTTTATTTTAAGGCAAGCAAACCGTGAGAGCCAAGTCCTTTGGCATGGGAAACATGCGATAACAGGGCAAAGACTGATAACAGTGGCCGAAAGTACCCTTTTCTTCGCAGGAGCGGGGGGGAATTATCACCCTTTTTCTTCCAGGAGTGTGGGGGGGGGAATGAGCACCCCTTCCTTCCCTGGAGTCGAGGATGAGAGTGCCCTTAGCATTTCAACGTGACAATGTCTTGCACACCCTTACATACTGTAGACAACTTTTATTCCTTGAAATTGAGCAGTTTTCATGATGATATTGTCCCATCCAGTTAGAAATCTGAAAACCATTTTTGTTTGGTTGATTTTTGTCACACAGCACATTGCTTGCAGGCAGTGACAGAAGATAACCCAGAGCTGCTTTCTTCTTTCAATGCTTCTGCACACCAAGTATTGGAATCCATTATGTTGTCCCAAGACAATACCATGGAGCATGTCCTTTTAAGGACATTGTTGGCAGGTATGATTCAACTGGACCCTAACTTTTATATTTGAAATATGCTGTATACAAGATAAAGTGGGATGGTAGAAGCAGAGGTTTTAGTTCTCCATCATACCAAAGCAATAGCAACAAATTATGTTGTTTGCCAGAGTGCCAGCTTAGAAGCAAGAACTGGGTAGATTGTTCTGAAATGTATTCCTGCCATTGTTATGTAAAACCCCAGGCTCCCTGACAAAGGTATGTCATCTTTCACAACAACCTATCATAAGATAGCCAATATCTGAATCATGCCAAAAGGCAATGCTGTCTCTTGATTGTGACTTCAGTCTCAATTTGTTTTGGTTTTACTTATTCATTAGTTCTTACTAATGAAATAAGGCAATAATAAATATTAAAGAATTTTGTTGCTCTTGACCTTATCTACGCTGGGCTTTGAAGCATTTGGCGATAGTTTTTGAACTTTGCTTTGGCAAGAACAATGTTTAAATAATTTTTAACATGATTTATCTGGCCACTCTGTGTAAGGCCAACCTTTTAAACTGCAACAGAGAAAGCAGCTTTACAACAGTCCGGTCTGTCCAGGTTGTCCGATCAAGACTTGTCTGAAATTGATTTAGCTGGAAGTGTGTTGAAACAGACCTTGAAAATCTGTTTTCAAACATGGTTTTTAAAGCCTGGACCATTGGGTGCTTTGCCTTCAGCTTCAGCATCTTGTGTTACACCTTCCAGTTAAGGTGCTTAATTCATGATGATTTCTGACACTTGAAGTACAGTTAACTAGAATTCTCCTATCTAAAACACTCAGTACCTGTGCTTGGAAAGGGAGGGTTTTATTTATTTTCTCTTCATTTTTTGACTGCTTATACATCTGAAAAAATAATAAAATCAAGCAATGTAATGTGGAAGAAAATCTCTCCCTTGGTCCTTTTAAGACCATGAATAGCTCAAAATTAAACTCATTCAGTGACCTGAAGATCTGCTATATTGATCAGACAAAGTGTTACCAGGATTGCCCTGTGAAATGAGTTTGCCTCAGCTTAAGGTTTTGGGCCCTGAATGTTCGATATAGGTTGAAGAAATGAACAGAAAGTCATAAGTCTATAGAAAAAACAACAAGGAGTCCTTGTGGCACCTTAGAAACCAACAAATGTATTTGGTCATAATCTTTTGTGGGCTAGAACCCACTTCATCAGATGCATGGAGTGGAAAATAGAGGAGCAGGTATATATACATGAAAAGATGAGGGTTATCAAGTGTGAAGTCAGTCTAGCAAGATAAATCAATTAATAGGATAACTTTTGAAGTGGTAATAAAGTATATAGAAATTCCTGAAATTTCAGTAAAGGACTCATACTTTTCTGGAGGAGGCAGTTGTTTCTCAGTTAAGGGACTGGAAATCGGGAGACATGGGTTCTGTTTTCAACCATGCCATGAAACCTCTGATCATGGGGAAACTTTCATGTGCCTTAGATTGTCTTTTTGTAAGATAGAGATCCATATCCGTCTTTGAAAAGTAGTTTGAGATTCTTGATGAAAGATGTGACATAGATACTAAGTACTATAGTTAGCACAAGCTCTGGTTTTGCAATGGCTACAAGAAAGCCATGCACCATATAGCTTAAAGGTTTTGATATTCTAACTCTCCCATGGTTAGGCTCTGTCTGGAATATAAAGGATACCATTCCATCCAGTAGCCAGGCAAGCACAATTAATGCTATCCTGAAGATTTTCTCAGAATCACTGGTGGTGGATGCTGGTGAAACAGTTATTCACATGAAGGAAGCTGAAACACAAAGATTAAAACTCACTGCAGAGGCAGAAACTGAGGAAAATGTGGGTGATACAATAGACAACTCTGTATTGAATGAAGATGATGAAATGGAAGAACCACCTAAAGGAAAAGTCAAAAGAGACAGTGACATTTCAGATCTACTTCCAGTAAGTATGGCAGATTGTGGATGACATAGCGCTTAATGCAGTGTTGTTATTCTTATTAGTCTTTGGTTAACTGTCAGTCTCATTTTCCCATAACTCATTTGCAGAAGGATGAAACTTTCCCAAAAAATTCAGACTCCTGGCAGAGAATTTCATCCTGATATGTTAAAGTTTGACACAGTTATAACCAACTGAAAAGAGGGTTCTATAATGGAAGTTATAGGCAGAGCTACCATCATGATATCAGTGCCTCCTCCTTTCCCCTGCCAGCTGGCTGTCCAAACAGGAAGCAGCAGTGGCTGGTGGGACTGGAGCGTGGCTTCCTCCCTTCCTCTATCAGCCCCGCTCTGGTATATGGTCATCAAGCTAACCCCCATAATGCAGCCACAGGCTCCCCATGGAGTGGGAGGCAAAGGGGGACTTGGCATTTGTGCCTGCCCTGTGAAATTCCAACACTTACCCATGATTCTGCTGTGATCCTTTTTTTTTTTCTTTTTCTTTTTTTAATCCCTGCAGTTTACAAAGGGCCTTACAACTAGGCCAAATTTGGGCAGTTTTTCATTGGGACAGCAAAAGGCATATGCCTGACACAAACCCAACCTTTACCAAATTTCAGGTCCCTGCTCCAAAGCATGGGGGTGCTAGATCTTTTCAAATTAAAGATTGCCAGAATTTAACAGGGGCAAAACAGTACCCTCATCCTCAGAAACCACTGAATCATTTTGGCTGACTTTTTTTTTAAATACATTCAGCCTGAGGCAGACACTCAGGCTGTTAAATTTCAGCCCAAATGATTAAAGTTTATGAAGTAACTGATTTAATGGGAAGTGCTGAGCAACCTTAGTAGACAGTGGTACCAGTCACACTTATAATTATTTTTTACAAATTATGAGAATTCAGAGATATTGAAAAGAGGGGGAAACAGAACAACTCTTGAGTTTTTGGCAGGTTTTGATGAGATTAGACCTTTCAGGATGACAAGTGATCTGTGCCTATTAGTAGGGATAGAGGTTCTGTTAGTTTGCAGAATGAAATACTAAACAATTTCTGAAGTTTGGCACACACCAATATTAGTAGAACATTTGATATTCTCTATTCTGTTAGTTTTGTATGTGACACCTATTCACAATTATCATATTTTATTTGCTTTGGTTGACAGTCTAGAGTGCTATCCTCCAAAATTAAGTGTGTTTGTTTTCTGTAGTCTGATAAGTGGGAGTTGAAACAAGTGACAGCTTTACTGATGGCTCAGCAGACTGCCCTGGAAATCGTTGTTAATATGTGCTGCAGCGAAGGTATGTAGGCAGCTTTTTCATTGTTACCAAGCGTTCCATTTTTAGTAACATGGCAACTTTAGTTGGAGTATTCTGGGATCTTATCTAACTTGACCTGCTAATCCTGCCATTCTTAAAAGTGAAAAAACTATAGATTTGCTTCCTTTAATATGCCCCTTCGTATATATATAGAATCTCAAGATATTAATTTCTAATTTTTTCTGCGTTTGACATTGCTGATTTGAAGTGTATCAGTTTCAGACTTCCCTCTTTGTTGGAGTCCTTTAGCAAAATCGTACACAATCTGAAGCCAGGTCTCCACTTAAGTTCTGCCAGACTTACCTATGTTGGTTACGGGTGTGATTTTTTTTTTTTTCCCTATGACATAGCTGTGCTGTCAGAAGCCCTAGTGTCTGCAGTTATATTGGCAAAGAAGTGCTTTTCTGGCATAGCTTATTTTGCTGGCTGAATGCTGAAAAACTATATTGGTTTTTCCTGGGATAACTGCATCTCCAATAGGAGAGTTTTTCCAGGCTTTCAAGTGTAGGCAGGGCCAAAGACTCAACAGCTATTCTATCTTCAGTTAGGGGCTGGGAGCACTGCAGCTCAGGTTTCAACTTTTTGTGGTGTTGCTATCCAGGTCCACCATCAAAGAGGGAAATTCGAACCTTATACATTGATACTTCTAAATTAAAACAAAACAAAACAAGGGGAATGTTTTAAAAAGTAATGTAGCAAATGTCTTTTTTTATGGAACTGGAGCAGCAACTCTTTTGCTTACTCACGAAATGATAAAATCATAAATGATTGGTTTTAAAAGAAATGAGACCACGCCATTGAAATGTGCATCTTTTATCCTTTGGACCTTCTGTGTGAATAATCTTTCGTTTCTCTTTATGATTGCAACGATGCCAGAGAATCATTAGTTTGTTTTAAAATCATGGTTTATATATAATAATCTGTTTTTTATCTCCATTATTGCTATAGGACTTGCTATAACAGCTGCAGTTGAGAATCCCAGTTGCTTTCTTTAGATCTGAAATAATTACAATAACTCTCTCTCTGTTTTTGTTAATCTGTGTACCAGACATTTTTCTTTTGCAGATATTAAGAACTTCCCCAGTTGTCTTGCATCTGTTTAAAAATGTCAGCGTTAACTTCATGAAAGTAATTTCAAAAATGAACGTGTGATAGAGCCCTTTTTAAAATAGTATTCCCTGACTTTCATTTTTATTTATTTGGGGGCAGGCGGCAAAATAAATAACCAAAGCTTTTCTAATCCCTTGTTTTGCTTATGAGAGTTTCCTGGGCAAGCCTAAGAGCAGCACCACTAAACCTGTCCAGGCCCACCTCTCCCCCCAACCTATTCCTTTATGTGCATAGATCCATCTCTTCAGTTTTAGCTTTGCTTCTGTTACTGATAAACACTCTTGGGGAAGAATATGTGCATAAACTCCCTCTAGACAATGCATGAAAGTGATGGAACTAACCACCAACAAAAGAGAAAGTGATTTATACATGAACTTCTGTGCAAATATACCTAAATACATTGGAAAAAAATAGATTTTTTTCATTTTTTTTGTTCTAGTAAACTTAATGGTTATTTGCAAGAATAGTAAGTACAACATTTTCATCTGGAAATGTGATTTTTCAGGTTGATAATGGCTCTTGAAGAATAACTTACAAAAACCTCTTCCCTCTTTCTCTTCCCTCTCTCCTCCCGCCATTCTTTATGTGCTGTTAAGGCTTTGATCCTACATTTGGATCTGTATGGAGTGTCCAGGAACGTTCCTCTTGAGCAGAATCCTGGCCAGTCAATAGGATTCCATGAGCACCTGGATCCACTTGCAAGATTGGAGCCTCAGTTTGTTACAGTAGATCGATTTGCTGTGCAATCACATTCTTGTTATGGAGCCATCTTCTTCATCTTGCATTGGCTCTCTTATTCTCTTTTGATTTATACCATTTTTCCTTTAGTGTCTTTGCATCTTTCAAAAGTGGGGGGAGAGGCAGCTTTTGTACTGGGCTGACAATAGGAATTATATGCGGACAGTGTGGTTTGTGTGGGTACCTTGAAGGGCTTTACGTACATGAAGCTTCTTTTGAAAACAGGCTGCTTTACTTTTAAAAGAGGGAAAACATTTTTTTTCTCCAGTTTTAACTAGTGTCTTCAGTAGTTAGTCTGTCTCCTCTTTTCAATTTTAGTTTAGTAGTCATTCTTCTGACAGTTAATAAAGTAATCAATAACTGAGGAGTCCTCAACATGAATATTAAAGTGAGTAGCTGAAACTTGTAATCTCTGGTACTATTGCTCCTGACCATAATGTAAATTTGATCCCCAAGCTCCCCACATTTAGATGATAACTTCTCTAGTAAATCTTGCTGGTTCTGATGAAAACCCTAACACCACCCTATATTCCCTTTGGTAATTTCTACCATGTGAAAAAATCTGCACCTAGTAAATGAAGGTCTTTTAAAACTGAATATCTCCTCTAATGAACAGTAATTCATAAGATTTCCTCATTTAATTAGAAAATCTCATGTGGGTAGCTGCATATGCTGCTGTTTGTTTATTCAGTATAAAATACAAACCCCTTGTGTTACTATAGTACAGTGTTTCCCTTTAGCAACTTTAACAACTTGTGAATCCCTTTCATAAAATATCAACCCCTACAAACCCCCTCCTAAAAATGAATATTTCCAGGGATTTTCTCCTTTACCTGAGTATAAATTATAAAAGTATTGATTTATAAATATAAAATATAAAATAAAATATATAAAAAAAATTTTATGACATGCTTATTTTGTGCTACTTATTAATTATTATTTATCATTACAGTATTTTTATTACATTATGAAAATGGCAGCACTTTTCCAAGATCTCACTTTCATAGCAGTATCACTTTGAATAAGCCCGTTATATGACAAGGCGTATATGTTTCATCAAGGAGTATCAGGGTATGTCTACACTATGAAATTAGGTCGATTTTATAGAAGTTGATTTTTCAGAACCAACTTTATACAGTCAATTGTGTGTGTCCCCACTAAACACATTACATCCGCGGAGTGCGTCCACAGTACCATGGCTAGCATCGACTCTTGGAGCGGTGCGGATGTGAAACAGCCTGAAGGTATTTAAGTACCCAACTCAGAGTTCTTTCTAGATAAGCATTCAGGTCTTGAGAGTCCAGGCAAACAATACATGTTACAACAAAGCTTCAGCTTGTTCTTCATAATAATTTTAAAATCAATACTAGCTGCCTATTTAATTTTAAAAACAGCAAAAAATATCCATCCCCCTTTCCATTTCTTATAAGGAGTCTTGAAGTTTAAAACTCCTCAGTGTGATAGATATGCTTGCTTTGATCTGCTTAGCTCTTGGAAGTCCAGGGGCTCTGGGCTACTAGCCCTGTGCTGTGTGGAGTCCCTAGGGACAGCTCTGCCTGCCATTAGGGATTTTTTCCCAGAGAATCCTCTGTAACATTTTGCAAACCCCCAGGGGTTCAAGAACCCCAGTTTGAGAACCACTGCTATACTACTGTACAGTCCATGATTAGATAGAGATAAGGTCTGTAGGAATTAAGAGGAATCCAGAGACTGGTGTTCATTTAATTTTCAGGTTGCTTAGGGACAAAGATATTTTGATTTCTGAACTTCAGCCAGTGTACTGAGTTCAGACACACCCTGCTCACTAGGGGGCCCAAGGAATTAGCTGAACTGGCATGAGACAGACTCCATACCCCAGGTCCTGGCTTACTTTCGATGGGGGCATAAGGCAGGGAGCAGGAGTCTTCAGGTGGGGCTGCACATGTGAGTTTGACTGGGGATCATCTGTAATGAGGAAATATATAAATCTTGTTTTTTATATATATGTGTGTGTGTATTACATATGTATATATGTAAATATATCCCTTGCTCTCTATAGATGCAGTGTCAGAATGAATAAAAATATACCAAACTCAGCATTATGTTCCATCCTGTAGTACTTGATAAATCGAAAAAGCTTAATCTAAACATGAGCCTTTTATTAAAATAATTCGTATACTGATTTAAAGTGTCATGCACAAGGCTGTAGGCTTGAAATGTACTAGAGCATTAGTTCCTAGAGACTGTCTTGTAATACTTTTCTGAAATTAAACTAGGCATCAGACACTAGATAATTTGGGAGTTGGGGGTGCCTAGTTTGTGTCTGACTTAAGATTTCATTCTTAAATCTGTGTTCTATTCTCAGATCCCTCTGATGACGAATGGGAAGAACTCTCCAGCAGTGATGAGAGTGATATGTTTATGGAGAACTCCTACGATGAGGGCAGTGGGCAGCCCATGTCACCCCTTTGCCTCTCTGCTGAGGTTCACACAGCACTCATGAACAACCTCATCCCAAAGAAGGTAGAACTGCTGTATATCATCTGATCACAACTCAAATTCAGTCTTTTCACTGTGTTTGATTTAGATCCTAGTTTAGAACAACAAATTATTCTAATCCAACTGTAGTACAGGAAGACTTATTTTTAATCAACCTTTAGCATTTAAAAAAAATCCTAGATGTACAGCATCATTCATACAAGTTGATTTAACTTAAATAATTCTGTGGTGTAAATGGGACTAGAAAATTCCTCCAGTATGTGAGAAATGAAGTCCGATATTTTCTGAAACTGTACAGGATTTTCCAAGTTGGATATGTTAAGAGTGACCTGTATAGATAGAATGGAAATGGAACAAGCCATGGGAATAAATGCCAATTTTCACTCCTAGCCAGGCTGGGGGAGAATGCCAGAGAGTGAGCTTAAATAAACAGAAACTTATTTTCTTCCTCATCTTAAATTAGATCATAGTTTTTAAGTACCTACGTGGGGATCAGATATTTGATCATAAGCTCTTCAGCCTAGCAGAGAGAGGCATAACACATTCTAATGACTGGAAATTGAAGCTAGACAAAGTCAGATTGGAAATAAGGCATAATTGATAACCTACACTTCAAAAATCAGTGGAACAATTCACCAAGAGTCATGGTGGATTCTCCATCCCATGCCATTTAAAAATTGTGGTTGGATATTTTTCTAAAAGGTATGCTCTAGGAATTATTTTAGGGAAGTACGATGGCCTGTTAACAGGAAGTCAGATGATAATCATGATGATCCTTTCTGGCCTCGGAAGCTATGAATCTAGTTATTTCTATTCCCACCTTTCCCTGTCCCAATCTGAGCACAAGTTTCTGTGGTTAGCACAATTTTTCCTTTTGCTCTCTAGGCCACTTCAACAGATGCAGAGCCATGACTCTTACCATTTTGTTTTAAAATATATGTACATATACTCAGCTTATTCTCAAAAATATACTGTATTTTGTTAACAGGTTAAGAGCTTTGGGTTGTTAAGACTTGTTTCTAATTCATGTTTATAAATGATGCATTCCAGGAAAAATAACTGTACTCCTCTAGTATTTAAAAGAACACCGACTTGAAAAATCATGTTTCTGGAAAAATATTTCACTTGCTACTTTTATAAGTAATAAGTCAAATAACTGTAACTGGCAACATGAGAAAAATATTCATTTTAGTTTGTTTACTTTATTTGACAATGTTTTGGGGTTTTTTTGCTTAATCTCTCTTGCTTTTTCTGTGTAAAGTCAGGTGAGTTTCCCCTGTGTGTAGGTTTTTCATGCAGTGACAGGGAAGAAGAAAACATTCTTTAAAATAAGAAAATAGGATTGTAAAATAACAAAAATTCAAAGGGGAACTTCAAGTTAGGTGTAAAATCTGAGACGAGTTTGAGTACATTTAGGGGAAAAAAATCAGTGATAGTATGTATTATGAAGTCTATTGGGGACTCTGCCATTAGGGATTGGTGTTATCATAAAGATGCTTCCTCTAGCTATGTAGATGAAGTAGTTTAATTTCTTTCAAATGAAGATCCAGAATAACACTACATAGTCTGAATAGCATCTGATTTTTTTTAAAGCCTTTTCTGTCATTCTTTGATAGTCTAATTTGCTTCTTCCTTCCTACCAAGTTTCTTGTGTGAACAACAGGAAGATCTTCGGAGGGTTCTCTGGTTAGTCTTTGTCTTTTCAGCTGCAGGAATCTTACCTAAATGTTTTAACCCTAAAAACTTGGTATGAGGGATTAGCAAAAGTTCAGGGTTGTTTATTTGTGAAGTGCCTTGCTCATTATTAATTGCGAGTTGCAAAGGTAATATGCCTCATCTTCTATTAGCAGTAGTAGTTTGGCAGTGTAATAGAATTGAGGGTGTCTCTAAATAAGATGAACTGTATTCAAGGCCCTGTGTACTCTGGCAAAGTGAACCTAAAATCTCTGGTAAGGTCCCTGGATTCTGCAACATTGTGGAAATGATGCAGCATATTCATTTTCAGTTGTTTAAAGAGGTTTTAAATTAAGTAGGGAAACAAGTAATTTATAATTTAATACAAAAAATCTTATGCTAAACCCAGGGCATAACTTAATCGTAGAAGTTGTCAGGAGAGAAGCTGGAGATTCCGGGAGTTGAGTGAATCACAGCTGGAATTTTTGACATCTGGGGAAGGTACTGGAGATCGTTTGGCATTGTGGGATAAATATATAGGTTAATGTTTCTGCTGAATAATCCACAAAGAAATAGCTAATATTAAACTGTCCTTGACCCCCAGTAAACCTGTTGCTGGACTTTTTTTTCCCAGATTCTTGAAAAAACCGCTTTTCCGAACAGTGTTGCTGTAGACATCTGTATGCACAGTCCATCTTGGAAGCCATTAATTAAAAAGTAGGAATTTCTTTGACTTTTTTAAAATTTTCATTGAGTTTGTAATTATCTTATTAATGTAACACTAGATCTTCAATTTATAGATCTTTTGTATCATAAACATTGATACTTTAATGTGTGGGTTCATCTGGGGTCACCCTAGAGAACTGGACCTTACAAGTCTGCTACATTGTTTTAGTAACAAGATACAAATATTTACACTCAGATACTTTGTGATCCCCAGGTAAATTATACCCCCACCTCTACATCGCATCATTAAATTAAAATTCCTTGTTTAAATTGATCTTTTTTTTTATTAGTAGAGCCTCAGAAGGCATATTTCTGTTATTTACTTTGTTCCAGAATGAACACAGTACAGTGCAGAGCTCTAACGTGTCTCCATAGCATTTTGTTAGTATCAGATGTGGATTGTCTTGGAGGAGCTTCAACACTTCAGTCACTTGCACAGCATCTCTCCCAGCTAGTTTTTTCTCAACCAGGTACGTTTTTAAGTCCATAGTATTAAAGAAACTTAACTCAGAAGGGCTTGATTCCTTCTATTCTAAGTAAATTTTATATATAACATTTAATTTAATACTATTTTATTACTAATCCCCTCCGCACTGCCTTCCAAATGCGAGAAACACTGATGTTGGGAATACGCTGCCATGCACTGAAGCTATGTAAACCTCGCATAATCTACTTACCCAGGAAGGCTCTGATCGAATGAAGTTTTTGGAGTGCGCAGTATGTTTTACATAAGTATGTGCAAGCACTAAAATATAAAGTGATTTAACCAGTGAGGAGCCCCATCCTAACAGTGAGACCACATCATTTATATTTGGTCATCCCTGCCTGTGATGATGGCAGTATTTTCCATTGATTACAAAAGGCAAGCTATTGTTAGGGAGAACAGGAGTATGTCAGAACAAATCTGAATTTGATAGAATTCACTTACCTGAAATGACATGTCACCAGTATTATAATTCAGGTTAGGTACCACAGGAAGCTAGTCCCAAAGTGATTTCCAAAGCTGAAACAAACTCTAGTATTTGCATACTTATCAAAATAGGAAATATGACAGCCCTCTCTTACTCTGGGGCATAAGTTATGCGTGTATGTTTTGTATACCACTCATGAACGTGAATACAGTGGGACCCCGCAATACCGCAACGATCGGGATCCAAAAAAGACGATCGCGATAATGGCGGGGTCGCGGAATTGCGGGGTTCTTCTGCATCAAAGCAGCGGCCGCCTTTGACATTGGGAGCCAGCCGCGCCCCGCGCTATAAACGGATTCACGCTATAGCGGGGCGCGGTATTCCAGGGTCCCACTGTATCTCTAATAAATTTAATCATTTGCCCCAAATGTTTTGCATTTAGGACTAAACATCAAAGCTGCTTATCAAATTTCCTGGTATGATGATGATTTGAATTGAATGAAGATGGCAAACCTTTTGGACAGTGTTCTTTTAAAACAGCACTGTTGTGGAGTAGCAAACTTATCCCTTTGTCTCTAAAAACTTCTGTGCTAATTCCACTGAGAGCTATTGTGAAGATTTCCCAGTTACTAATGCTGCTTTCATATTGAGAGGTGACCAGTTTATGAGCAAGCATGCTGGAAATTAATAGTTGAAGGGCCCGTCTGCACTACAAGAACAACGTTAGCCCATGATTCTCTGCTATGGATAGGAATGTCTGATGACAGATGCTCCTAGCTGTAACAGATAATCATGCTAACACACGGTTATTGTAGACAGGCCTAAAAACACTGTAGCGAATTATGTGGACTATTGGTAAAAGTAGCTATTCAAAGCACTAGTATCTTAACTGGGATAGGAATCTGTAAGGTGCCACTGTAGGTTTTTACGCCTGTAAATAAGAACAAAGGCACATTAGGGGAGGAGGAAAAGTGTTAAAATACAGAAGAATATGCATGCAAGAAGATGGTTGGTATTGGAGAGCAGATGAGTATTCAACATTTTGTGGGCACAGTTTGAGCCCTAGGTTTCCTTGGGTTTACTGCATGCCAGGGGGAGACTAACAGGTGAACGTGTTCTTTGCATTAACTGGGAAGATGCTAATATTCTGAGTGCATGTTGGAGCTCAGAGTCCCAGGGAAAAAGACTGGGCATCTTACAAATTGATTAAGACATCTAGGAAGTGAGTTTTAAAATACCCGCTTAGCTCCTTTGTCGTGCTCCTCTCAGTGCTCCAGTGGTGCTCATTAGTGTGGAACACAAATATGAGTGTGGGATACTTGTGCTAAATTTTCAGCTGGGCTTAATTAGGCCTCACTTTTTGAATGCATAATTTTACACCTATATTTGATGTCACTTAGAACTCCTAGTCCTGGCTTGTGCCTGAAAACTAGGACTTCTGTGGCATAAGTTGCAGATATAAATATGAACATGAAATTATTGGCAATTTCCACCTGCAAAGCTAGAGACCCAGTTTCTGAAAATCTAGCTTTTAACGTAGAGCAGCACCAATAGATGTGGAATGGATGGAAATTTTTCTCTGCTCTCAGTGCAGAAAGTCCTCAAAACGATTTGAAGTTTGTTCTGACTCTTTGGCTTTGTGTTTATTTTTGAGCAGAATTTCCTACACACACTGAATTCCTGGAAGCTGTAACTAGTGCTATGAGGGCTCTCTTGCAAACAATGGCATCAAAGAATATATCTCAGGTGAGAGGTTTTCTAACAAACGTTGGGCATTCTGATAGATACAGGTATAGTAAATTTACATCAGATTGTACTTGAATGGTTTTGAAACAAAACAGTCTTACAAGAATTTAGCACTCTTTAAACTTGATTGTTTAATGTTTTAAGCATTGTAACAGTGCTTATTAATGCTGCTAGAATTACAGGTTTAACAAAATTCATCCTAATTTTTCTCACAGATAAATAAGATTGCTGAAAAAAATATGCTCTGCAACAAGGGTGGGCAAACATTTTGGCCCAAGGATCACATCTGGGTATGGAAGTTGTATGGCAGGCCATGAATGCTCACAAAATTGGGGGTAGGGGTGTGAGAGAGGGTGAAGGCTCCAACTGGGGGTGTAGGCTATGCAATGAGGGGCCAGAAACGAGGAGTTCAGAGTGTGGGAGGGGGCTCTGGGCTGGAGTAGGGGGTTGGGGCAAAAGGGTGGCTCAGGGGTGCAGGCTCCGGGCGGTGCTTACCTCAAGTAACTCTTGGAAGCAGCGGCATGTTCCTCGTCTGGCTCATATGTGGAAACACAGACAGGTGGCTCTGCATGCTGCCTTGTCCGCAGGTACCACCCTTGCAGCTCCCATTGGCCATAGTTTCTGGCCAATGGGAGCAGTGTGCAGAGCCCTCTGGCTGCCCCTACGCATAGGAGCCAGAGCGGGGAACATGCCAGCTTCTTCCTGGGAGCTGCGTGGAGCCACAGCATGTGCAGAGTGAGGCAAGCCTCTGACTCCCCTCCCTGGCGGGACCTCGAGGGCCAGATATAGACCCCAGTCCTAGAAGAAACCTTTCACACTGTTTCTGAGCCTGGTAGTTATTTCATATGCATATTTCAAGAAAAACAGTTGAGCTACCTTTTTCAGAAACAAAAAGAAATCTAAAACTCAAGCTGTATCTGTTTGTGTAGCAGCCACAGTTTTTAACATTTTGTGTACTCAACGACTAAGAGTAGTGGTGGATTCTCTCTCGCAAGACAGCCTCAAGACGGATTTCTTTCTAGAAGATATACTTTAGCCATACAAGTTACTGATCCATTATAGTGGTTACTGGGGGAAATTTAATATCCTGTGATATACTTGTCAGATTAGATGACTTAATGGTCCTTCCTCGCTTTAAATGCTATGAATTTAGGAATAAAGAGTTTCTGTAGTGTTTATTAATGGCTTAGAAAGAGTTATTCAAATATTTCAGGTAAATATGTGGCTTTTGGTTCAGAGGTTTTTACCTACAGAGCCATGACAATGAACCTCAAGCCTTTTCTGGAGGAAATTCCTGAAGGAGTAAAAGGATAGTTTAATAATCTCCATGCTGATTCCATCTTTAATCTTTACTTTTTTCATAATATACAATGCTGCTTATCTGCTGTAGGTTTGTCTGTCTTATATAGAAGCAAATGACCTAAAGATTTTTCTTTGAAATAGTGTTTCTCTTGAAATTTAAATTTGTCCGACATTTACTTTTCTTCACTTTGTTTTAAAAACAGTGTATGACTCCTGAGCAGCTGATGACTTTATGTGAAGCTGGCATTCATAGCAGTAATATCAGTGTTAGAGTAAATGTAGTTAGCATCCTGGGAATTGCTGGCAGCGTGCTTGCAAAAGTAGAGGACGCAGCTGAAACACTAAAGGTAAAAAAATACATTGATAGCAACCCCTAAACTGCTTTAGTGGCAATTACTTGCCATTGTTTTATAATGCCATGTTTTTAAAAATAAGTATCTATTTTCAGATGATTGGAAAATTTCTTCTTGAGGTTGCTATGAAGGATTCTTCTCTTGTGGTAGCTGGAGAAGCTCTGGATGCTCTCTTTGATGTTTTTGCAGATGGGAAAGAGGCTGAAAAAGCAGCAGTTCAGATTAAATTGCTCCCTGCACTGAAAGAATTCCAGCCAGTCTTCAAAATGAGGGTAGGCATCTCTCGAACAGTCCAAGGCCTCAAAACACAATGCAAGTGAACACTTGAGATTAGTTTAGCTGCTCGTACTACCAGGAAATTATGTGAAATATGCCCACATGATTTTAAACAATTCAGTGCACAGAAGAGAGCACAAAAACAAACCTCACTTTCAGTATGCTTAGATGGAAAGAAAATTAGATACCTTTTTATTTCTATAGTTTATTGCTAGATGGCCTAATATCTGTTAGCCCATCCTTCTAGGGCACAACAAATTCACTCTAGCAGAAGCGACTGTCATACTCCACCAATTGACCCTTCATTAAATATGCGAGTGCATTACACTTCATTTTATTTCATATTTATAATGTACAAAGGATAAATATTACAGATTTAATTCTGAAATCAGATACCAATAGTAGTACTGGCCAGATATCTGGCAATGACCTCTCTTCGTTGTGGGGGATTCTGTGTTGCAGTAAAATGTCTTATAGTATGAATTGCTAACCAGTGTGTGTGCGCACACACGTGTGCTGTTTACTATTTTTGAATTATTGAAAGGCAGGAGCATCATATCCTGCCAGAGGGTATCAGAAGAGTGCTTGGCTGTCCTAATCTGAAAAACTGCCTTCTTAATTTTATATATATGTATGCATTTTTTTTGTTGCAGATGCGGAAAGAAGGAAAAGGACAGTACAGTACAGATCAGTTGTGTGTTCTTGACAATGTAAAAATGAATTTGAGAAGATTCATTGCCTATCAAGAGACGTTAGGGGGGAAAAAGACTACTTGAAATAGACTTTAAGGTTTTCTTTGATTGTCAAATATATGTTTTGAATTCTAGAATTTTGGGGATTTTGTTTTTATGTTAACATTGCATTTCTTACATTATGCATATTTTATACTCTCTGGGAAGATGCAATATTAAAGCTAGATTCAGCATATTAAAGTATTGAATTACTTGGAAATTTCATGTTAATGCTTGTAAGAAATGGTGTTGCAATCTTGGGATATATAAATACAGTTTACTCTCATTGTGTGGAAGCCCTCAAGCCTGGCACAAGAAATTAGTTAAAAAAATAAAATCACAGTTACCTACAAAGTTGAGAGAACCCATAAAAAGCCTAGACTTTTTTTAGAGGATATAAGTAGTGGCTGAATGCCTAAGAAAGTTAATGTGTACTGTCTGCTGTGTTCAAAATTGAAAGGGCAGCTTTGGCAAGTTTCCTGAGCGAAGTATGATAGGTACGTAGATTGTGATCAGCATTTGGAGTTTTTGTCCTCCAAGGTTCATCAAAGAAGCTATGTCAAATTCACTTTCATCCAGGATAATAAATTCCTACATGACAGGGAATTATTGTGGAAGTCAGTTTAGAAGAAACCCACAAAAGATATTTGGCCTGATTTTTACTTGATTTTGTGGGTATTCAGCTTTCTGAAAATCAGTTCAATAGGCTTTACTTCCCTTCTGTACATTCTACATTAAGGTAAAAGTTTGGATTCGGGGAAGTAATACATCTAATAACAAATGCAACTATTTTTGTATTGAACTATGATATAAAATATTTTTTTAAATTGTTTAAATATCTACTCAAATGTTTGTTAGAGATTTTAAACTGAGACTCATGAAATGCCTGTAAAATACATTACCTATTTTCGAAGAAGCGTCACTAATTATGGATGCATAAAGACAAAAATGGACTTTTATATAAGAAACAATTTTTATTAATTTCTTAAAATGTATTTGTTTTGTTTTCATGAATTAAAGTATCTCAGATACATGATGTAGAAAAATAAGTAAAGACCAATAAATTTGGGAAGAATTGAACACTTTAAAGACATCAATTATTGTAATTTTTTTTTGGAGGGGGAGAGGGAGTATTTTTAGAGCTTGTCTGTTACGTCATGTTGCATGATTGAAATGCAATATCTGAAGGCGTTAGTGTTCTGATGCTATTGTGCCAGAACTAGGGGTCACCAAATGAAATTAATAGGCAGCAGGTTTAAAACAAAAGGAAGTTTTTTTTCCACACAACGCACAGTCATCCTGTGGAACTCCTTGCCAGAGGATGTTGTGAAGGCCAAATCTATACCAGAGTTCAAAAAGAACTAGGTAAGTTCTTGGAGGATTGGTCCATCATTGGCTATTAGCCAGGACAGGCAGGGATGGTGTCCCTAATCTTTATTGGTCAGAAGCTGGGAATGGGTGACTGAAGATGGATCAGTTCATGACACCTGCTCTGTTCATTCCCTCTGGGGCACCTGGCATTGGCCACTGTCGGAAGACAGGATATTGGGCCAGATGAACCTTTGGTCTGACCCAGTATGGCCGTTCTTATCTCCTGAACATAGGAGCAATAGAAAGTATTCCCTCAGAAGAAAGATTCTTAGGAGAATGCTTCATTTTCTTTCTTGTCCAGAAGCATATGGGGGGCGGAGAGGTTTGAGGAGTGTCAGAGCCATCCTGGATCTCTGTCCCAAGAGGCTTCCTCATTTCTGTGGACTTAGCAGATGCATTTCTCCACAGTCCCATAAAACTGTGCCACCACAGACAGCTCAGATTTACCTAGGGCACAATACACTACAAATACCAAATGTTCTTATTTTGCATTTTCGTCATCCAGGGTTTTTGCCAAGATAGGCAGGCTCAGGTTTCAGGACAGTCACTTGTATCCCTTCCTAGATGACATCTTGATCAGAGCTCCAACCCAAGTAACAGCGCACAGTGCCACAATCCAGATGCTAGATCTTCTTCAAGCACATGGATTTGTGATAAATACCAGGAATTGCTGCTTGACTCACTTCTCAAAAATAGCTCACATGGGAGTGGAAATAGACACTTCTGTGGTAAAGGTGTACCCATCACTGGTCGATTCCACAAGATCCAGAACCTGATATCCATGTTGGTAAAGTGTGCAAGGCTGGCCGTAGCTCATTGTCTGTAGCTACTTGACCTCTTGGTTTTGTGTTCAGGAATCACCTCATAAGCAAGTTCTCATATCAGGTACATTTAGGCCTTTCTCCTGAGAGTATGGAACTGGTCACTGGAACACATGGTAATGGTTCTGAACTACGTGCTGATTTCTCTGTAATTGTGGCCAATCACACAGCACATCTGCAAGGGTCTTCCTATAGGCCTTCCAAACCAGGAGGTACAATCAGTGCCAGCCTGACAGGAAGGGGAGTGCTTCTGGGGCACAGGAACTGTACAAAGTGTCTGGAACCCAGGGAAAGGAACTATAGCAGCATCCTGTTGGAGCTCAGAACTGTAAAACTAGCCCTACAGAGGTTCCAGAACTACCTAAAGGATGAATGTGTTCTGGTCCAATC
Source organism: Dermatemys mawii (assembly GCA_007922305.1). Classification (NCBI taxonomy): domain Eukaryota; kingdom Metazoa; phylum Chordata; order Testudines; family Dermatemydidae; genus Dermatemys; species Dermatemys mawii. Next base: position 12,901,344 of record ML677343.1, on the reverse strand, counting down.
CAACAGCAGGATCACTGTGCTGTATATCAACAAACAAAGGGAGAACAAGGAGTGTAACTAACACACAAGTGATTGAGAAAATGGAATGGGCAGAGAGGACTCTCCCTTCCATAAGAATAATATGAATGAAAGGAGAGCTGAACCAAAAGACAGACTGGCTCAGGTGGTGCAGTCAGCAACTCAGAATGATGTCTAACTCAGGGGGTCTTCACTTTGATTTCATAGGAGTACAGTCTTCCAGCAGCTGACAGGTTGCCAATCCTAAGAACTTCACTGTGGAAGCAGACCCCAAATCCTTGGGAAGCGGTGCTCTTCATACAGATAGTCACAAGACCTGCCCTTTCCACTTCTGGGGAAGGTGATCCAGAGGATAAAGTGAGAAGAAGCAAAGGTGATAGTGAGAGTTCCACACTGGCGAAGGAGACCATGGTTCTCTGAATTGACATTGGAACTATTATTGCAGCTGCCCTTGAGACCAGATATCTTTTACTCAGACCCATTCCTCCATCCAGACCCACACCAGCTACAACCAATATCCTGGCTATTGAAAAGGAAACATTAGCTCGGACTGTTTTCCAAAGTGATTTGAACTTAACTCTCCTGCAGGCGAGCTTCTACACTAACAGCCTATTTCTCTATCTGAGCTATGTTTAGCTTATAGTGTTGAGCACACAAAATCCCATGGATCCTAGTATTGCAGTTATCCTGGATTTTCTTCAGGAAGCCATAGACAGGGAATTTCAACCCAGCTCCATAGCATGTCACATGTCATCTGTAAGTAGCGTCCTATTTACAAGATCTCTGCTTCCTTGGCAGAGAACCCTCAGGTATCTGAATTTCTTAGAGCAGTCAGACTGGCTATACCTGTAATTAGACCAGACTTTCCTAGTGTGACCTACCACTGGTATTAAAAGCCCTAACAATCTATTGTTGTGAGCCACTAACACATCTCCAGTCTACCTAACCTACAAAACCTGTTTTTGTGATCATCATCATGTCTCCTACATGAATCTCTGAACTGGCAGCTTATTTATGCAGGAATCCCACTGTATGGTCCATGATTAGGTGGTGCTAAAAATCCCAGAATCGATCTTGCCCATGGTGAATTAATTTTTCCATGCCTCACAGAAGATCGTCCTCCCTTCATTCTGTCAAGAGCCACAGCCCCAACAGAAAAGCTGTAGCACATTTTAGATGTTTGAAGAGCACTGAAAATTTGTGTCAAGCACACCAAATCAACAAAATGACTAGGTTCCTTGGTTGTTTCCTTTCATCCAAAGTGCTCAGGGTATCCAAGTTCTTGCTAGCTACATGGAATGGAGCAAGCTGTATATTGTTGAGGTATATAAAGCATCAGGTGCTTCTCTACTATATGGCATCAAGACACATGCCACAAAATCTATGGTGACCTTGTGGGCAGAAAGAATTTGCGGTTCTACCAGAGAGGTCTCTGGGTCAGTAACAGGGTGATTGGTTAACACCATTATTAGATGCTATAAAATGGTCTTTATGTCCCTTGCTTTATGTCCCGCCTTTGGCAGAAGGTGCTGCAGGCTGTGATCTAGTAATAGCACTGCCAAATGGGGCAATTAACTTTAGGGGCTTGTGACACAGAGGCCCATTGGTTCCAACTGGCAAAAGGCTCACTGTTCTTTACGAGCAGTTCCTGCTCAGACCTGACAAACTCACTGCACCCATTACATCACTTTCATGATATTTATCCAGGCAGGCTGGCATGTGAGGTCTGCTGAAAGCTTGTAACTTATTGATACCTATAATCATATGAGATGCGTATATGGGTAATATTTAAGGAATAATGTAACTATTTTTGAAAATTATGCCAGCATGGTCTTGGGCAGCAAGTAAGTCAGCAGGAAGTCGTATGTCTTGGTGATGGTCCATTCAAGTAGGGGAGGGGATTATATAATGTATTGTTTTATTGCCTACTATTGCAACATAGAAAAGTCAATGGAAAAACATCAGAGATATAGTATACCCATGGAAATCACTTGGAAGTGAAGAGAACAGTATGACAGTGAAGGGATCACCCTGTCCGTGAGTAAGGATAAAAGGCTGAGTCAGTATATCATGAGGTGGAGCCATTTGCTAATTACGCACCTTGAAACAGTGGGGTGCTTCATGAAAGACTGCCCTGGCTCTTTGGCAGCCTTTGAAGTGAACTTTGGGGTGAGAATTATTTTAATCTCTATTCTTAAAATACATTTCCTTTTGTTTTACTATGATTGAACTCAGGTGTTGTGTGTGCTGCAGGAATAGTGGTCTAAGGTAAACCTGGCTAACTGGGGTGAATTCTTCCTTTGAGAATGGGTGTTTTATATTTAGATAGTGCCCTTTGTTCCAATAGTGCCCTTTGTTACTGCTGGGATGAAAGGCAGGTTAAAAAGTTTGCTGAATAGTTTGAAAATATATACAAATTTTGTGAAGTTTTTGAAATAAAATACTTTACCAAGTAAGTAAATGGGGTAGAGGAGAAGTGAATCTAATTCAACAGAGCTGATTACAATTGAATTCCTTTCCTTCCCACTGCTCATCAGAGTAGGCAAAACATGCTTTGTGGTGCCCCCCTACTGGGAAAAAGGAGGCAATGCGAAGGTTCTGTGGCAGTTGAGTGGCAGTTGGAAGTAGGAGGGGTCTGAAGGAAGTGTAATTGATGCAGGAAAGATCCTGCAGGGAGAAAACAATGAGAAGTAGCATAGATTGTGTAAATGTGGAAAGCTGAGGAAAGGATGGACTTGTGTTTAAGGCACAGGAGTGGATAGCAGGAGTCTGGGTTCCATTCCCAGTTTGGACAGTCTTCCTGTGTGACCTTGGGCAAGTCACTCAGCACCTTCACTCTCCCTAACAGTAGCATATAGAGAGTATGTTTGTAAAGTACCTTGAATTGCTCCTCATGTAATGATGATACCTGGAGTGAGGAAAGGAAGAGGCTTAGAGAAAGAGCACAGAAAGAAACACTCAGAAATTCCCATGAATAGATAAGTGAGGTCTTGCTTCTCTCTGGACAGACATGTGTGAGCACATTGACCTAATACCTGCAGGATACGTTTAGCCAGAACTTCAGTAGTGGGACCTCTTTGCAAGATTCTTTTAAACTGCGAAGCAGAACTATGTCAATGACTTTGCCTGCTGAGCTCCCCATATGTTGCTTCTGTCAGAAATTATTTAACATTTCAAGAAGGTGACCTTCCATAGTAATCACCTCAGAAATACTGAGATTAAAACTATACTACTTAAATTTTGAAATAGTTAGCACTTTCCACAACACTTCTTAGAAGCAATGCTATCCTTACTCCCCTTTCATGCCTTACTCCAGAATCTGACCCGAACAGTTAGAATGCTTAGCCAAACAAAATCAACATAACTTTCTTTTATATAAGTCACTAATAAAAAGCTGTACATGCCACCTTAAAATACAAATCTTCCAAGCTATAACGAAATCCACAAAGAGAACAGAACTATGGCAATGAGCTACACTGGTGGACTGTGCATTGCGTGAAGTACTTCTTTAAGTTTGTTTTAAACCTGCTGCCTAAGAATTTCATTGGAAGACCCCTAGTTTTTGTGTTATGCGAAGAAGTAAATAACATTTTCCTATTCACTTTCTCCATACCATTCATGATTTTATAGATATGTCATATCCCTTAGTTGTCTCTTTTCTAAGCAGAACATTCCCTGTCTTTAATCTTTCCTTACATGAAAGCTGTTCTATGTCCCTAATCAGTGTTGCCTTTCTCTACACATTTTTCCAATTCTAATGTATCTTTTCTGAGATGGGGTGATGAAAACTGCACACAATATTCAAGGTGTGGGAATACCATGGATTTCTATAATGGCATGATATTTTCTTTTTTATTATCTATCACTTTCCTATTGTTTCCTAACATTCTTTTAGGGTGTGGGTGTTTTTTAGTTTTTGGTTTTTTTTGGACTGCTGCTACATGTTGAGTGGTTGTTTTCAGAGAACTATTCATGATGACTCCAAGATCTCTCGATCTCTCTCGCATGGTAACAGCTAATTCCTAATCATATTGTATGTATAGTGGGGGTTGTTTTTTCCATTGTTCATTACTTTGCATTTATCAACATTTGAATTTTATCTGCTGTTTTGTTGTCCAGTAATCCAGTTTAATATTAGATCCCTTAGTAAGTCAGGGCTGGACTTACCAGTCTTAAGTAATTTTGTATCATCTGAAAATGTTGCCACTTCACTGTTCATCCCTTTTTCCAGATTGTTAATGATTATGTTTTACAGCTTAGGTCCCAATAAAGATCTTTTGGGGACCCTGCTATTTACCTCTTTCCATTGTGAAAACTGACAATTTATTCCTGCCCTTTGTGTCCTGTCTTGTAACAAGTTATTGATCCATGAGAGGACCTTTCCTCTTGTCCCATGACAACTTAGTTTGCTTAGGAGCCTTTGGTGATGGACCTTGTCAAAAGCTTTCTGAAAGACTAAGTGCACCACATCAACAGGGATATGTTTGTTTGACTCCCTCAAGTAATTCTAATAGCTTGATGAGGCATGGTTTCCTTTTACAAAATCCGTCTTGAACCTTCCCCAGCGTACTGTTTATATGTCTGATAACTTTGTTCTTTACTATAATCTCAACCAACTTGCCTAGTACTGAAGTCAGTTTACCAGCCTGTAGTTGCTAGAATCACCTTTGGAGCCTTTTAAAATAATCATCATTATATTAGCTACTCTCCAGTTATCTGGAACAGAGGCTGATTTAAGCTATAGGGTACATACTACAGATAGTAGTTCTGCAATTTCATGTCTGAGTTCCTTTGGAACTGTTGGGTGAATACCATCTAGTCCTGGCAACTTATTACTGTTTAATTTATCAATTTTTTCCAACCCCCCCTCCACTGACACTTTTCAATCAAAAAGAATGAATCGTGTGGGAATTTCTGTCATATCCTCTACAGTGAAGACTGATGCTAAGGTTTCATTTAGCTTCTCGGCAATGGACTCGTCTTCCTTGAGTGCTCATTTAGCACCTTGACCATCCATTTGGTAACCCTATGGGTGACCTAAAATAATTTGTTTTTAAATTGGGCTTGTGCTTGTCTTTTTTTTTTCTTCACCACTTGTAAAGAATCTGGAAGGAGAAAGCAAACTAAAAAAAAATCCTGCCTCTTTATTATTTAAATAATTGAAATTCCAGAAATATCAGCTCAGATCTTCTGTGATTTTGTTGCAGAACTTGCTGGGGAATCTCCAAAAATGTATATTATTAGCACATGTACCTTAATTAAAGGAATAGGGGGTATTGAGTATTTAAAAATGGCTTCCCTTCTCCAAGATGTGCTATGCTCAAGTCCTTACATTAACTCCCAATCAGTTTGTGATGCCCGTTTAAACACCTTAGTCCTAATTTTCAAAGGAATTAATGCATCCAAGCCCCAGCTACATTAGACAAAATTTTGGTCATAGTAGCTGTGCTCCACTGCACTAATGTAGATTGCAAAGCCCAGGACAAAACGTGAGAGCTGGGGACAAAGCATTCTCTGTTCAGGGGATCCAGCTTTGGAACAATCTTTTAGAGAACAGCATGTGATTATGATCATCTTTAGGAAATGTTGCAAAGCCTTCCTCTTTGAGAAAGCCTTTCCATTGTAAGTGACATTCATAATTTAAACACCGCTTTTATTCCCAAATCTCTCTCAACCTTCCCACCAAAAACAAACAAACAAAACCCAAAATCTAACCCAAGCAGAGATCTGAGGGAGAAGTGCAAGTAATTCCATTAAATCCACTAAGGACTTTGCTACTGCTACTGATTTTATGTGAAAGGTATTCAGATACTATAATGACGAGTGGTAGTATAAAATTCTATGACAGATATTAAGTATAAAACAAAAACATACAGTAAAGTCTAACTACAAATCCTTTATCCTCCTAATTGCTCAAATTTCATTCTCTTGGCTTTGTGATATTTCTCTCTAATTCTCCAGTCTTCATAGAGAAATTTGTCATCCTAACCATCTTTTAGTCCTCCAAAACATCTGTAGTACACTATATGTCCAAACTAGACATGTTCACAACTATGCACAGGCTTTCCAAATACAGTATAGAGTAGATGCTTTAGGGACCCAATGATAGGAACTGTAGTCTAGAGAACTAGAGGGCAGTTGGTTCTTACTCCTATTCTATTTCCCAGGTTCAGTTATCCACAGCCCTAATCTTGCAGGTTAGACAAAACCTGAATTTCTAAACATAAACCAGAATAATCCCTCCAAAAAATGCTCAGGCCTTTTTATATGTCATAACAAAAAAAAAGATCTCTCCTTGCTCTTTAACCCTGACTGGGTTGAACCTTTAACCCAGTCGTGCAAAGAATTATCTCCAACCAAAAAATAACATAAAAGGTGTGAACTCTACTCTCTATTTCCAGCCTTATCTACACTAAGAAAATAATCTATTGCTAACAATAGGTGTCAGCAACAAGGGCACTTGAACTGGTGTACTTGGTTTGGACCATGAAGTAATACTTACAAAGCTTAAGTGAAGGGTAAACTTCATTGCATGATTGGGACCATTTAACAATAATATGCCTATGCAATCCCCCTCCCTGCAATTTAGCAGTATAATATTCTGCATTGTTAATAAACTGGTTAATTTGTATGTGTTCTTCTGCAAGGACTCAGAAGCTAAGTTCACATGCCATGAAAGGGCCAGATAATTCAATTTCTACCCTCAGTGCTGCTATGCAGTCCCATTTGGCCCTGGGTTCAGATTTGTTACAGTATTTTAGGAAGTGGAAACATACTGCTTTCAGCAAAAAGGAGTCTTGTAGCACCTTACAGACTAACAGATATTGTGGAGCATAAGCTTTCCTGGGTGAAGACCCACTTCATCAGATCAGATGTGAATCTGATGAAATGGGTCTTCACCCAGGAAAGCTTATGCTCTAAAATCCCCATTAGTCTATAAGGTGCTACAAGCCTCTTTTTGTTGCTTTTGCAGATCCAGACTAACATGGCTTTAAGAAATCCACCAATCTGCATGTGTTTTATGGAATTAATTATAACAATTAAAGGAAAAATATTATGAAATAACTATCAATGCACATCTTCCTTTACTATCAAGAATAGCATGGTTATAACTCAGTAATGAGACAGGACAATAGGAAGGTAAAAGTAAATATTTTTAATATGATTTTAAACAACAAAATACCTTTCTTGTGTTAATAAGGTAATCAAATTTTATTTGTACTATTTATGAAGTTTGTTTACTTTTTACATTTCGTTCTGCTTTGCTTTTAGTCAGATTCACTTTCTCATTTTCAGACGCATGGCAGGGTGATATTTAAATTCAAATCAAGATCTTAATTCTGAGACTGGATCAGGCCACGTGGCCCCTTCTGCTCAAGGAGCCCATTGTGCAAAGAGCCACTGGGGCGAATCCTGTTGCAGGATGAGGCACTCTAGCTATTTTCACGGCAATGAAACGTTTCCTGGCGTGTTTTCTGTTCACGAAATCTAATTTGGCACCTGAGCGACCGGGTCTCGAGTCAGGTCCGAGGAGGGTTGTTTAATTTCTGATTGAATATTGAGCAGCTCCAACACACAATGAGGGAGAGGCGAGGAGAGCAGTGGGCCCGTGGGGGAGACGCGAGGGGGAGAATGGGGCGGGTGGGGGGTGGCGATTGCCCTGTGAGAATGAGGCGAGGGAACGGGAGAATACATGGGGCGGAGGACAGTGGGCTAGGCGCAGGGAACTAGGAGGGAGAGGGGAGAGTTTGGGATCGAGGACTGGGAGGCTGGAGTGTGAGGGGCCCGGCAGGGGTCACAGCCCAGGTTGCTGGAAGGGGCGTTCATGGGCCGAGGGGGGCACGAATAACGCGGCTCACGGTCTCCCCTCCTGGAGCGGCCGCCGCCGCCCCTCCTTTATTACGCGCGGCCCGTAGGCTTGGGGCCCACGCGGGCCCCGCCTCGCCTCGCCTCGCCTCGCTCGCTGTGAGGGGCGGGGGCCGTGTGGAGCGCAGGCAGGCAGTAGGCAGGCGCAGAGCTGCCTTTCCATAGGAGCCGCCATTAGCGCTGGGACCCGGTGACAGGGTCTTGGCGACGGCGGCCGGCGCGGAGCGGGAGCGGAGGCAGGCGGGGTTGGTCCCCGTTTGATGGATCCCCGGATCGCCTGGTTCCAGCCAGAGCAGCTCGGCCCCTCGAACCGCCTGTGGATGCAGATCTGGGAGACTACGCAGGGGGTCCGCAACCTGTACTTCCAGCAGCAGCAGCAGCAGAGCGCTCCCGCCGGGGTGGGCCCGGCCTCCCCGCCCGGCATGTACCGCGTCCCCCGGATCGACCCCCAGCCCGACTTTCTGCCGCTCGAGAACGCCAACAACCAGCACAACCACAGCCGCCACCAGGCCCCGCTGCTCCCGGGGCCCACCGCCTGGGCCCGGCCTGCACGGGGGGCGCCGCCGCCCGCCGCCTCGGCCTCGGCCGCCGGCAACAAGAGGAAACGTGACAATAAGGCCAGCACCTTCGGGCTCAACTACACCATCCTCCTGGGGCCCCCCGGGCAGAGCGGGGCCCCCGCCCCGGGGGACGGGCCGGCCGCCAGCGACCAGGCCCAGCCGCTCTTCACCGACACCCCTTGGAAGGGGAGGAACTATAGCCAGGGAGTCGTGGGGTAAGCGACCGGCATGGCCGTGAGGGGAGCGGCGCAGTGGGCGATACGGAGCAGCTGGGGCGCGGGAGGGTGTTGGGGGGGCATGGAGAGGCCTCGGGGGCGGAGGGCCCTGCAGGGCCAGGGAAACACGGCACATGTGAGGAGAAGGGACGTGTATGGGGCCGGGGCCGGCCGGGTCTCTGGGGCGATCTGCTCCCCTGGGATGGGAGGGAGAGCAGAGCGTGCTCAGTCTCCACCTCTCGCTGGACAGACACGCATCTGCGGGAGTGGGGTGGGGCCCATTGCAGGCCCTCTTGCTGTCATTGCACAGGCACCCGTATTTATTGGGGCCAGGGCGACTGCGACTGTTCTATAACCACCTTCAGCTGTCACACATCAGGAGCATCTTTCAGGGCATCGCTCCCTGCTGCCGGTTGCACAGATGCGTACACGCATGGGAGAGGGAGGGGAAGCATGTTCCCTACTCTGGCATCTTCTCTTGCTGTCATTGCCTGGAGGCAGCCTCACATTTGGGTGAAGGAAGAGTTATTTCAAAGGCATATCTTCTTGATTTGTTTTCTCTTATGTGCGATGACAATAGGCTTATTAGAAATATCTGAGAGAATGATACAAGGAGAAGTGGAGGGGTATATTTTACAACCAACATGTTATACACCAATGAGCAGGAATCACCTTTTCTGCTGGGAGACATATGCAGGATAGGACTGCTAGGAGGCATATTGTACATGTGAGGTTAAGGAGCATAGTGGATGGAAACCACCTAATTTGATTGCAGACACTAGCAGGGGATAGTATCTAATGTCAGAGTATGTAAAGAAAATCTTCAGTTACAACAAAATGTATGCAGTTCTGGAAATGCCTAGGGAGGTGTCTGTGTGAATACTAATGTTGCAGACGCACCTATGTGCAGGAGAGAGGAATCTCCTTGCAGACGCCTCCTGTTGTGTCTGCATGCACTTGTGTTGTGGGTTTCACCCTTGGTTTAATTAATGAATGTCTGCAAAGCACTTTAGAGATGGTGGGGGAGAAGCTTTAGTATATACATGTTTATTATTTGTAGAGGCTCTTCCTAATGTCAGTGTGAATGCACATACGCATGGGAGGAGTGAGGCATATTTCGCAGGCATCACCTGTCGTGCCTATGGTACATGGTGGTGGGGAAATACTGTGGAACAACTGTTGCATGTTTGCACACTCGCACCAAGGAGATGAGCATGTTTTTCAGAGTTTTAACTCTTCACATATGTTCTACTAAAAGTGCACGTGTTCGAATCCACTTAGTGAGACATTTTGCACTGACCTTTTGCTCTCATTGCTTTTGTGTCCTGTTGTATTAATACAACAGTCCATGTACTTCACAGACCTTTCCTTCTGACACTGATTATACTTCTATAGAGGGTATATTTTGCTGAGATACAAGAATGCCATTTCTGCAGTGCTCTCCAGCTGACACCATTTCCCTCTCTGAGAGGGAGAAACACACAGTTTGTGGGAATGTTCGGGTGAGGTTAGGTGCAGTTTACTTAGACCTCTTGTAACTCTGTATGTGTGCATCTGGATGTCTTGTATAAATTGCCTTCTGTGCTATATATATATTTGGTACTATGTCTAACACAGTCCTCACCATCTGGTGATTGCTGAACATATGGTGGGTGGGGTAGATGAACAAAATATCACCTGCTGTCATATTCCTATTTTCTGTATGAAGGTGACTCTATTTGCATAGATCCACCTAATGTGTTATGTGTGGGCTGAGGGTGAGAGATCTGGGGAAAATCACTTGGACACTTTTTACTTCATGCACAAATTCACTCACTCTCTGGATAGAGATTATATGATGATGGATGGCTCTTTTTTTCTTAAGATTGTGTGTTACAAAATATAGTATCTAACTCTGGATATTTGTCTTCGTAGTTGCAAGACAGGAGCATGTCAGTTGGGGAGTGTCTTTGGCTAGTTCAGCAATATCCCTACTTTAATTCTTTGCAGAAGGTGAGGTTTGGTTGCGTGGTTTATGTGCTAGATGTAATGTGAATGGCCTTTCCTAAGGCCAAGGTGGACTTACATTGAGCAGCCAGCTGTTGAGCTCAGGTGTCTTCCAGGGACTCATTGAGATGGGCCTGTATTTTCAGAAATTGCTAGTTCTTTTGGGTGACTTTGTTTTTTGTGTGCTCATCTTGAAATGTCACAAAGGGCCCTGATTTTCAGAAAGAGGTGAACATTTGCTTTTTCAAAATAAAGCTATTTCAAGGTGTTTCAAGTTCACATCTAATATTGCTGGTCACTTCAGAAAATATTAACTGTGTGACCACAGGCTTTCTACTCTCCTGTCAATTCTTGTATTGTCCTCTACTTCTGATCTTAGGCTATTTAGTTAAAATGTTAATGAGTGATGGGATCCTGTTTAAAGTTCTGCGGTCCTTACAGAATGAAATCTTCCATAACCTTTGTGAAGAGTTTTAAGTGTTGGATAGTTTTAGCTGGGGATGAACAGTTTTTATTATTATTATTAAATTAGTCAGAATGTGTCAAACACTTAATTTTGGAAAATAGCTTTCTTTGAGTTTATTTTTTATTCTGTCATATATTTACTTGAGATGGGCGGATTTTTAAAAAATATTTTTCTTCTTGTAAATCCAGTGTAACTTTTCCCACTAGTGAAGATCCAGAAAAACAATGGATGAGCTTCAGTGAGATGTAAGGAAATTATTACTTAGGCCTTTTGGGTGATATCAATCATAAGAGCAGAGCTCTGGTTGGATAATCAGTCACCAGAACCCCCAGATGGAAGTAGTGTTACTGCAACTCAGTGCAGATTGTACTTTTTGTTATATGAAATTAGGAGAGGGAGTTGGTTTACTCCCCACTTAACGTTGTGGTTATGTTCCTGAAAAATGCGACTTTAAGTGAAATGATGTTAAATCCAGTTTCCCCATAAGAATTAATATAAATGGGAGGGGGGGTTAGATTCCAGGGAATTTTTTTTCGCCAGACAAAAGACACAGTATAAGTTTTAAACAAACAGTTTAATACTGGTACACAGTGGTGATGATTGTGAACCTTGGTTGAGGTGGAGTCGTCAGAGGTTGGGATATTTCCCAGGGAATGTCTTACTGCTAAATCAGGGGTTCTCAGGCTGAGGTTCAGGACCCCTAAGGGGATCATGAGGTTATTACATAGAGGGTCACGAGCTGTCAGCCTCCACCCCAAACCCTGCTTTGCATCCAGTATTTATAATGGTTTTAAATATATTACAAAGTGGTTTTTAATCTATAAGGGTGGGGGTTACACTCAGAGGCTTGCTATTTGAAAGGGGTCACCAATACAAAAGTTTGAGAACCATTGTGCTAAATGAACTAATGATTTCCTGAGCCCTCAAGGATTAACTCTCACACTCTAGAATGCAACAAGAAAGGAGAGAGGGCAGAGACATACACCCAGAGACATAGAGATGCCCATTTCCCTTCATGTATCAAGGGTGGGGTCAAAAGTATATTGCCTTGTGAATTAGATCAGCATCCCAGCAGCTCCCTCCATCCTGTGTCCCCTCAGCTCTATGGAAAGTGGGGTAAGCAGGGTGTAGGAGCAGAGGGGACGTAACAACGAAACGTTAACTGGGATGACTTTAAATGAGGAGTTACTGTACAGTTTAAATGATAACTAGATCAAAGGTGTTTTAGTTGCTGTCAGGGATTTAAGAAGATGTTGTCAGAGGTATGCAGGCTCCATAGTTGAACCTGTCTTAAAAATAACTCTTTGTACAAAAGGTTCCAAGATTGCTAAGATAAGAAGCTGTGATTTTTTTTCAAAGATCACTCCAATCAAAGCCAGGCCATTGGCTTTGCTCATGATTGTGCTACACAAATTATTGACATGAAATTAGAAAAGCCCCAACATTGATTTTATTTAAAAAGTATATGTAAGTTGAAAGTTTCTGTTTATTTTTCACTTTTGTGTTAGTTTCTTTAATATGAAGTTATGGAATACATAACCCTAATTTTCAGAAAGATTAGATATGAGTTATTTCCAAAACTCCTTTACGCACACAGTTACCACAGTTGCAATGTGATATTTACATTCCTGATGGATTGATACCATTTGCATGTATAACTGCTTGTGCAAAATGGGTGTACAAGTGTGAATACGAACAAACACGTATGGATCTAGAGCTTCAATATTCTGAAAATCAGGTCACAGTTCTTACTTTCAAGGATAGTATGGGTAGACACTTAAAAGTATGTAATAGTGATCACTGAAGTTTAGAAGGCTAAATTAAATTAAGCACACATGTTGAAATATTGGCAATACTTTGATATACATAGTTTATCTCTTAATCATCATATTCCATTAGGTATATCTGAGTTTCTGTTTTGATGTTTGATTTGGGTTAAGAAATGTATTTGTGTGAAAATTTTACATACGTAATGAGTTAAAATGAATATTAAAATGTTACACTTGTGACTTGTGATATTAAGATTCAGAAATTATTATGGTGTTTCTTCAATGTACTGTTATTTCATACAATTTTTTACATTATTGAGGTTTAAATATTAAGAATTCAAAAGTCAGTCAATTCTAAAAGTTAATGCTGTTCCTGCAGAGTTAAGTGAGCTGTAGTATACATTCTGTGTTATATGATATATGTTGCTTAGAAACCATAATATATTAAAGCTTGCATTTATCAAAGATAAAAGGAATAGAAAATATCACTGGCCACATTTTTCTTTTATTCCTATTTTCCATCCTCTGGAATCCTTAATTTGGCAATTTCCTAACTGATCTTGTAAATTTCACAGGTCACTTTAATGTCAAGAAATTTACAAGTTGCTTTACACCAGAGATTTAGCTTACCTATCTTACCTGCTTTTCAGACTTTGCCAAAGGTGATGTTAAAAAGAATAAAACCAAATACTTATTGAAAAGTTGTAATCCATATATGTGCAAGATTAGTGGCACATATTTGATACTGGCAAAGATTACTTAAATGAATTTGTTTTGCCACAGTATCCTTAGCAGAATAGTATATTGTTTTGAGCTATAGTGTCAAAATAGCACTAAAGTAGTCTTAGTGATATATCTTTTTTTAGGTATGAAGAAAATTAGATATGTGTTTTGTAGCTTTCAGATTGAAACATAAGAGAAATGTATTTTCCTATATTAGCGTAACTGAGATATCTCAGTCAACATTTCAAATGCAAAAGAAGGTGGGGAGGGAATTAGACTGATCATGGAATTCATTCGGAACTTCAGAGGCTGCTACCACAGCTGTGGTTCAGTGAAGCTGGTAAAATGTTTTAAAAAAATGAATCTCCTCATCCTTCTAATTCAGTATCTGATGTTATAATACAATGGCATAAGAACGAAGGCAGAGAAAGTAAATGTCTGAGTTGGGTAGAACTGTTAAAGCACATTATGCCTGTGCTCTCCTCTAGACTGACTGAAAATACATTTCTGGATGAAATACAAGTAGCTGGTCTCTGTGTATGGATTACACTTAAAAAGAAAGTGCTATGTTACAAACTCTACTCAGTAATGTTTCTTAAGACTAAAGGTTGTGAGCTGAAATTTGGCTTCCTCAGTAGTTGTCCTGCTCCTTCAGAATTCACTCCTATTCAAAATGCATATAACCCGAAGAGTGGCCACATTTGAGAATGTTTTGAGAGAGACATCTTTGTCGGGGTTTTCCACTGCCGGTTCTGAAGTTTTGGATGCTTAGCTGACTGGCTAGCTTTTTCCTTTTACACAGCAGAGGTTTGTGGTGTATTGCAGCGTTGCAGGCCTAGCTCCACCTATGACTCAGTTGTGTCTCAGATGATGATATGAGGGTAGGGACCAGGTACTAGCTTGAAAATCACCTTGTCCTCAAAAAAAAAAAAAAAAAAAAAAAAAAAAAAAAGGCAAGGAATTAAATTGAGGTGGCGAATCGCAGGGAGTAGGATGGTTCCTGCAGGAGTCCAAGGATCAAAGGAAGGAACCCAGTTTCATTCTTAGGTGGATGGCCTAAATAGTGTAATTCTATAGGGAGCAGGCTAGGAAGGAGAAAGGAGCAGAGAAGCTCATCTTCACTCCCAGGCAGACAACATGCAGAATGTAATCCTGTTGGGAGTAGATCCATGAAGAGATCCTGGATCAAGGGGAAAAACACGTTTGCTATATTGAATATATTGGGGTTTTTTTTAGCAAATAAAACTGAAGTCATGAAGAGAAGAGTAGTGAAATTTTGTTGCTGGAGAAGGTTCTTAGGTGCACAGGCTAATGAGTTAACCCACATGCTTATATGATGTATTTGTTCTTTGGAAATGTTAATGGTTTCAATTTAAATGATGTTAAGTACACTCAGGTAAAGTGGAGAGTAAAGTGTAAATGCGAACCATAGTAACACTATTGAAATGGAATAACTCTACCATAGAAGAAGTCATTATTAGAATTCAGACTTTCCTGATTTCTGTCATAATTAGATAAGCCCATCACTGTTGTACTAAAGGATGTACCTTTAAATCTAGATAGATGAAGGAATTTTGGACATCTGGTGACATAACTTATGGTCCATGATTTCAGAAGATGACTTTGGAAGTTCATTATTATTTATTTTTGTAGGTATGCATTGTTCCTTTAGGAAAGGTGACCAGAAGACTTACAAACTATTTAGTGGGAAGGTGGCTATAATGGTGTAATTGACCATAAACAGTTCCATATCTTGTGCAACTAACTTATTTAACCAGATGACTTAAAAAGTTGTTGGTGATTAAACATGGTTTGATGTTGGATTTGCTTGCATGTTAGAGAGCTGAATGTCCTTCATTTTTACTAGTAAACAAAAATTGTAATAACTTAAACCTGTAAACTTTTACAGGTAACTAGCTGTTTTTCTCAAATTAAAAGCAGTGTATTGTTTTGCTGAATGTGTGGAGAAATTGATTTCAGAATATGAAAGTTGCAGTTGAATATGCTGTATATGTTTTAATGTATGAGAATAAATTGTTCAACAAAATCTACAAGCAATAATTTATGTGCTTTGTGGGAAAGCCTCATCCAGTTTTTGGTAACCTGACAAAAAAGTATTAAAAAGTGGAAAAAGATTGTGAGGGAATGTGTCTGGTTCAAAAATCCTTTTCCTTTATATATCGAAGAAGATCCACCATCACTTTTGCTTTTCTCACTTCACTGCTATTGGAATTAAAGTGAATTTCAGTGAAGTTGCATCATAGGCGCATTTAACATGACCAAATTCAACTATACGCGCTCTGCAAAATAAATAAATAAAATAGTGCTGGCTGGGATGGGGCTGGTATCCCAGATTGAGCGGCTCGGGAGCAGGGAGGCTGAGCGGGGCCAGCAGCTGGAACCCCTTCCCGTCAGCGGGCTGAGTGGGGCCGGCATCTGGTGAACTGTTCGGCCTGTTGCCAGTCTGGGGTTTCATCTGCCGGCATCTGCCAGCTGGGATCCTGGCCACCGGCCCCACTCAGCCCGCAGCTGGCCTGGGGTTCTATTCATGCAGGCTGGCAGGAGGCTGAGCAGGGCTGGTGGCCAGGACCCCAGACCTGCAATAGACTGAACTGCTCAGCCTGCCTCCGGACCCGCTTAACCCGCCGCTGCCCTGGGGTTCTGCTCACTCAGCCAATGGCAGGCTCAGCGGGGATGGTGGTGGACTGAGCGGCTCAGTCCACTGCTGGACTGGTGTTCCGGCCACTGGCCCCGCACAGCCCGCTGCCGGCCTGAGGTTCTGTTCACTCAGCCAACAGGAGGCTGAGCGGGGCCGGTGTTGGGCTATACTTGACTATATGTGATTTTGATCTTATGTGGGGACCTTGGAACCTAACCCCCCTGCATAAGATGTGACTCTGCTCAGGGCTTGTCTACACATACAGCAGTGCAGCTGTGGTGCTTCACTAAAGACACTACTGTGCCGACAGGAGAGCGTCTCCTGTTGGCTTCGTTAATCCACCTCGATGACCTAACACTGGCGTTAGGTCGGTATAGCTACATCACTCGGGGGTGTGGATTTTTCACACCCCCAGTGATGTTGTTATACTGATGTAAGTTTTATAGTGTAGACCTGGCCTCAATCTATTAACTGTGTTTTCTGGGAAGTCAAAATCGGAGCTTTGCCCACAACTTCAGGAGGCGTGTGGTGGTGGTTCTCTGTTTCAAGAAGTGAGATAAAAGAAATATGCTTTGGGGCAGGATTCAAAATGAAATGCTAAAGGAAGTTTGAGAGACCTTTTTGAAGTGTACTGTAAATATTATATAACAGGTTTTTTTGGCCATGCAAAATCTTGGAGTGCGGCCAAAATGTTCAGCATGTTTATATAGATGACTAAAGGGGACTCTGAGAGACCTGCTGGTTTCTACACATGCAAAAAAAGCATGGGGATTTTTGTTCTTGAGAAAAAGTACTTACTTTTTATTTCTGTTCTTATGATTTGGGCATTTCATCCCCTTGTGATGGTTTTAGGTATGTGGTGTCTTAGTTTAAAAGAACAATGAAACACAAGGCATTACTTTGTACTTTTTTCAAATCAAGCTTTTACATATTAAGCAGTATGTTAAGATCACTGCTCTTGTGTGCTTTGATGATTCCTCAGAAGGGTGGACTCTTTTTCTATAGCAATGTCTGGTTTAGAAAGGGTTTGTAAGACCTTCATTCTTTGAGTCCCTTCAGCCTTATTCCTCTATTACTATCATGTTAGGACTGTATCTTTGTCCTAGTTCTCATATGTTCTCATTAAGACAAAATCCAGCTCAAAGCCTGGCATATAATTTCGAGCCCAGGCAGCTAAATTAAAATGTACAAAGAGCCATACTACTGCTAAAAATTAAAAATGATGTGCTCCTTTTTCAAGAAAAAGAAATCATTGAAAAATAATTTAACCCATCATTATGTAATATTATAGCTCCTATTTAGTTAAGAAATAATAAGGTAAAAGTCAGGACTCACTGGTTCAATGCTGAAGCCTTTTTAAAGGCATCTAGTTAATTTTAGAAAGATATACATGTGCTTTTTTATGACAAAACATGCAGTTTTGTAATATTTCATACTTGTTTTTAAACATTTCTTATCCTCCTAGTCAACAGAACCAGAGTAAATCTTGACTTTTTGATGTGAGAGAGTTAACTGTGTTCAAAAACAACTAGTGTGCCAAAAAACTGTAGAGCTGGCTTTAACTTTAGCTTTTGTTTATGTATGTGCATGGTGTAGAACTCCTAGCTGTAAGAAAACAAAATGAAGACCCTCTATTGTATTTAAAAAGCTTTATGACACTGCTTTCTTGTTCTTAAAAGTGTTGGAGAACGTGTTTTAAATGCATGATGGCTTCTTAAACTAGATAAAGTCTTGTAATCTTAGATGACATGTCTCATGTAAGAGAGACAAGGTGGTGAGGTAATATCTTTTATTGAACTAACTTCTGCTGCTGAGAGAGACAAGCTTACAGAGAGCTCTTAATCCGATCTAGGAAACATACTCAGAGTGTTACAGCTAAATACAGGATGGAATAGTCTCTCTAATATCTTGGGACCGACCTGGCTACAACAGCACTGCATACATGTCTAATGTAAGTTGGCTGCAGGGAGGGGGAATTTTGTCCTGTCTGGAAATGGCTTTCTTCTGATTTATCTGCATGTTGCTCTGACTTACTGATTTTATCTGCATGGTTTAATGCAGGGGTAAGCAACCTATGGCACGTGTGCCAAAGCCGGCACGTGAACTGACTTTTAGTGGCACTCACACTGCCCAGGTCCGAGGTGCTCTGCATTTTAATTTAATTTTTAAATGAAGCTTCTTAAACATTTTTAAAAACCTTTTTTACTTTACGTACAACAATGGTTCAGTTATATATTGTAGACTTATAGAAAGAGACCTTCTAAATGCATTAAAATATATTACTGACACATGAAACCTTAGACAGAATAAATGAAGACTTGGCACACTACTTCTGAAAGGTTGCCGACCTCTGGTTTAATGTGTCTCTCCTTGGGAGGGTGGGAGGATATCCTGATGACCAGCAGTGCTGCCTTAGCATCCTTTCTCAAGTTAAATAATTTTACAAGAGTAGCAGCTTGCCCTTAAATTATCTTGCACCTTAAACCTCCAGTAGGAATCTTTCGCAAGAATACCATGACTCTTCTCACCTTAGAACAGGATAGATATGTGGCCTGAAGTGGAGGAACTCTTACTTTTAAAGTAGCATTCCTCGGTTCAGTACAGGAATACTAGGATTTACACCATCTGTAGTTACAGTAATATGTAATATGTTGCTGGGCTGTTACCATGCAGGAGCCTTTACCCCCCAAAGATACTTTCTGATGACCTAGATGTTAATCCTGTTGTTAGTAAATATACATATAGCCTGAACAGAGTGAATCTTTAATCATGGTTTACTAATCACTCGGACCACCCCAAGACATTGCCCTTGGTGCAGTCAAGTAAGCCCTAATGCCTCTGGTACAGGAAAGCCTTTGCTTTGGCAAGGTCACTTTTTAAATCTTGTCACTAGCTTTCTAATCCTTTGTGGAGGCTTTAGAAGCAGCCAGTGCTTTCTTGGATGTTCCAAACAAAACAGACAGTCTGTCTTTCTGAACTCTGTAGATGTATGTGCAACAAGTTATTGTATACGTGTATCGAGACATCAGTTTTGTTTTCTTTCTAGGGTTTTGGTCTAAAATTGATATATACAGTTTTCAGAGATAATTTGTTTAGTTTTTACATGAACTTGGACCTTTAAGGTAGAATAATTTTATTCTTGTGGAGTCAGATATTTTTAGTAAACTGAAAATGCGTGAAGCTTACTAAAGTATTGAGCTCAACCTAATGCAACGAGGAAAACTCTCTTAATCTGAAGAATGATGGTCGCTGCAAAGGCTCAGATAAAGGGTTGGGTCAACATTTGAGCCAGACTTAAAACCATGGAATATACAGCTGGATTTTTCTCTAATTATTTCTCAGGTTTTTTAGTTGGACTGTTGAATTAATATTAGCAGCCCTGTTAGTCTGTATCCGTAAATAAAGCAAGGAATATGTGTGGCACCGTAGAGACTAACCAGTTTATTTCAGCATAAGCTTTCCAATGAAGTGGGCTATAGCCCACGAAAGCTTACGCTGAAATGAACTGGTTAGTCTCTAAGGTGCCACAAGTATTCCTTGTTTTATGTTGAATTAATGTATTTCAAGATGTCCATTCAGAAAAACCTCTTATCGACTTGGCTTGATGTTTACTTGGATTGTGGTTTGGACTTCAATATCTGTTCTTCAAGTGATTGCACATGCATGTTCCACTCTTGGTGTCGGTGCAGCCAGCACACAACCATTGGAAACTTTCTCCCTTGGTGTATCTGTTGTGCAGCTTGAACTCCTGCTGCTGCTGCATGCCATTGCATGCAGTTATCAAGGGCAGAGCCATCCTCAGCCCTACTCTGTTCCTTCTTTCTGCCTGTGATTTTTGTTGGAACTCTCATCTATACCAGAACGGTTATTTGTCTCAACCTTTGTGAACTGTGTGTAGTTAGTCTGGTCTTTAGTGTTGAGATAGTAAGTTTTAGCTGTATAAAAATAATTTGAACTATTATTTTTTGGATTTGATTTCTTCGTTTTTTCTATTCAAAGTATACCCTGGTCACTGGGTTTTAAGCCTTCTTGCTTCAGGCCTATGCCAGTGAGCAACCTGCACAATAACTGCCTGAAGTGCTTGTGGGGAAGCACATATGAAGGACCAGTACCAGATTTGCAGGGAGTTCAAGCCTTGGATGAAGAAGGATAGAGAGGCTAGACTGAAATTCCAGCTGGTGGAGGTGATACTCCAGCCACTCTTGGAGCCATCCTGGTCTGACTCTATGCCACGTTATGCTATATGAGTATGCATACTCAGTGTCCTCCTATAGAAGGGCTTAGCCTACTCGCTGAGTAGCTCTGTCCACACAGTTTACTGAATGTGGATATGATGTGCATATCTGTAATGTAGACATACTGTGCTGGTGCAAGTTGCAAAAATACAATTCTCTGCTCTCTGTTTTTATCTTATTTTCTAATGTGGCTATCATAATGGCACTCAGGTGTTGTCAGATTAAGAAGAAGAAAATAACCTTTGCTTCGAGATTGGATTTTTGGTGGATTAGATTTTAGCATGGCTGACTTCACCTGTTACATATTAACATTGTAAACTATATCTAAAAAGAGCACTGGGTGAAAATAATATATGTATGATTAACAGTTCCAGTGTTATAAACCCTTCCAGTAGGGCTTGTTGGTATCAGAACTATTGCTTGCAACAGAATTGCATATGGTGCCTTGTTAGATCTGAAACTTCTTGTAAAGTCATGTGATAGCATTTAATCGTTTTATAAAAATCTTTGACTGAACCTTTTAATATAGAGAATCCAATTAGTGATTTATAGGGACTCTTTTGTCAATCACTTGCTGCATGATGAGTTTTGATAGTGTAACAATTATTATTGCGGTAACAATTTCTCAAAACAAACAAAATAAAATCCACAAACCAAGGCTTTGTTTTATATCCAAAGTAACTTAATGAATGCAATGACATTAAATAGTAAGAAAAATGTCATATTGCTAGAAATAGTTTGTGGATACTTTTCATCTTTAAGCTGAAGTTTTAGAATTCCTCTTGAGACACTTGCAAACAAATTCAGCATTCATTCTCTTTAAT
Source organism: Dermatemys mawii (assembly GCA_007922305.1). Taxonomy (NCBI): domain Eukaryota; kingdom Metazoa; phylum Chordata; order Testudines; family Dermatemydidae; genus Dermatemys; species Dermatemys mawii. Next base: position 12,880,023 of record ML677343.1, on the reverse strand, counting down.
AGTCTAGTTAGGGTACATCTACACTGCACACCACTGGCAGTGATGTGCAGTTTATGCATAGGTACATGCATCTGTGAAAAGCAATCTATGTGTACACTGCAGAGTGTAGCTACACAAATAAGTAAAAGGCTTTGGTGCTGCTTTTTCCTGCTGGAGCATTTTCCTGCTGCCTTCTCCCTTCCTGGAGCATTTCAAAGCAGGAGTAAATAGCAGTATATGCAGGGAAGGCACTGCTTGGACATGTAGAGAACTGTGTAGGGTACATACCCACAGCATTCAGGCATGGCTTCACTTCCAAATGCAGTGCTTCATCATCTGCTGTTTATACTTGTGCTAGGAGGTAGGGTGTAGCATGTTCTACAAAACTTCACAAACAGACTCCAATGAGAAACTGCAGAACTGGAATTAATTTGCAAACTGGACATCATTAAATTAGACTTGATTAAAACTGCGTGGCTGGTTCATTACACAAACTGAAAATTATTTCCCTATGCTGAGTTTTCCCCTACTGTTACCGTACCTTCTTGTCAACTGTTTGAAATGGGCCATCCTGATTATCAATACAAAAGTTTTTCTCCTGCTGATAATAGCCCACCTTAATTGATTAGTCTCTTAAAGTTGGTATGGCAGCCCCCATCTTTTCATGTTCTCTGTGTGTGTGTATATATATATATATATATATATCTGTATCTTCCACTCCATGGATCTGCTCACAGAAGCTTATTCCCAAATAAATTTGGTAGTCGCTAAGGTGCAACAAGTACTCGTTCTTTTCACATAACTTAATTATCATGAGAGGGTTATAGTGATAGAAGAACTTGTAAAATATTATCAACATACTGAATTGCATCAGAATTTCTAAGAGGAAATATTAGTGGTGGACTAGGAGAAACCAAGCTTTTGAGAATCCAAATGATTAGATAAGCAAATGCCTCCAAGCAGCAGATCACAAACAGTATATTAAGGGATGTATATGTTGGTTTTATGTTGAAGATTTTTGAGTGAAGAATACAAGTGGGGAGAGGAGGAAGGAGTAAGACAGTAGAAAGACAAGTTTTACAGTAACAACTAAGTAAACACTGAAAGAGCAGATTTGCTGTTAGAAACACTTTGTAGCAAGATCTGAGGAATAGAATGTCATGCATAAGCACGACCTAGTCATGTTAGTGTAAGAGACTTAGAAATTTAAGAAATTAAACTATTTATACGAAGAGTATAGATAAATACTAAGTAAAAAATAAAGAAAATATTTGATCTTCTAATCTCTTGTCAGATTTAGTAATCTACAATGGTAATTGTAACAAAACAATATTAAAATGTTTCAGATATTAACATGGATGAAATTTGAGTTGCGTAATTCTTTTTGACATAATACTTCCTGTTCTGTCCCTTTCAGATATACTGCATCTTTTTCATGACATCTGTGGTATAGCTTCCATTGTTTGTGGGGAGATGGGAAGTGTTGAGGAGGCTAGGAAGACTTTTCACCTCCCATCTGAGGACCTCAACTTTGTAAATCATTCCTCTTGGCAATCTATCAGAGCTTCCGGGCAAGATGCATTTGTTTTGACAACTTTTTTTTTTTTTTTTTTTAAATTCTCTTTAAAACATTACACTGCTACTATAATGATTACTGTAGGAAACAAGTGAAATAAACTCATCAATCCTATCTCAGGGATTTATTTAATCTTTCAGGAATTCAATGTCTGTTTAAATTTGGTGCTGTTGACAGAGGAAACATGGTGAAAAATGGGCTTTAGTCTTCTGGTTAGTCAGGAGGACATTGCTATGTGCTGGTGCAAATGGATACACAAATTTCCTGGACTTGTGTAATGAGACTTGTGTTTAAACAGCTATACTAAGCATAATTTATTAAAACCCCACACAAAATGTGTGTGTGTAGGGGGACTTATTCTTAAAATAAAGTAGCTGATCAGCTGACTGCCAACTTCATTCTATTCTGTGTTCCGTTGATGTGTGTACACAACTCCTTTTTAACACTAATAGGAGAATACAGGGCTTAGTGTGAATGTTTCTACTTAGCAGTGGGGCAGACAGGTACATATAACTGAGATGACTCTAACTACAGACAGCTATTTGTTAGTTCACATATGTTTGAATGCCTCAGAATTGATTTTGTGTGGATTAACAAATAGCTTGTGCTGACACAGGTGATGATTCAGTTGGTGACAAGGGACTAACCGAAAAGGTTAGCTAAAAGGCTTTTGTTTAAATATTTGGATACCGTGCATACCCTGAACTTCTCATTAGACTTCCTTGAAGATTTAAAGCTTTATATATCATGCTGATGTTAACATATTTAGTAGTACTATTTCACATTTTTTGTGAACAAAAGCAGCTTTGATTAAGTTCCACGTTCTTCGTAAGCATGATATAAGACTATCCTATGTTCTGTAGATTAATGTGTTGAAATTAAACTTCCATAAATCCAAATTTACTTTTGTTGAAGGCAGACAATAGTTTTGTTTAGAGTTAGTGTTCAGTATTCTTGAAATATTTCTAAACCGTTTGAGATAATAGCAGCCGTTTTAATTTTCTCTCTCTTAATTAATTTTTCTTTTTTTCTCTCTCCAGTCTTCATGAAGAAATCATTGATTTCTACAAGTACATGTCTCCCAGACCGGAAGAAGAAAGAATGCGAATGGAAGTTGTGAACAGAATAGAAAATGTTATTAAGGAGCTCTGGCCGAGTGCAGATGTAAGTAGGACTTGGCATGCTCTAACAGAAAGCTTTGTCTCTGTTTGTGTCTTTGTAAACAGCTTTTTTTTTTTTTTTTTCCTCATTATTACAAAAATAACTTTATGCTCAGATTGTGATATAGAAGATATTCACTATTTCTATGGCACCGTAGTTGAGCTTGGCACTTTAGACATATATATGAACAAAGGCCCTGGTCAGGGAAGCTAAATTAGACATACTACCTGTCATAAGTGTGAAGTAGCCTAGAATTAGTGTTTACCTGTAAGGGGTTAAGCTAAAGGTAACCTGAGAGGTGGACAACTGACCAATGAGAAATTCCTCAGGAGACAAAGGATTTTAAGTTTCAGTTTCTCTCTGTGTCTTCTCTCTGTTCAACTCGGCTATGGGATGAACACAGCTATTTCTTTCACTATAACTATAAGTTTCTATCAAGTACTGTAGTCAGTAAGTTTACCTTCTTTTTATCACTTGGAGGGTTCTCAGTGGTGAGTGTTGGCTGGGTGCTTCTTAATATTGTAAGATTGAGCAGAGATGTCAACAGTGGGAGAGAGTTGCCTCGGGGGAGAGGTTTGGTTTCTGAATCCTTTTGTTGATTATGGTAGATGCTGTTCTATTGATGGTTATAAGGGATTTATTCCTTTTCTTTTTCTTCTTTTTCTTTTATTAAAATCTTCTTTTAAGAATCTGGCTGCTTGTTTTCCATTGTGTAAGATCCTGGTTTTGGATCGGGCACGTCTCACAGGATCAGGCGAGGTTTGTTTTTTTTTTCTCTCAAGCTTTCCAGGGAAGGAAGAAGTTTGGGGGTTTTGTGGAAAGAGAAAGAGGGGCTTCAAGTGGCCCATGTCCAATAGTTTTTGAGACATTCTCACTTGATGGTGGCAGCTACTAAGTCCAGACACAGAAGAAGTTGTGTTCTGGGGAAAAACATTTAACCCAAGCTGGTAAAATAAGCTTGGGGGGGTTATTTCTTTTTTCATGCGGGTCCCCACATCTGTACCCTAGAGTTCAGAGTGGGGAGGCAATCCTGATGCTATCAACAAAGGGAGGGTATAAGATCTAACCAGAAAGAAATTTAGGTCTTTGTTACTATGCATTTTATTAGTTCTTGCCTCATTAAGTCACATTGAAAAAAAAAAAAGTTAAGGCATGAGTATAGAAGAACTTGACTGGTGGGGAAGGTCTACCCGATTGCACTGAGGTGACTTGTCTTGCTGGAAAGAAGAAGCTTTTGGGCATAAAACGTATAAGAGATGGTGTAGGAAGGAACACGACTTAGATCAGGGTTTCTCAGGACATTTTTTTTTGGTGGCCTCAGAGTGCAGCCACCAACTCTTGTTGATGGCCGCTCTCACACTTTTTCCTAAAATATTTATTAGCTTTAGGAAAAACAAATAAATATGCATATATATGTGTCCAAAATGATTGTAATTTATTTATTGCTATCTTATAGTCTGTTGTTAAAAGTGATATTAACAAACATACAAATTTCACTTTTCATAGCATACTTACTTAGCCCCAGCAAACCAGGGGACAAATTAAGCTCTGGATGCAGGAGTTGGGGGAGACAATAGGAGCCAGGGGTGATTGGGGTGGGAGGTTTGGGGAGACAGCTGGGGGTCAGAGACCCCATAGCCAGAGCCTAAAGCCCCGTGGCTGAGGGATGGAGCCAGAAACTGCATGGCCATAACCTGGGGCTGGTCACTGCATAGCTGCCAGAGCCTGCCTTGCCCCCACCCCAGGGATGAAGCCTGAAGCCTGAGCTACACCACCCCTGGGAAGGTGAGGAAATTCATCAGCTGCCTGCTCCTCCAGCGTTGTACCCCAGCTGTCTTCAGAAGGGGCGGTGCCCGAACCCTATTTGCAGCCCTGCAGCCAACATCAAGGTAGTACATGCAGGAGCAACAGTGGTGTAGATCAGGGGTCTTCAAACTTATCCCCCCGTGGCCCCTTTCTGCGGAGGGAAAAGTCTGGCGGCCCCCGGGGGGTATGTCCGCCGAAATGTCGCCATAGAAAGCGGAAGCTTCCGCTTTCTGCAGCAGCATTTCGACAGGACCAAAATAGCCCGCCCAGGAGTTCGGCGTCTTCCGGGTGGGCTCGGTGGCAGTGCCGGGGTCTTGCACACCCCCTGTGGTGGGCTCACGCACCACTGGGAGTGCACACACCCCAGTTTGAAGACCACAGGTGTAGATGATAGTGTAATGCTGTAGCTGGACTAAAATTATTGTTGTAGTTCTCATCTTGTAAAATCTATGCAAGTGCTTTCATATTTAAGCTGTTGACTCTGTTGTTTAATTGTAAATAAAGCATTACTACAATAAATTAACTCCACAGAATGTAATTTAGAAATCCAATATCGTTTCACTTGCCCCAAGGATATGAGTTGCTAGGTGTTTTACTGGGGGCAGCTTAAGTGGTGCCTGGTCTCTGTCTGTGACTCTAGCCAGTGCTGTTCACATTAACTTCATGTAAGTTTTTGTTTTTGTTTTTAAAACCCTGTAAGTCTCAGATGTGACAAATCAACAGTGCAAATTGAATTTGCAATTAACTAAGATTGTGTTCTTGTATACTTCGACACCAAAACACATAACCAATAAGATGTAAAAACTATGAACAAGCATGTGTTGAAACCATTTATGAGCACAAACAATAAAATAATACGTCCCCATGAATGAAACTTTAAAACAAGACATGGCACATACATTGTATGCTTCCCCACAGCATTCAAGAAAGGGATAAAAAGTTTATTGGGTAAAGCTATGTATCTTAAATTGTAACTTTATTTATAGACTTCAGCAATTTGTCATTTGCTCTCTTAGTTGAGGGGGATGTGCTTAGAAGGAAACATTCCTAATAAGTGAGAATTGTTCTTGGCATCAGCTAGGTTCCACCGTAAGAGAGGCTTTAATTACACCAAAACTGAACAACATTTAGTGATTTTTAAGTGAAGACTTTTAAAATAAAAAAAAAGAATTTGACAAAGTGAACGTTAAATCTTGCTAGTATTGTATAAACAAAAGCTGTCGTACAATGAAATTCAGAGGAAGCTTGTCATATTATCCTTAACTGTGCTTGGATATTACACAGTGCTCCATGTTGGTCAGAGAACAGTTGATGTTGTATACCTTGTGCGATTATGACAATACCATAGTTGGACACAAGATGGGAAGTAGTAAGCTTAAGTCTATTTAAATTGACAAATGTGAAATTCACTGTTTTAAATGTTGGGATGGGAGGGGAGAGAAATATAAACTGGCTTGCAAAGGGTTCCTATTTTGCATTAATTGTGGATGTTGTCAGGATTTGTGTTTGTTAGAATGAATACCTCTGGATACATTGCATGGTAAAGGTTTTCTCAGAAATATCAGCATTGTGTTAATGTCTGCAAAATCCAACACAGAAGGAAGAAGTCAGTAAGACTTGGTCTATGGTAGCAACTTATATAAAACTGTTGCTCAGGGGTGTCGAAAATCTATACCCCTGAGCAATGCTTTTATACCAACCTAACTCCCAGTGTAGATGGTGCTATGCTGATGGGAGGGTTTCGCCCTTCAGCATACCTACCACCTCTCAGGGAGGTGGTGTACCTATGCCACTGACAGTAGAGGCCTTCCTATTTGTGTAGGTAGTAGCTTCACTGAAGCGTTACAATGGCGCAGCTGCAAAGGTGCATCTAAGATTGTAAAGATGTTATCAAAAACATAAATAGTTCACATGCAAGCAAAAAATGTACCTGCACCAACATGCAAGCGAAAAATGTACCTGCACCAACACAGTAAGAATGCTGAAGTATAGTATTAATAGCACTCATGGTGAACTCCAAAAAGTTGGTGCTTGGAACACTTCTGTGAAGTAGATATATTTGAGGTAGTACAAAGGTATAAATAAATGGCTTGAGAACTAGAACACAAAGTCTTTTGCCTAGATGTTATATCAAACTCTTTGATGCTTTTCTCTAGTAGTTTTATTTTTAAAAAGTAGTTTCTTACACACTTAAGTATTTTTTAAATGAGGGATTTGTAACAGAGAAGCTGATGGAGCTAGAACACCATTGTCTTGAGCAGCTCTTTAATTAGAAATAATATTTGTTTTGATACTGTCTAATATCGTGAATATTTTTAGGCCTACTGCTGCATTGCTCTATTTCTAATCTTCTTTTAAAGATGTAAATACTTGAGTTTGCCAAACTCTTCTGTGTTATGGTCATGTTAAATATTTCAGTAATACCTAAAACTACCAGTGGAGGGTAGCAATAGTCAAACTTTACTAGTTACTCTATTAGATAATTATTCAGAAATTTAAAAGGTGTATTCTGATGCCCTATTTCTCTATTACAGGTGCAGATATTTGGAAGTTTTAAAACTGGTTTATATCTACCTACTAGGTTAGTACCTTTTCAGTAACTTCTTATACATTGTTTAGGCATATTTTGAAGTCTCTTCCTCTGCTGTTTACCTTTATCCTCCATTTCTGATGTTGAATTTGTTCCAGATAGAATAATGTTCCTGGGGTGGAATATTCACTTGTCATCCTGCTGTTTTACTAACTATTGATTTGTAATAGTATTTTGTATCAATACCTATATTCATAGCTGACTTTATGCAGGTATTTTTAGAGAGTACCTGTTTCAGTGATGTTTAAGATAATTGTCTTTTTTAAAAGACTGCCTCAGACTTTAAAATGTCTGACTATCCTTGAAAACTGCTCAAGCCAAAAGGTAAATATTAATCTATTATTCAGCCCTCCCAGTCAAATACATTGTAAAAATATAAAGAATGATTGATGGATTATATGGAATAGGACATCTCCACCTATTTAAATCCTGTTTACATTAATTTAAAATGTGACCCGTTTGATTGTATTATCAAGAATTGACTTAGTTTTGTAATTCAGCCAAATTACAAGATTAAATCAAAGTACAATTTTATTCACCCACTTCACTGTGATTTTTCCAGCATGTGATACCTTTTAAACCTGACATTTGAGGTCAAGTGTTATACTATTTATCATATTAAAAGAGAAGATGAATCCAATTTCTAGAAGAAGAAATTAAAACATCAGCATATTACCTAGTCAGTTTGGTTGACATAAATGATTGCAGATGTCTTTGTCCACAAAGATAGCGGAATAAAGCCTTTTTAAGAATCCAGGCTTCTTTTTATTTTTTAAATAATGTGTACAGTGAGCCTAACAAAAGAGGAGTCTGTTTTTTAGTTAACCACTTCAACCAAAAGAACTCTTAAAGCTATCATCATCTATACTAATCAGATGCTGCAGATGAAGTGTGACTATTTGGTCCCACTCAAGCTTCTATCACTGAGAAATCTAAAGTAGCTAACTGTGGACATAGCTAAATCCGTTACTAATTTTCATCTAAAGAAAGTTTATCACAAAATTGTATTAAAATCTCATATGTAGGAATTTGAAATAATTTTGCCAGTTAAAAATATAAATAAGTTTCAAGCCCTAATGGTTGCAGGATAAAGTCCTATAAGCAATTCAAAGGCTGTAGTTAATACTTTAAATCCTTTAAAAACAGTTTTCCCAGGGAACATTTCAGAATGAGTAATTAGTTGATTCCCAAACCTGACTACAATATTCTTCTCTGGTACACAATTATTGTTTCTCATCTCCTGTTAGGAAGAAATTGCTTAATAAAATCAGGAACCAAATTAAAGCAACTTCTTCATATAATTGGCATTGACTTATGAAGCAACAAGAAAGAAATCAAACTGAGTTGCTAAATTTCTGACAAGTAGGCCTCTCAGAAGCACAGGTCCCCCAAGAAAACGTGTTGCCTCTTAAATTTGGCTTTGTTCTTTCTTCAGACTATTTGGATTAATCAAAAATAGATTAGGTGCTGATAATGCAAGACATATATGCATCATTATTCACATGTCTAATAGACTTAATCCCCTTGCTGTTCCAGTATTGATGCTTGGCATTTGTTCTGAGCCGTTCAATGGTTCAGATTTTGATTACAATTTGTAAAGTTAGTTTTTATTCACTACCAAAACTGTAAACATTTAATTGAAATCTTTCTCAACTCTTGATTCAGCTGTCAAAGGCACTTCTGTCTTGCTTGCCTTTCTTCCCTGTTGTTGCTGCTACTTTGGAGTTTGCCTACTTTGCTATTCAGAAGAGTTCCAGTGCTTGGAGTATTTGATTTAATAAAACAGAATTTAGGCTACATGGTATACTGTGCCTCTTCAATCTACTTCATTATTAGCCTCTAACATGCACATAGTTTTCTTCAGTTTTTTTTATTAATCTCTAATTATACAATTCTAGATCTGAGGTTTTCCTGTTAAACACCCTTTGCTGGCCTTTTTTGATTCTATTGTTCTAAAATAGAATCCCTTGAGTATCCAATTACTTCAATGCTGAGGACTAATTAGATAATGATTGTTCATCTGATGGTGATCAAGTAGTGTTGTCCTGCAGGTAATATGTATTCTCAGGGTGTTAATATATTTTTCTCTCTGGCCTGGTGCATACTAGAAACATTCTTTGCTACTGCCAATCTGTATGAGCAATGTGTTTAACACTCATTTAGCTGCAAGTGTAGATCAGAACAAAATAAGTGTTCAGCACCATTTTGGAAGAGAAGTTTTTTCTGAGAAGGTTTTAACTATAGTTTTCTGAAAGGTGGTGAATCCTGGTCAGTTAAACAGTATATATTTGGACTGGTGGCAAACCTGTCTGCTGTTAACACTGCTTGTCTGTGTGCAAATTCTAAACTTCCTAATGTGGTTTCTGTAAATGTACAAAATTCTAAAACCCGCATGAAAATAACTTCTGAAATAAGAGAGATTTCCCCAATATTTCTGTCCCCATCTCCCTATAGTTTACTTTGGCAAGCTAATTTATTGAATATTCATTCTAGGCCTGAATCCCTCCCTGTTTATCCAAATCAGGCTGGTCTAGTGCCTGATGGGAAAGCAGATCTTAAACTACAAACTAAAAAAGAAGTTTGGAAAAATATATAGCTCAGCTTATTCAAAGCCTCCAAAAAAGTTTTCACTATTTTTAAATTTTAAAGAATCTTTTGGACTGTAGTAAAATTGCACTGTCATCTTGGCACCTTTAAAATTTCTATTAGAGTGCTCATCAAGACAGTGATTGCCATAGATGGATGCTGTCCTTATTGATTTCTGAATTCTGTTCTGTTTGAGCACACTGCTAGTTCATTCATGTAAAGAAAGAATTATGTTTTTCCTTGAAACGCGTAGTATAATACTGGATAGTTAACAATTAGTTTTATCAGTTTGATCCACTCCTTATCATGCACACATCAGAGAAAATAATCACCTGCAAATCTCATCTATAGCCCAAAATGGGCTCCTATGGATCTCCTCTCTCTCCTGCAGTTAACGATGCTCTGATTGTTACTTCTAATCAGGACTTGAGATCTTCATATTCAGAGGAAAACTACTGAGACTTAGAACACCTTAAATAACTAAATACATACTTAGCCGTTTTCAAAACTCTGCTTCAGTATTCATTTAGTATTCATTCAGTAATCTCCCTTGGTGAAGGGTTCCACCTTTGCTGTTTCTCAGTTCGTGGGGGGAGGAGGGAGAGCCAGTTTGATGCTGACTAGGCTGGAAAGCAGTTAAAATTGAAGGCTTTCAAGGTTGTGCTATATACTTAGAAATTACTCTCGTTAATGTAGTCATTACATCAACTGTTTTAATACATTAACAGCTCATAGTTCTTCTGAACACTATTTCCATTGTTTTTAATGGAAAAGTGGATTCATCTGTCCCACTTCACATTATCAAATTGTCAAGATGATGTCTTGCTATCTGAGTTTAGTATATTTACAGTGTGGTACCTGTGTTGGTTCCAAACTATGAGAGCTGGAAGGGTGGGTCTTTTATTGGACCAACTTCTCTTTGTGAAAGAGAGAATTTTTGAGTTCCGTCTGAAGCCTGAGGTCCCCTGAAGAAGAGCTCTGTGGTGCTCAAAAGCTTGTTTTTTTTCCACCAACAGAAGTTGGTCCATTAAAAGATGTTACCACCTTGTCTCCCTTAGTATATTTTAGACATTTAATTACTCTAATGTTGTATTTTAATTCTTATCTTCCTTCTGCTTAAGAGAATTCAGTGAAGTGTTTGACTTATTTTACTTTCTATTGTTTTTCCAATCATATACTTTTAAATTCCCCTCCAAACCGAATATCAGTACATATTTCAACTTACTATTTTTATTTTCTCTTGCAATTTCAGTGATATTGACTTAGTTGTGTTTGGAAAATGGGAGACTTTGCCTCTGTGGACCCTGGAAGAGGCTCTCAGAAAGCACAATGTAGCAGATGAAGGTTCAGTAAAGGTTCTAGACAAAGCAACTGTAAGTCTTTTTCCAGTTTAATATCTTCAAGTATATTTCTACTTCGTCAAATAGTATCATTTTATTCATATTTTGCATTGTCATGTTCAGAATCAAATCTGCTTATTTAGTGACAGTTTTATTACTCATAGTGTGTCCTGTAATTTGTTTAATTTATGGACAGATTTGCTGTGATATCTATTAGTGTATTTATCTAAACAGCACTGCGAACCTGGGTTTGTGGATTCAACCTTGTGGAGTTGGTGTTTGAGCCTGGTCTTAAGTTTCCATGCTGCATTGTAAACCTGGGCTTATATTACTAGACTTGGGTCTCACAGCCATACTAATGCATTCATACTTGACTATGCAGACCTTCTGACTCTGTCTGTGACTTGAGCTGCATTCACACTGCAAAATGACAGAGGTTGGACCTCAGACCACACAAAACTCGGTCTCTCACCCATCACCTTAGCAGGATCCTAGAACCTGGCTTCTGAGTGCTTGCTGACCCAAGTCAGACTGATTTCTATGTGGATCTAAAGGGCTCAAACCTGAGTGGAAGCCCAGAATTAGTGTGCAGTGTAAATCTACACTGTGTGTCTCTTTCCTCTTCTCATTAAGAGTGTTTGCATGAAATCAGGAATCTTTAAATGTTGTGCATTTGTCTCCCTCTGATGTTTGCTTTTCACAAGAAATTATACTGTTTTGACTTCACAGCTCCTCATTCTACAGTGTTTTAAAACGTTTCAGAACAATGTTACGCATAACCGATTTTAAATTGAAAATAGTTTCAGTATGAGTTAAAAATCATTCCCAATTCAATTCAATGTATAAAAAGGGGGAGAGAAATTTGCAGCACTCCTGCAATCTTTCTGTCCTCTTGCTCCCTTCCTTCTACAAATCTATAAAACAGTTCAAATTTTCTAGTGTAGGTATTTGCACATCATCTTTTAGTAATGAAGCTAAATATATCTTGGGAATTTAGTAGATTACTTTTTCCTTTCAGATAGTTAAATATTAACTTTATCTCTTGCTCTTTTGTCAGGTACCTATTATTAAACTGACAGATTCCTTCACTGAAGTAAAAGTCGATATCAGCTTTAATGTACAGAATGGGGTTAAAGCAGCCCAACTCATCAGAGATTTTATCAAGGTTAGATCATGCTTTATGCTAGCACTATAGAGTTGTACATTGATAATTCACCTTATAATAAGAATGGGGTAAAGTAAAATGCAGAATCAAACACTCTGCTTCTTTATCCTTTGTCAGTCTGGAACCAAAATATTACCACTCTTAAAACTCAAAAAAGAAGAACATGTTGCTGTCTAAACAACCTGGAATTAAATATTCATGGAAAGTATACAGAGAAACTCTAACTTTATGTTTGCAAGAGAAGGTGCATTAGCATCAATATTAAATGTTGTGTCTTACTGAGAGTTCGGTTTCCTTATTGATCATACAGCAGATAACCAGGCTCTATTAATCAAAGATAGATCAGTATAATATAAAGAAGTTTATACATTACCAATTGCAGCAGTTACATCTTCACTCTGTTCCAAATTATGAGCTTAACTGTGCTCATGTTTGCTTCTCCTTGTTTACCACAGATTGGACACATCTTTTCTTTTTCTAGGTCTGTACATACTTCAGATATTAGGGAACTGTAGAGTATAAGTAGCCTTAGAGTATTGAGACTTTTGCAGTAACTGTACCTAGTACAATGTTCATACTCGACAAAATTTAAGAGCACACATCTTGCTTCTGACAGATTCTGCATGTACAAAGAAAGAAAGTTTACAACGATTTGACTAGTAATGAATTTCCACAGTAAAGCTTAGCATGAGTACAAAGCATTCTGGTAATACAGTGTATAATTATGTAGCTTAACCTAAATAAAAAGTATTCTGAAAATATGATATTGGCTGTCTTTACTACTTCAATTATTCTAGTTGTTCATGCCTGCAATGCTTAATACCAGAGGTTGGCGCAGAAAGCCAAAATAATTATCAGGCTTGTATAGTATTAGTAAATTTGGCATTAATAATTTAATTGAAAACTGACATTTTAAGTCCTGAAAATGATGAGAACAAATTTATTGCAGTTACTCTTGTTTTTTGATTAGAGTCTAACTGTCTGGTAGATTTAATAGGTTTGTGTATTAAAACCTTGTTCAAAATCTTTCAACTTACTTCCTTCTCTTAGTCAGACCTTTAGACATAAGTGGTAAGCCTCTTTTGATAAAGCCAAAAAATATATATACATCTGCTAGCTTATTCTGTCTGTTCTGTGTAGATACACAGAGAGAGACACTTCAGTCTCACTGAGTGTTGGCTATTCCTTCTCTAATGGTAACTGCTTTATTGTATTTTCTTTCTTTAATCAAAACTTGTTAGCCGTGGTCAACAGTTGAAGTAGATACTTCTGCAGAGACTGACTTTAAGTGTTTGTATGCAGTGTTGTAGCCATGCTGGTCCCAGGATATTAGCGAGACAAGGTGGGTGAGGTAATATCTTTTATTGGACCTACTTCTGTGGTGAGAAAGACAAGCTTTCAAGCTTATTCCTGTGTAAGCTTGAAAGCTTATCTCTCACCATCAGAGGTTGGTCCTATAATAGATATTACCTCACTCACCTAGTCTCTTAAGTATTTGAATAGTTATAACCTCAGAGCAAAATTCTTAGACCTTTTGACTCTGTAAAGCTTTTTACATGAGTAAGGCAAGCAGGATTTAACCCTTAATGTTAAAAATTGATAGTATAGTTCTGCTGTAGTGACATCAGGTTGTGAGCCAAATTTTCAGACCTTAGGGGTTTCAATAGCTGACGAGAATGTTAGCATTACTTTTTGTTTGCTAAGGCTCCAATTTTACAAATGCTTATGCATGTGCTTAACTCTGAAGCATGTGAGTAGCCCCATTGCTTTCCATGAGACTATTTCAGTTACTGAAGTTGTGCATGTATATTACAAGATTGGTTCCTTGTCTTTAAACTAGCCAAAGAGCATAGAAATGTATTTAAACACCTGTTCCAAAACTGTTCATGATCCTCCAATGGAAGAATTATTCTTTGAGTACAGTATTTGTCCACGTGGATCACACTCTTAAGGATGTATGTGCCACAGGAGCACAAGATTGGATTCTTTTGGCCATCTGTGTCAACTGTGGTTGTACCTGTCCCAAGGGCCCAGATGCCTTTCAAAGCCTTCTTAACTCCTGTGGCAGAATGATGGATCTTAGCTGTGTCCACTTAGAACCCTGTAGCTCTCCTCTATTAGAGTTAGGATTAATGTGTATTTAGTTTAGTACTATGTAGCCTATTGGCAAAAAATATTAAATAATTAGAAAATATGGGCATCCTTTGTACTGAGGCATTGACTTCATGGATGAAGCAAAATCTGGGCTTTAATTCTTGCCCTTTCTGTCAGTTGGCTATGCCCAAATGAAGGATATCCTAAGTATGTCTCTTTTTGCCTTAGAGAAGACCACATTCCCGACAAGTGTTTCATCTATAGATCTTCCTTCAAAACTAGAAGCCTGAGATGCTCACCTGAAATTATATCTACCAGAGCACTCAATGAAGGGCACTTCTGACTCAGAAAATCATGAGTCAGAATGTGGTTCTGCTGCTCTTAAACAGCATTTGACTGTTCTCCAGAAAGCCAGTGTGATACCTCTGGTACCTGAGTCTCCACAGCTACCAGAAGACCTGCTGCCTTGTCTCCAGGTACCAATCAGTAATAGGCCCCGAAGAGTCAGCCAGTTTCTCCCGCTGACCATGGCAGAAAGGGACATTGTTTTAAGGCTACAGCACAGATCACCTTCCCTGGTACTGTCAAAGAGGAGACCAAAGAGTCGTCATCATCATATTTGTCACTCTGCCACTGCTCTTCCTTCAAAGCCTGATCCACACTGCAATTCAGCTTTACTGCCTGATGCATGCACTTTTGCATGCAACTCGTCAGTGTCGATCTTCACAGTATCACTCTCCTCTGTACATACAGTCTTGGTACAGTGTACATTTATAATTTTTAGATACTTGGCTATTAGGGCATAATTACAATTTTCTCTTCTCATCCTGACTCAGATAACATTTGTAAGGCTAAACCTGGGCTGTAAATTGAAGATTATGGAACATCAGCCTATTTTGGTACAGATAGCCATAATCTCATGATAGACCATCCCAGGCTCTTCAGAATCCTTCTCTTCAGAGTTTAGCCCATCTATTCATCTGTTTCCTCTTCGTCAGGATATATCCTTTTCCTGGGATTATGATTCTCTTCCCTGGATCAGTTCATGAGTGGGTGCCAGAGGAAAAGATTTCAGAACACACTTCTATCCACTGTAAGAGACATGAATCAAGAGGGCTTCAACTCCCTGAATCGCTCCACCCTGGCCTCACATGCTTTATTACTATGGTGTGCAGATCTGGCCCCATTGCCCACCACAGAATTATTAAACTCCATGATCATCAAGACCACTTTCACCTAGAAATAAACTGCCTTGTTCTGCTGGGCCTCCTAGAACAACACAAGTACTTCAATGGGGTCAAATTCACAAGCTGGAGCAAGACATTCGGAGTGGTGGAGATCATCAAGAGGAATAGCAGACCCTTCTGTACCTGTGGTGATTTCTTCATCCTTGCTGGATGAAGCAATTGATCCCTTTGTCCCATCCACTGTTGATGATTTTAAGGCCTATTGAAGTGAGTGGCAGAGATCCCTTCAGAAGTTGTCCAAGAAAAGTCACAGACTGGTATCTTGTATTCTGTGGCTCCAGGCAGACTAGTGATTCCCATGAATGAGGGTATCCTTGAAATGACCAAGGATCTTTGGCTGGCCTCAGCCACTTCTAAGAGACAGATGGTCTTTATCAAGTCTTTTCAAAGGTATTCAAGTATTTTTATACCCATCCTATTCCAGGATCTCTGGTAATGGCTGCAGAAAAACAAAATGTGGTTGTCCTAAGTTATTTGAGTGATGATGATCCAAGAAACTGGACCTGGTTGGAAGATAGATCTATTCTTCTGCTAGCTTTCAAGTTACAAAGCACATTACTATGCATTGTTAGCAGAGTGTTGTTACTTCAACTGGGACATATCTGGTTCTTGGATGGACTTCCACAGGATTCAGTATACATGGACTTTAATTCATCTTTTGAGGGTCAATGGATTGCCAAGTCTCTATTTACAAACAGCACTAGACGTTTTTGACGCAGCTGCAAGGACAGTGGCTATTTCTATCACCACACAGAGGTCGTTATGGCTGCAATCATTGAGCATACCAAAAGGAGTTGAGACCTCACAATTCCTGCCATTGGAAGATCATGTCCTATTTAACGTCAAGACAGAGGAAGCACTCCACTTGTTCAAAGATTTTATAACAACATTTCAGTCCCTATATCTCTAGATTCCAGCTCAGAGAAGGAGACATGGTAAACATCAAACTTTACTTATGCAAACACCAACTTACACGTACTGTTACCAGGAACAATCCTCAGACTCCCAAGAAAAGACCTTGCTACTGACCTCCTGTACTATTACAGGCCACATAATATCTAGCCAGAAGCAGCAAGTTTGACACCATGATCAAGAGTTTTGGACTAATCTATATGAGGTATACTTCTCTGTCCCCCATTTGGCAATCATCTTTTTTTATTTTTGGAGGCTTGGAATGGAATCACTACAAACTGCTGGATCCTGGAACTCATCAACAAAAGCTGTTGGTTCCAGCTTCAGTCCTTAATATTTTTTCACCCTCTAGCCCTGTCCCTGTTTGGGGACCCATCTCATGAGATACTGCTGAAAGAAAAGGTGGACTACTTTCTATGGATTATTGCAATGAGAAGATAGTTCCTTATCCTGACACAGGAAGGAGAATGATGCCTCTTTCTAGACTTCATGCAAATTACCATATTCATCCATTTGGTTCAGGATGATCATTCTAGCTTCTATAATACATTCCAGTCTTGAGGATCTAGACAGGGTGAGATTTGACCTGCAAGATGCCTACTTCCATGTGTCTATTCAGCCCACAGAAAGTACCTCTAATTCGTGGTTGGAAATGGGCACTACAGGTACAGAATACTATCATTTGGACTTTCCACAGCACCAATAATTGTTACCAAATGCCTCTAGTTAGTGGCAGCCTATTAGTGAAGAAAGGGCCTCCACATTTATCCATACTCTGATAATTGGCTGATTTGGGTTGTCATCTCCACAATAGAGCAGAAAGTACAAAGAGTTCTCTACCTCTTCTCATTAGTCCTCAAGATCAATCAACTGTTCCCATGTCTGTTCAAACAGTGACGTTCATAGGAGCAGTTTTTGATTCCAGACCAGTACGAACATCTCTCCTGCTGCAGAGATTTTGCACCATGGTGTACTTCATTTGAAATGTATACAGTGAACTGAGAACCATAAAGAAGGACTCTCAGGTTGTTGGGCCACACGACATCCTCACAAATGTGATACTGTATTCCAGATCTTGCTCTCTGCCTCTTCAACGGTAGTTATAATCAACCTGACACTTATAGCATGAACATGCAGGTTGTAGGTCCCTTAGAAGTCCTGTCCTTTCTACATTAGTGGAAAGACCTGCAAAAAGTCTACCAAGGGCATCATATTCACGTTCCCATCTCCCATCAAAACTCTGTTAACAGATGATTCTAAACAAGACTGGGGGCACTCCTATACAGTCTTCAGACACAAGATTGGTGATTCCTAACAGATTCTCATCTCTAGACATGGACTGGAATTCAATATATTTAGCATGCAGATCTTTCCTGCCCCTCCTCTAGGGGCTACCATTCAAATCCAGATGGACTAGAGTGACACACTCTGTCAACGGAAAAGGTATAGTGACATCACCTGGTCTCTGACAAGAAGCGGTTTCATCTACAGGACTAGTTCATGCAACACTGAATCAGTCTCGTAGCTCTATCCTACCAGCTATTCAGAGCAATCTGGCGGACTAACTCACAAGAAGTGTTTTACAAGTCATGAGTAGACTTTCAAAGACTTGGTCCTCAATCAAGTCTTCCTCAAATGAGGTTTCCAACCACAGACCTGTTTGCCACCAACTTGAATTAGAAATGCTTGACATTTTTGCTCCCAAGGATACGTGAACCAGTGGAACAGACACTGGATGTATGCCTTCCTGCTAATCCCGTTAGTCTTCAGAAGAGTAAAATGGGACAATGGCTGGCTAATATTGATAGTACCAGTACTCCACTCATACACATGAACCCCTGGTCTGTATGTCTGACAGCACAGATGCTAACTGGTTAAGTGCTACAGACAGGAACCACTCCATAGCGGTACAAGATATTTTGATTCAAAGCATAAAGACTTCTACAAGACAAATGTATAGTTCCAATTGCAAACCGTTTTCACTCTGGGATGTGTTCAGCAGGATCTTCAATACTTGGACATCTATTCCTGGTGTTATGGACTAGTTACCCTTGAAACATTCAGGACATTCAGTCAGTTTGGTCAGGGTTCATTTAGCCGCAATATCTGTTTGTCGGTATATTCTGACACCATCTATGTCTAAGTTCTTGAAGTGGTGTGATCCACACACTTCCCCCAGTAAGGGACTTTTCCCCTTCCTGGGACCTATTTTGTATTCCCGGACCTAATTAATCTCCCCCTCACCCTTTAGCTTCATAATCTTTATGCCACCCTTCTATGAAGACAGAATTTTTAGTAGCTGTTGCCTCTGCTCAATGGGTAAGCGAGATTCAGGTGTTAATGGTAGAACCTCCTTATACTATATTTTACAAAGACAAGGTAACTCTCAGACCTCCATTTGAATCAATACATAAATCTTCCAATGTGTTTCCCTTCTCAGCTACAAAAACAAAAACTCATGAAGAAACATAACTTTATATGCTCTGTCTTGAAGGCCCTCTCGACCTACCTCCATAAAACTTTTTGAAAATCGCCTAGATTATTTGTAGCTCTTGGGGACAGGACTGGAGGGTGAACTGTTATGACCCAGAGACTTTCATGAAATGAGTATTGGATGGCATTAACATTTCCTATGAACTAAATTAATTAGCTCCACCCTCTCATATTAAAGTACACTCTACACCCAAATGATCTTGGCACGCTTGAGGAATGTCCTTATATGAAATTATTTGCTGGGCAGCAATTTGGAACTTTAGTGCATACTTCTATCTATCACTACTCACTAGTTGCAGGTACTAGATTTGATGCCTAGTGTGCAGGGGCAGGAGTCCTATAGTCTATTTAGATAAGACCTCAGAAAACCCAGCTCCATAGAGAGAACTGGTATCCAGAAACCCAGAGTGGGATCCCTGCAGACAAAACACCTCCTAAGAACCTGTCACTGTAAGGTAAGTGACTGTACTTTGCGAAATAATTTGTAGATGTAATGATTTTATTTTTAATAGGTACTTTAATGGGCTACTCCAAAAGTGTTAAGTTATGAGTGTGTGCAGGATTGAGGCCTCAGTTTGGTTTGGATATCTGCTGAGAAGCGAGGAGCTTTGTTACCTGTTGAGTGTCCTGCTACACGTTGGCCAGACTTTCCCTTAGTTCTCAGTGCAAATTTGTCTAATTTTGTAAGAAAAGAAGTGTGTCTGTGTGTTTGATTCAAACAAAACCAACTCATTTCCTCTTTACTGTTGTATTAATTGAAATAGATACTAGTAATGGAAGACCAGTGCACCTCATTAATTTAAATGCAAAAACTATTTTATCCATAAACACACTGCTTTAAGTCTACCTCTTCTCTGTTACATGTCCAAAAAATGCAAATAGATTTTGGACATCACTTTACCATTTTATGTAGTCAATGTTTATATGTTTATTTTGGTCTCAATGTTTATGAAGAGCCAATTTCAATGTAGGTTTCATAGCAAATGAGTACATATGTACAATATTAGCCTAACATCTATGTTGTTCTTTTTCAGAAATATCCTGTATTACCATATCTAGTTTTAGTATTAAAACAGTTCCTGTTACAGAGGGACCTTAATGAAGTATTCACAGGTGGAATTGGTTCTTATAGTCTTTTTTTAATGGCTGTCAGCTTCCTCCAGGTAAGTTAAATGAAATTATTGATTGCATTAGGGCAAAGCGGATTTGTTTCTTGTTTTAAGTTACTTAAGCGTTTTAACTTAAAACTTAATTTTCGTTTTACATTTTTCCTCAAATCTATGGTATGGTTCTGTTCAGAAAAGTGGCTGTAAAAATGCATTCTAGCATTGCATGTCTGTCACTCAATGACTTGCAGATTAAATCTGCTCAGTTTTTAGAAGTATTAAAATATTCCCCTTAACCTGCCAGCTGAACCTCGCTCTGAAAATCAAGATGTTGTTTTATGCAACATCAGAAACAGTGAAGGCCAGACTCTGCACTCTATGCCTGTAGACCTTATTGTCTACAGCTGAGTTGCACAGTTCTAAATGAGGACAGAATTTGGTTCTACAATTGGAATTTAGTTAAAAACTAGGTGAAAATATGACAGATTATAATCCAGATCTCACATTCATAGCTGTGGTTTTGCTTTGGAGGGTTTAACAAGAGTAAAAAGAAGTCTAAGTAGTTTTATCTGAAATTGACAGATCTGGTTCTTAGTGCTAGTGCCACATGCATGTGTGCATGCACATGGGTCTGTTGACTAACAGAGTACCTTTTTTATTATATAGCCACTTTTCAAAATAGAACCACAGTCAAGAGTATTTCTTGGAATTCCTCTAGCCTGAAATTCTCAGTTTAAACTCTGAATACATCCTGAACAGTGGTAACACAAGAGACATCATACTGTTCAGTTGGGGACCACCTTAGAGGTATGTCTACACTGTTTACCACTAGCATATGGATAGCTACAATGACAGTGAAAGGCTCTGGGAGGCAGCAGGGAAACGTTCCAGCCACAGTGAGCTGCCTGAGCCTTTTTCTGCTGCCTCCTTCCTACCAGAGCCTTTCTCTGCTGCCAGAGTCTTTAGCTGTAAGCAGGGAAAGACTCTGACAGATCCACCCTGCTGGAGTCTGTCCGTGCTGCAGGGAGCTGTTGGAGTCTTTCCCTGCAGAATCTTTACCCCAGAGACTCCTGCAGTGGGGAGACAGCAAGACGCTATGCTGCTAAAAATAGCAGTGTGGCCATGGGAGGTGCTTCTTGGACATATAGAGAACCATGTGGGGTATAAACCCTAAAGTTCTGGCGTGTGTGTGTATGCTACTCGCTTAAGCAGTGCCGCAGCTCTACCCTGCTATTTATACCCATGCTAGGGGGGCATGCAGTGTATGTACACTTCACACCGTCTTAAGGGTGTTCAGCATAAACATACCCTAAGAGTGAGAGGGTAGCTCAAGTTATGAGCATTTCATTTCTCTCTCAAGAAGACTCAAAAGGGAGACTGTTCAGATGGCAGAGGATTTTTTTTTGGCATGGAATACAACCATACATTTCATTAACACAGGTGATTTACATCTATCAGAGATTAATCGTATATCTCACTACAACCAAAAAACAAATTACGTGGAGAGGGGAAAAAATGTTTTCAGTGGTTTCACATCCTTGAGAACTATGAACCTGAATCAATCCAGTAGAATCAGTCCGTGATTCATGCAGATACATGCTTTAAATAAGATGAAAACTCCCAAGGAATAAAGATTAATGTACCCCCCAACAATGCATATTAAAGCTGTATTCCATTAAGAGATTTTTGACCATATTGCAGCCATGAGTAAAGCACAAGTAGTTTGTGCATGTTAAAACTCCCAAGATCCAAAAAAAGTATTAATTATAAATACTTAAGGTATTTGCAGGATTTTTTCTCTTGTCCGCTTGTCTTCCTTTTCTCTGACTTGTGCATTTGTCTGCTATACATAAAATATGCAGGTATTAAGGATAATCTTGTACTAATGCTTGCATGATGTTATCAAGAGGTTTCAGGTGGTATTTTAATGCTTTGAATAGAGGAGTATATTGTAACATCCCAAAATGGCAATTTAGTATTACTTTTCTAAGTTGCTTCCTTATTCCTTTTATTTTTTTTAAAAAAACCACCCTTTTGTTACAATTTAATTTCCTATTCATTCCTACCATTTTTCAGTCCTGGGAAGATATGTTCTTACATCATCATCACTGCAGTATACTTCAATTTCCTATAGTACAAATACTTTTATTCAGATTAAAACTAAAACATAACCCCTTCAAGACATTAACATGTGATTTCACACCCACAGATTGAAGCACTTTGGTATATCAGTATCAGATATATCAAGAATGATAAACGAGGCTTACTTCCATAAGTTTTACCACGTTTTTATTTAATTAGACCAGGGTACATAATCAGGTTAACATTTAGCTGCAGATATCTTTATAAAACTTGTTCGTTTCGGGTTATACTTGCTGCAATTTCTATGAGTATGTGACGCATAGTTTTATTCCTTTGTCTCTGGTTAGTTACCCAAACACACTTACATGGGATCACCTCTAATATTAATTTCTAGAGGGTTCAGCTAATTGTAATAAAATATTTTTGCACTAATTCTGTAATGCACAAATATCTGTATGGCAATATTATGGTACTCATGAGAAGTACTGCAGAAATTTGGAACAGTTAATATATCCTGTTCTGGCTTTTCCATATATGTTTTGACTTTGAACAAATTATATGCTTGAATAGTAAATCTGTTTTCATATATTCATAGTAGTAGAACAGATTGGGAACAGACTAAAAAGCCTGATCATCAGAGTCGGAACCCCACAGCAGCTGTGAAATAGTGGTCAACTAAAAGAATATTCTGGGTATCAAGCAAATGAGCTGAGCAAGCATACATCGTTTTAAGACCATTTAGTTACCCACAACCCAGATCTCTTTTGGTGACTAATGGCATTTTTGTGATCAGTAAAATGCATTGATATCCAATTAAGTTTTTACATATTCTAAAAGGAAGCTTCTGCCAGATAGTTATACTTCAGAATCTATACACAATAGAATATGATCCATGTTTAGACAGCTGGCCAGGCTAAATTACGCTTGTATTCCAAGCACAGGTCTGGGAATTGCACTCCAGAGTTGTAATCCATGCTCTGACAAACTTTTCTGGTTGCCTTGGAAATTCATGTAGTTTCTGCATCTGTAAAATTTGGGGGATACTTGCTTGCCTTGTAAGGATGCTGTAAAATGCTTTGATACAGTCAACTATTAAATACTTTAAATAGCTTAAATCAGGGGAGATAATTGTATACAGATAGGTTATTTCTAGTCAGTAAAAAGGAATATAAAAAACATTTGAAGCCTGGAATCTTTAAGAGGAGAAAACAAGTTTATTTTTCCTTCTTTAATAGCTACATCCCAGGGAAGATGCCTGCGTCCGCAGTGCCAACTATGGTGTCCTTTTAATAGAATTTTTTGAATTATATGGACGTCACTTCAATTACCTGAAGACTGGAATCCGAATAAAGGATGGTGGTTCATATGTGGCTAAAGATGAAGTGCAAAAGAGTATGCTGGATGGCTATAGACCATCAATGCTATATATTGAAGATCCACTACAGCCAGGTATCATAGCTTAATATGCAAAATGTCAAATATGATAAACTGACTAGGGTCAAAAATTTACCCCAAAGGAGTCAAACGAGAAAAGTAATTTCTTTAACTTTTTTTTTTTTTTAAAAATCCTCTTTCAGTTTTTGAAGACTGTTCATGAATTCCAAGAGAAAATGCTCATTTTATTTATAAAACATTCCAGAAACAGGAGTTAGCCTGTCATCTATAGAGCCAACAGGACACTATGGCATGAGTTTGTGACCCGAATAGCTAGTGATTTCACTCTGTGTTGTTACAACACTGATTTTCCATTAATAGGATTGTTTTTGGTATAATTGACAGTGACTAAAGGGTGATTATTGCTATTACAAAGGCTTATTTGAAACCTGATGTAAAAATAGGTGTATTTATGCTTTATATACAGTATATGCTTTCTTTTTCACTTTGTGTGTGGATTTTCCAATTTTGACATCTACTTTTATCATAGATTCCTGTTAACTCTGGACTTTTAGATTCCTTTGTGTATTTTTTCAGTTCATTAATGTTTTAATGTTTGAATTTTATCTCCTACAAGAAATGATTTAAGGTGGGTCAGGATTTCAAAGAAAGCAAATCCTTTTTTCTAAAAGCTCATTTTTCTCTGAGCTCTTACTCCAGTGTTTCAAAGTCAGTAAGCATTGCATAGAATTAATGGATTATCTATGTATTTATTTTTAAGGTAATGATGTTGGGAGGAGTTCATATGGTGCCATGCAAGTGAAACAGGCCTTTGATTATGCATATGTTGTTTTGAGCCATGCTGTATCACCAATAGCTAAATATTATCCCAACAATGAAACTGAAAGGTAAAAGTTTAAATGTCAAGTCAAACCATTAGTTACATATATTCCTGTGTATTTAAAACTAATCTGTGGTATGTTTCTGTTTTCTTTTACAGTATATTAGGTAGAATAATTAGAGTAACACAAGAAGTGGCCTCATACAGAGAGTGGATATCAAAGCATTGGGGAATGCAGAGTAGGACGGAGTCTTCATGCAATGGTAAGATTTGGCTACCCGGTATGATGCTTGCTTTGCAAGCTTTTTGCATGGTCAGCAATGTAAAATGCACTGTTCATATTTAGATCTATGCCCTTTGATCTGGGTCAAAGACAGCAAAAATTTTACATCTCATCTATAACTAAAGATGTGGCTTCTGTCTATAAGTAAGAAACAGGAACAGTTTAGTTTTATACAACAGTGAGAATTGCCTTAACACAGCCTATCCTGTTTTGATTTGACTGATTCTCCTTCTACTCTAGCTCCTTATTGTACTACTTTTCACAAAAACAGGACGAGATTTTCAGAAGAGCTCTGCACCCAATAATTCCCATTGGGAACCCAAATAAAGAAGCCAGGTGTTGTTTTGTTTTTTGTTTTTGGACTGTTGAGCACCTAGGGGATCCCATTGAGGGGAACATGGGAGCTGTTGGGTGATGAGCACTTTATAAATCGGCTCATTGTATTTAGACTTGACACTCTTGAAAATCTATCCCAAAACGATCCTATCCACGACAAGGAGAGGTATTTGATAGACCTCAGAAATGTTCTTTTTCCCCTTTTGAACTTTCATGTAGTTGGGCTATGCATAGTTGGTGGCAGTTTTTCATCACATACAGTAGTGGGGTTTTTGAGTATGGGTCCGGTCCTGAAGCTCTTACTCATATGTGCAGTTCATTGACTTCAGTGGGACTACTCCTGAGGAAATTCTGTGTTTTACAAAATGCAACATTTAATAGAAATTAATACTCTTTCTCCCATTTACACTTTTATTCAAGGTAATGGAGTAACTTTGATAGTAGATACTCAGCAGCTGGACAAGTGTAACAATAATCTCTCTGAAGTGAACGAAGCACTGGGAAAATCTAGAAGTAAAACTTCAGAAACACTCAAACATTCTTCAAACTCTTCATCAGGTCCATTGTCTTCCTCATCTTCTACATTGTCCAGCTCTAGTGATGTAGTAAGTATTAAAAGTTTGAAACTTGATTAGATTTTTTTTCTCTTTGTACATGTACACAGTTTAACAATATAAGCATAACCAGTCATTTTACATATCTCAGATTTGTGGAAGGCAGGGGTGGGCAAACTATGGCCCGTGGGCCACATCTGGCCCGCAGGACCTTCCTGCCCAGCCCTTGTGCTCCCGGGCGGGGAGGTTAGACCTGGCCCTTCCCCTGCTGTTCCCCCTCCCCCGCAGCCTCAAATCACTGTGCTGCCGACACAGTGCTCTGGGCGGTGGGGCTGCAGAGCTGCGGCCTTACCTGGTGCTGTGCGGTGTGCGGCTGCCTGTCCTGGTGCAGCCATGCTGCCAACCACTGGTGCTCCAGGCAGCACGGTAAGGGGGCACGGAGCTGTGGGGAGGGGGTTGGATAGAGGGAAGGGGAGTTCAGGAGGTAGTCAGGACATGTGTGGGTGTGGATAGGAGTCAGAGGGCAGGGAACAGGGGGGTTGAATGGGGGTGGGGATCCATGGGGGGCAGTCAGAAATGAGAAGAGGGATTGGATGGGGCGGCAGGGGGTAGTCAGGGGTGGGGGGTTCAGGGGTGGTCAGGGGACAGGGAGAAGGGGTGGTTGGATGGGGCAGGAATTGAGGGGGTGGAGGCATCAGGAATGAATGGCGGGGACTAGTTAGGGGCATCCAGGAGTAGTCAGGGGACAGAGAGCAGGGGAGATGGATGGGCCAGAGGGCCCAGGGGCCAGGGGGTGGGGAATCAGGAAGGAGGAGGGGTTGGATGGGGCAGGAGTCCTGTGGGGGCTGTCAGGGGGCAAGAAGGAGGGGGGGTTCAAATAGAGGGCGATGGCGGTGCCATTCCTGGCTATTTTGGGGAGGTATAGCCTCCCCTAACCAGCCCTCCATACAATTTTGGAAACGCAGTGGGGCCCTCAGACCAAAAAGTTTGCCCACCCCTGGTGTAAGGGGAAGCTCTTCACATAATTGCTATTTATTCTAATGAATTGTTTTGCCAGAAAACACACAACTGACATAATATATCTCTACATCTGTATGAAAAGTGCTTGTCCTTATATGAGTACAATCACATTCTTTGTCTCCTTTTCATCTGTAAAATACCTGTGTTTCAAAAGAGATAGGTAGAAATAAATATGATGTAGGAAAAATTCCAAAAATGCCTGATAAACATTTGTTTGAATAGATTCTCCATTTTTATTCCTTTAATCTGGTTTAATATACTCATTTAAAGATCTCATGGAATCAGTCATGCATCAATGTATTTGCAAGCCAGCGCCCATTTGTTGGTTGTTTTTTTTAGAGTCCTAGGTTAAGAAGATTAATATTTAGCAGGACCAGCATGTTTATCTCCCCAATTTTGTCCACTTTAATTTTATTTAAAAAATATAAATTTACTAATACCTATATTTGCATGAAGGATTCTGACGGAACACCATGCAAAACCTCTAAACAGTTGAGTTGCCATCAGTCTACTACAAACAGAGTGGGGTCACAAGAAATAGCACTGGAATCCTCCCAGTCCAGTGGGAAAAGGCAAAGCAGCCAAACAGCTAATACATCCAACAGCACAAACAAATCTCAGGTTTGTGAAATGTTTAAAAGAAATCTTAAACGTTTTAATTACTTTAATGGTATCTGTTCTCCTGAACGTATGAAGACCTTATGGAAAGGACAGCTTGTGGTGAAAATGTGGAGCCCTTCTTTTTTTTCCTGCTGACTTTTTTATTTCTACTTTTAAACCACAGTAGAGTAAGAGGGCTATTTTCCTTGTGAGGATTTGTATTCAGATTTAAGATCTTCTTCTCAAATTGTGTTTCAGTTTTTATTGGAGAAATGCATATGTAATTAATTTAGCATAAAGATGAAACTCCTTATGATCAAAAGTAATTTTAACTGACAATCTCAAACACCAAAAGGCTAATAAGTCCCTCTTGTTAAACAGTAGTCCTGTGACAATACAGTAGTCTGGAAAATCATTGTTTCAAAGCAATGTTTGATTTTCACAACTTCAGTTTATGGTGATGTCATTTTTTTACAGGAATATAGTTAGAACCACTTTAAAATATTTTAATATTAAAAATAGTCTGGAACTTTATTCTTGAATGGTGGAGTTTCAGAACTATTTTTATACTTATTTAGATATAAATATTTTTACAGACATCTGAAAAAGATTTCCAGCAAATAGTAAATTAGACTCTTTGCAAACTAGGCCTTATGTATCTCAAAGGGTGCACCATAACACGCTTCCTGTGCATTGTGATGTGGGTGAATGTTGCCCTCTTCTTGTGCAAGAAATACCATTGGGTGATCCTCATCTCTCCCTTTTTTCTCGACTCTGAATCTGTTTCAGTAAGGTGTAGTGCAACTGTTACAGTTCTGGCTTGCATGTAGCACACAAGTAAAACCAGTCTTATCCTTTTTAAAACACAGGGACTAATACTTTACTTTGTACCTTGAATTAAGTTATGTAATCCTGATTCTCTTTTAATTGTATTATTTAAGGGCTGGAGCCCAGCATCTTGTTTGTGTCTCTTCTGAGGTTGCTGAAGTGAAAGAGAACTTCTTGTGCTGCAGGCTAAGCACAGACTTTATTCTTCCCTTCATGTCAAGCTCTTTTCAAATGCACTGCCTCTTGAAGCTGTAGTGTGTTTATTTTTTTAACCAGTAATACAATTGTGGTAATAGCCATATTCTACTTACTCTAAATGTTGATTTACCATGTCTTTTTTTTCTTTTACAGCATGGATCAGCAAGGTTATTTCGCTCTTCCTCCAGCAAAGGCTTCCAGGGTCCAACAAACTCAAACCATGGTACCTCAGTGACAAACAAACAGCATCAAGGCAGCAAATCACATCAGTGTTTCCATGTCAAAAAGAGGAAACACAAGAGAGACGTGGCGCTTTCTGACCTTTGTAGATAGTTGCCTATTTTATGACTGTTCTTCTGTGTGCAATGATCTCATGCTACAGGATAGTTTGATAGTGACTCCTTGGATCTCTTGTGGAGTTTCAGACTGTTCAGACATTGATTAGCAACTGCATTTTTTTTCCCAGCTCGCCACGGAACAGATCATGAAGATTGATCACTGCAAAAAGAGGAAAAAAGGCTGATCATTTGCTGTCATATGCTACAACAGGGTCATTTAGCATATAAAATCTTGAATGTAAAATAAATTTATCTCCTATCGGCTCATGCTGAACTGTAGAGGTAGTATTCAGTGTGTTTGGCAGATTACAAACAAAACACAAAAAAAGGGAAAAAAGGTGAAAAAATGTATTTTGAGGGAAATTCAGCCTTTGAAGATGAAAAAGTAATTCGTGCATGATTTTTTATTATTTTTGCATACACCGTTTTAGTGAGTGTGTATATATAGATGACCATATAGGAAAATTGACATTTGTAATAGTGGATTTGTTAATACTTTTTACATAACATTACTGTTTAAATTGTAAACAGAATTTTTCTCAGGATTAGTTTGGAAAATAATCTGAATTGTCATCTTAACATCTATATAAAGACACTACTAGTTATATTGCTCAGAATTGCTTTTCCTTCATATTGAAATGATTTAATAGAACATTTATGATCTTCAGAAGTTGTTCCTCTAGAAAGAAAAAGGTTTAGGGTGACAAATGAAGTCTCATTTGTATAAAGTGTACATGTACTTTTGTGTAAACACTGACCTTTCAGTCGTCTCTGACAAATAACCTTCACTTTATTTTCTAGAGTTCCATCGTCTTAGGCAGTGGGGGTTTTTCAGTTCGTCTGTCATCCTCTTCCCAGTACCCTGCCAGCAATCTCCCATTTTTAAAGAAAAAAAGCCACTTTGGGATTTTTGTACTTTTTGTTGCAGTAAAAGCCAACTCCATTTATTACAAATGTTTGCATTCCTGAGCTGCTTCAATCCCACGCCTGTTGTTTGTGCCTTTTTTTCCCTCAGTCATTTTTTGTCTTTTTTTTTTTAATATATATATTTGCTAAACTCATGTGGGAGAGAATAACTGTTAAAGCTATAAGTAAATTTTCCTATTAAAATATTTTTTCTCATTCCCCTTTTATGCATTTTTATAGTGACACTAATAAAAATTAGTCTTCAAATAACAGAAATATAGTTTGTATTGCCTTAAAGACCAAAACCTTTCATAGCCTCCTAGTACTACTTAACTGAATTTGTTACCTTTAATCAAAAGTTTTAACATTGTCTGGTTCAGTTACACTTTAAATTTTGGTTGCAATAAATGAATGCCATGAAAGCAAATTAAATGTATGATTACATTCACGTGTATAGTTTGAAGAAAAAGTTGGGGGCACTTTAACGACAGAATGTTAAGTGGCATTTACTTTAACATTTTTTTCTTTAAAGGGGAAAGAGTTTGTGTTCAGCATACCTGCATGAATTTAATGCAGCTGTCTTGGAGATGATGTTTTTATAAAAAGTACTGTTAGCTTTTAGAACTACTTTTTTATATGCATACAAAACATTGCAGACCAACCTGACCTCTAATGGGCAGTGATCAGTGCAATGACTTTTTAAATAAAATAATGCTAAAACAAGACCCAAACTAATGTCATCACTGAAATAAACACTTTCAACAGCATATTGGTGTTTTACTTCAAAAAGGAAAATATATATTCCAAAAGATGTAAATTCATAATATTTACTCATACAAACATTAAGAGCTTAAAAAGTGATGTTAATTTGACAATGTTTTAAATTTTAGATACACATTTTTATTCTGATCAGATCATTTTTATTAACAAGATGTTGTGCTTTTGTTCATAGAAACTAGCACACGTTGTACCACATTATGCATAATCACAGTATTTATTTTGTTTTAGATTATTGTGAATGTGTAGATTTATGTTCACCGCTTAGGGAACAATTATTTATAAATTATATTAATCCAGTATTGTTAGCTGCTATTAGCAAAACTGTTCCAAACACTTAATACTTGCAAAGATCTGTATCGCATTTACCACACTGAAGTGTTTTTAAAAAGAATCACCCCCATTGTTGAAAGCAGATGAACTCTTCGGGTGGAGATATTAGTGTTCCAATAAGCATGTGATAATTTTAAGGTGGTGGTAGCGGGAAGATAATCTTGATTCCATTAGGAATCTTAGGATTGCCTCAATTTATGGTTTTCATAAATTTAATGGAAAATAGCTTTTCCAGGACTGCAAGTTTCTTTTTGGTAAACAGTATCTTTCTAAAAGAGAAAAGAAGCATGAAGGAAAAATTGAGGTGTATTTTACATTGCCTCAAATGACCAGCATTGTATTAATAAAATACTGTATATCTTGCAAATCTTTATTTAAACAGAACGGTTGAACTGTTCATTTTTCAATCTGAAGTAAAATACTTTCAAGACCTTTTAGTTTGCCTGCTCATTTGTCTTGTATATTTCATCTCTGTATTTGATTCAAGTCTAGTTCCTTTTTGAGTTTCAGTACTTTTGTGAAGATTTTGTGAATATATGAAAAAATAAATGTTTAATCTAAATACTCTAGTTTATCAGCATTCTTGACATTCACACATTTTTTTCTTCTGCAATATTGTAGATAGAACAGGGTATTTAAAAGCTCCTCTTCATAGTAGTATTTTTTTTTCTCGTTCATTTTTCCTGATGTACTTCCTCTTTGTATGACTGCTGCTTCTTTGAGTGATTATACATGTCCATTCCACTTCAGGCATGTACACGCCCAGTGCACTAGCATTGGAGACTTTTCCATCTGCAGTACCTGATGGTGGCACACACAACCTTTGCTGCCTCATGCTTCTGTGTGATGGTTTAAAGGGCAGAGCCAACCCCCTTTATTTCCTTTTTACTGTCCATAACTGTTGTTGGAGCATTCTACCTTATTGCTGCAAGTTTTACCTTGTTCTTAGTGTTATTAGCTGATAGTTGAGTATGAGGCTATTTTTAATATTAGGTTTCCTTTTACTGAAGTAGTTTATGTATTCTTCAGTTCCTGATGTTTGGGTACTGGTGCCAGGGCATGCCTCAGACTCAGACTTCAAGCCTTGCAATGGAGGCAAGAAGCCAGTGCTGGTTAATGACACACTCCAGGTGCCTAGGAGAAACTCAGATCTGGGACAGGTGCTAAATCTGCAGGAATTTTAAACTGAGAACTAACAAGGAAAAGGAGATCATGCTGAAGCACCTTCTGATGGAGGCAACCCTATGCTATCCTCATAGCCGCCTTGTTTGGGGCATGCACTGAGCATGTTTACTTTGATTAGGGGCACTCCTCCGGTCTTGGCAGAGGCTCGCCATCAATCTTTTCCAGTACCGAAGAAGAGGCACCGGAAGATGGCATGAAAGAACATCGCACCCAGAACACTGGGGTCCTCGGCACTGAAGTCCAACAAACTTCCTAGAAAGGAGGGTAGAGTGCATTCAACGCTGACAAATAACACCTCAGACATGGTAGCTGACTCTGGCCCTTGTATCTGCCTTTTTGAGATCAACCTCTAAGGTGAAACCATTTGGCTCAGACGTGCTGTCTTCATTAGCTCTGCAACAGCAAGAGACTATCCCAAAGCATTCAACACCCATATGCCATGGCACGCATGCTGGTGAATCAAGAATTGTTTAACCTACTTTGGATGGTAATTCATGAGGATTTGCAGACTACTGGAGTTCAGCACCTAGTACCAAGGGCATCTCTGGGCACTCTAGTACAGTGTTGCTGAAAGGAAAGCCGGCAGTCATTTCAACAATGCCATCCTCTCCGAACCCTGGCACCAACAGGAGTTGCACTTTCTTGGTCAGATGAATCTGATTCATCATCAGAGTTGGAAGCTGGCACTTGTGCTACAGCTGCATCACATTAGCCATGTATTTCAGTTGTAGCAAGAGGTCCTATTCAGGACTGGGGCTCTGCTGTGCTAGGTGTTGTACAAAGATATATTACAAATACAGAGATGGTCCTTGTATCAGAGTTTAATTTTGATTGAAGCTCTCAGTTGCCCTGGTCCCAGACTTTTCCTGAAACAAATCAATGTACTGTACTGATATATGATCCTACAATAAATACAAAAAGGGGAAAACCAGCCAGTAGATAGACACATATTTTTTAAAGATACTTCAATGCCTGTTATGAACCTTTCAAAATCCAGAAAAACAAAGCTCTTTTTCTTGCTGCTTCAGCTACCAAGAACATCTAAAGTATTTAGAAGAAAAAATAAGAAACATTTTTAAAATATTTTTTTGTAGGATGTCAGACTATTATTCCTTCAAGTTTACCTTCCTTACAGATTGTTTGTTTTTTAAAAAATGTTTTGAGTATTTTTACGAGGATAGAACTTATGTAAGCTGTTTATTCTCATACTCATACCACTCTTGTAGTGTTATAGGGAAAAAAGCCTGATTCTTCTCCATACAGAGTGCTTATTTTATAATGAAACAAGTTAACCAGGCAGTAAACAAAACTTCTTTGAGTAATGGTCCCTGTTGTATTCCACTGAGAGTTTCACGAATATGTACAATGCATCCTGAGCTGGAGAATTTGAAAGTAGCATCCATTGGTCTGCACATGCAACCTGGATCGCCTCATGGTTTCATCTGAGGTGATTAAAGGATGGGGTGGACCGACTGCGTCTCCAGTTTCATCTCACCACCGCATGGTTTGGATCAGAACTTTCAGCGTCCTACTCTGTGACTCACTGTTAAAAAAAATTATTGTACCTAATTTTAGAATTTTGCAATTTAGTGTGTTTTATGGTAGTTTGGATTTGTGTTTTTTCCTTGTACCCCTTCGCATCCATGCAGACTATGCCGAAGACCCCAGACTTAAAATCTGTGCCTCCTGCCCAGGTTCCTTCAGCCTCTGCTGCCTGGGAGAAGCCCACAAAGCATCCAGGTGCAGTATCTGCCAGTCCTTCCCCAGCCGTACCCAAGAAGGCCAAGCTCTCCACCTCTGGAACTATGGTGCAAGATACTATCTTCCTGAACTTCACATTCTCTGCAGGCTCCTGAGGATTTACAAGGTTTGCTTCTCATTTTAATTTTTTTCCTAACACCTTTTTGTTAAACCTTGTGTGAAGTAGTTTGTAGAAAAACAAATGACCTTTGAAAATACCCATGTGTCAAGTTCTTTGCTACATCTGATATTTTAAAAATGGACTCTTCCCACGTGCATGATCCTGAAACAGATTTCACAACTATGTGATCAGAAGTTACTGAGCCACCTTTCATGGAAGGTGGCTTTTTTAGTGGACGTTACTTCAGGTAGAAGGGTCTTGGAAATCTGTGTTCTTACTTCCATAAATCCACCCAGTTGTTTGCAGTGGTGGCTGACAGGATAAAAGATCTCTTCATCATGGCTCAGAGAATTTAGTCTTGGATCACACTGTGCATTCGCATGTTATGAACAGGTGGGTGTTTCACCACTAGCCATCTTGACTGCCCACTCCACAAGAGCACAAGCATCATCAGCGGCATTCCTAGCACTGGTCCCCACTGGTTCAGAACATTTGCAGAGCAACAAGTTGATCATCATTGTGTATGTTCTCTGCTCCTTATGCCATTGCTCGACAGTTTAGGGATGATGCAGATTCGGTCGAGCTGTTTTGAAGTTAGCATGTCCATCCCACCTCCTATGCAACTGCTTGGGAGTAACCTACAGTGGAATGAACGCGTGCAACACAACTTGAAGGATAACAGGTATGGAAAAGTAAGTAATTTGGGGTTTTGGTTTTGGTTTGTTTTTTATTAGGGCCATGCCTGCATCAGAACCTAAGAAAAGGCTTCAGCAGAAAAGCTGGTTAAGTCTGCTATTTTGTGGACTTTATGCATTTTATAAGGCATGTCAGCCTTGCTTGTAGAAAGTGGTTGCTGAGTGCTGATGCTTTGTAAAGAGTTTCCTTCCAGAGCTGAGAAGCCAGTGAGTACCTCCCCAGGCCTTTATATCTGCATGCCATTAGTTAATTAGCTGTTAGACTTCTCATTTAGAGGAACATTGAAAAACTCAGTCTATATTCTATAGATCTGTATCTAATTGAGGTTTCTCAGAAGGAGAAGAAATTAACTGAAGAATGTGCAGAAAACAGCTTGTGGGGGGGCAGTTGGGTGGTGGTATTAGAAATCTGAAAAGTTGGTCACTCTGCTTGGGAAGTACAAACAGCAGAGGGGAAACCCATTGATCCAGACTGGTTAATGCTTTGTTTGCAGAAAAACAATTTACAGATAGGAAAATGTTTTTTTTGTTCAAATTTATGGATGGGGCAGGGTTTGACTCTTCACCCTCTGGGTGCTTAACTAATCAAACAGTTCTGATTAAATTCTTACATTAAGATAATCAACACTGCTGCAATTCTCTTCTCTGGTTGAGTTTATTCATGGTAGCAGATTATTTTCAGCTCTTGCTATCGCCAAAACATTCTTGATAAATTGATTGATTGTTTATGCAGACTTGCAATCTAGCACCTGAATTACCTCTCTGATTCAAAAGTTCCTTCTCTCTTAAATTTCTGTTGATATCTACAGAAGGGAGATTGCTGTGTAAGGTGATTGTGCAAATACTTTCTCTTGCTTTTGATTAGAACATGGCTGCATTTGGTATTAGATATTGTGAAGTAAAAGATCAGAATTAATAATTGCTGTTTTTATTTCCTTCCCCCCCCCCCATTTCTAACTTCCCAAATCTGCCATTTCTTTGCAGTTCTCCTTTAACAGTCTATTCTCAAAGTCTTTGTTCAATCCCACAATATCTAGGAGACTGTTAAGATTTTTTCTCTTCACTGGAGTGGACCTTGAATTAAAATCAGCTGTGGTTGCCTGGCAATCAGTAGCTGTGAAAAGACCACAGCATGCCAGAAAATCTGTAGATGGCTAATCCAGCAGCAGCTGGAAAACTCCACTATATTTTCTTCCTCCACCAGTAACTGTATATTCATTTTCTTTTCAAACCCTTTGGTAACACATTATGAGAAATTAGCATTAGTTCTGTTATAATAAAATAACTTTTCAATAAGGATTTCCATTGGCACTGGACCTTTCTTCCTATGCTACATGTTATCAACTCATGCTAAATAATTTTATGATGTTACCTTATTTTGCATAATAAAGTCCTGGAAATCTTATCAGTCTAAATACACATCATTGGAGCATCCTGACACCTCTAAATGAATTGAATTAAAAATCAGATCAATAAAAGCTACCTATGTAACAGATAGAAACCCGCCCCCAGCATAATCTTAGATACAGTATTACCAATTGTATGCATTCAAACATAATGAGTCAGGCCCTCGAAGAATCATGAGATTTTTAAATCTCGGGATTTTTAAACCAAACAAGAAAAGAAACAGATTTAGAGATTTTTTTCATTCCTGCTTGTTTCTAAGGTTTTACGATGCACGTTCATTTGTTTTCAAACTATCCTATGTACCATGATGGCTAGAACTTTCTTTTAATGAAAGGAGAGTCTCAAACCAAATGCTTCTAGGAGTTGCAGCCTTGAGGAGAACATACACTATTATGAGACTCTCTCAATAAAAATCACAGGAATTGGTGACACCATGGACACAGCAGTATTCCCAGCTTTAAGGCATCAAAAACTGTGAGTCAGAGCCTCACAAATCTTGAGATTGGCCCAAAAATTCATGACATTTAAAAATATGTATCTTGTGGGGGGTTTTAGGCTAGTTTTTTGATTTTTTTTTGAACAATTGGTGTTGTCCACTTTTCCCCATGCGCTAGATAGTGATTTTGGCTCCTGCTGCAGGATCACTCACCCCCACTCTGCCATCTCCTGTCAAGCAATTAATCCTGTACGCCAGTCCTCCCATCAGTTCTGTCTCCACCCAGATCCCCCTCAGTTCAGTTGCCCAACCCTCATCAACTACCACTGCCCTCAGTTCACCCTCCCAGCACTCACTCCATCTTTCTGAGTTTTTACATGATACCTTACAAGGCATACTTTGTAAAAAGATTATTACAATGGTGTGTAGGGTATGAATACAGAGATCTATTCTGTCACACTCAGCCAGTCTTAAGCATGAGGAACTGGGATTTTCATGGGAAATGTAAGGTGCATTGCGGGGCTGACAGCCCAAATCCCAACTGCCCAAACTGACAGCCCACGCCCTGCCACACCTGGGCCTGACCCCTGATGACGCCCCACATAACCTCACAACCCCCAGTTTGAGAACCCCTGTGTATTAGAGCCTGCTCCTGTATTCCTTGCATGTTCAAACATGCCTGTGATGAGGTGTTCACCCCACGCTTGTCCTGATGGGGTTGGTTAATCTAAGAAAGGGGACAATTAACCAGACAGGCCACAGCTGAGGGGAATCGGGTGGTTTAAGTAATCCCCTGACTGAACAACAAAGGGAGTCCATCTGAGAAGGACTGAGCTGGGCTGGGTTATGAAGACAGGAAGTTGGAAGCGGAGAAGAGACTGCAGTGGATTAGTCCGCTGTCATTCCATGGGAGAAGGGAGGTGGGTTTGGGGGGAAGCAAAGCCAAAGTAGCCTACTATTACTCACTGGGAGAGGGAGGCTGGGGGCTGGCAAACCCAGAAGGGCTGGGGAAAACTAGAAGGTTAGGAAAGGCTCAGGGAAAAGGCAGTAAGATCCAGAATGGAACAGACCTTGGCTGCTGCTAAACAGGTCCATGAACTGGAACTTGAAGAAGAGGGTAGGCCTGGATTCCTCTGCCAGCCACTGGGGAAGTGGCACTGGCTGGGCAGTGAATGGGAAGACTGCCTGAGCTTGTTCGTAAGAAGGGACTTGGATTCCTCAGAAGGGAAGGACATCTGTGACTTGGCTGGAGGGCTAAACCATGAACACAGAGCACCTTGCCTTGCTGAGAGCCAGGAAGAAAAATAAATGGTGTGCAGCAAGAGGCAGAAAGAAGTTGTCAGACCTCGATCAGCTAATCCCCAGAGTGACCAGGAAGAGGCGCACTAGAGGTAAGCAGACCCTATGATAATCCCACAGATTGGGGTCGGCAACCTTTCAGAAGTGGAGTGCTGAGTCTTCATTTATTTACTCTAATTTAAGGTTTCATGTGCCAGTAATACATTTTAATGTTTTTAGCTCTCTTTCTATAAGTCTTAATATATAACTAAACTATTGTTGTACATAAAATAAATAAGGTTTTTAAAATGTTTAAGAAGCTCATTTAAAATTAAATAAAAATGCAGAGCCCCCCCAGACCAGTGGCCAGGACCCAGGCAGTGTGAGTGCCACTGAAAATCAGCTCGCATGCCGCCTTCGGCACCTGTGCCATAGGTTGCCTGCCCCTGGTGATACTAAGTTTCACAGGTTAATTATGTATTGTATACATTATTTTTATCAGTATTCAATTCTATGCCCTTCAGTTATGTGCCCTTGCTCTTGTATAATAGAGGAGGGTAAAAAGAAGAGGTTGATCTACCACATTCATAGTATTAATCTTTTCGTATAGCTCTATCGTATTTCCTCTTATTCTTGGTTGTTGAGACTTTGGAAATGGTGCAGGAGATTTTGCCACAAATCTTCCATGTACAGCTGACTCTTCCCTGGCTTTGAAATTAAAACGTACTTGGGCTTCCAACATCTCTTTTTGCCCACATCATAAAATCACCTCATTTGGCTCCTTTTTGGCAGCATCAAAAAAAAGAAAAAGAATCAGAGGGGTAGCCGTGTTAGTCTGGAATTGCAGAAGTGACAGAGTCCTGTGGCACCTTAAAGACTAAAGTATTAGAGCATAAGCTTTCATTAGTCTTTAAGGTGCCACAGGACACTTTGTCATTTAAAAAAAAAAAAAAAAAAAAGACCAAGGCCTGAATGGAGACTGAAGAATCCTCTTATCTTTGGAAGTGGTCTTTTTGTGTCAGGTTTGGGGTACTTCAGTGTGTTTGACGATAGACATGGCATAGAGGCTATAGAGTCCCTGCCTCAACAGAGGTTGGAGGATAGGTGCAACCCTACACCTTGTTGTATGTATTAATATCTTTTGGGATTTTTTAAAACCAAAAAAGTTTAAATGAATCTCCAAGAAGCCAGAACCTTTCATGAGCACTATAAATTCACACACAGGGCTGGACTCCCACATGATATAAAGTCAGTGTCATTCTGTTCATTTGATTTTTGTAATGGAGCTATGTTGAGGTATACCAGCTGAAGATCTGGTCCATGTTTTTTTTTTTTTTTTAATGATTTAAAATAAACTAATCAAAGCTTGGTAAGTTCACATTATCTAGTAAGGAGAGATTTCACCAAGAGTTTTCTGCAATATGCTAATTAGATCTAGGTTTCTACAGCTCATCTGACTTGCAAATTACAGAAAAGTATTTTCCACTGGAAAAGAATGCAGACAACCACGTTGTTTCTTTCTGATTATTCTACATAGCTGCGAAAAAGCCAGTGTTTTGTTTTAGTTTCTATGATGTGGTTCCGGCTGCTACTTCAAAGATGATTTTAGAGGTGCAAATCAAAAACTGTTTGCAGTATAATTTTGTCATTCTGTGTGAAAATAAAGAAATCTGTTCTGTTCTCCCTGTTGCTTAAATCCACAACTTCTTTCATTTTATAATAAATTTTACCTCTGTGTTACGGAGCCAAACGGAAGGTTTATTTTTCTCTTCTCATTTCTTCCTCCTGTGTCTGTGTCAATTATTCTCTTTAACGTGGACTGGTTTAACATGGACTAGTTTTAAGGAAACTAAAAATATCCTTCTGTAGGACCTCGTATGAGTTTTTTAGACAGAGAAGGACTAGTTCTTCAGCATTTAGAATTGCTGACAACTGTTAAGATTTCAGAAGAAAATGTTACATTTTAATACAGTCAAAAAAACTTGAGCATAATCCCTTACTGTCAGAAAGGGATGACATAGTATTTGCAAGTCTTTCTATAGAATGACTACTAATTAGTGATCGCTTTGGATCAAATTATGTAGTGCTTACTCAAGCAAAAATCAAAAATATGTATAAAAATAGAAGAGATTATGCAATTAGCCAGGCAGTCTCTCTCTCTCAAAGTACAGTCCATGAAAGAGCAAAGAACCAGTTCTTGTTTTACCTTTTAGCCTGCCCATGGAAAAGAATGTTAAGCATGAGTGGGAGGAAAGAGAGGAAGAGTTTCTGGTTCTTAAGTCCAAGAAAGTCAAACAAAGCACCCCAGTCAAGGCAATGGTTAGAGGACAAAATTTTAGGATCCAAATATGACCCACATGCTCAACACTGTCTCACCCACTTTATGGTGTGAAAACTGATTCTAATCAGCATTATAAATGTGTCATTTTGTCTCTCTGTAATAATCATGAGTGCACCTTTGCAGCCTCGAACAGATCCATCATGCCAATAAGGGACAGCAGGGGCACTGTGTCCTGTCTTCACGATATTAGGTGCACTACAAACAGAGTGGGATAGGGCACATCTTTCCTAGCATGCTTTGTGGTGATGTTGCATGACTTCTGATGAACACTACAACGGGATGTCTCGAAAATGCATTGTGCAATTTAAGAGCACATTATTGTACTTGTTAAATAGCCACCCCACATGCAAAATATTTCAGTGCACAGTATTTTCAAATCACCTCCTTGGATTTTAAAAAATATTCTCAGAAATTGCAGCCTTGTTCCTGTTGTGCTGAAGCAGAGCAGTTTGCAATCTAGGAACATTGTCCATGTTTATTTGCACAACAGCCCTTTTCAAAATCCTGGTATAGATCAGTTTGTAGAGCAATCAGAATAATCTAGAGGAAGCACTTTAAATAAAATATGCATACAAAAAAGTCTGCAAATAAAATAATGTGGAAGTGGATTTGTTGGGAACAAATTCTCCTCTCACCGATTATTTTTACTGAAGTCAAGACCTGAGCTGTGCCTGTTCGGAAGGCAAATTGAGCCCACAGTGATTCAGTAATAGGAGAGGTTTTCTTTTACCTGTCAAACATAATTTTGATGATTAATATATTTTGCACTTCAGCTTCTTTTTAAATTATGGACCTTTGTCTCTTTTATGTTTTAATTGTTTGTGTTTGGCTTTCCAGCAGTTTAAATTTGAACAGAGATGTCTATAAAACTGAGACTTTTTGTATTTTTTTTCTATTCTGATTTTTTTAAATGACGTAATTTGCATTTGGAATAAAACAGCAGCACAAAAAACCTAGTCTGAATTTTAATGTATACACTAATAAAATGTATCAATTTCAAAGAGTATGTTTAAAGATTCTAATTTTTAAAATAATAAGGTAGTTACAGTTGCTTTTATTGGACTCTGAAAACATGAACATTAAATTTGCTTCTCTTCCATATGCACACTGATTTAATTATTATGAATTTGCTGGACTTTCTTAATTTTTAAGATACTTGCTTAGAGAAACAAACCTTGCCAACAATAGCTTTGTTCACAGATGCAAATTAAACACACACGCACCACTTTATCCAAAATTTGGCCCATGTAATTTCAGGTGAGTTCTGGTGCCTGAGGGCCTGGTTTTTAAAATAAACAAGTAGGACCAACAACTGCACTTTGCACACTCAGATGCACAGTTACACATCTGTATGGCTGTTTGGGGGTTGAATGGTTTTCCTATGCAAACGAAAGGCTAGATTTTGCCACCCTGATTCATGTGAGGTAATCTCTTATGCTGAGTTCAATGGGACTAGTTACCTGTCACTTCTGTATTCTTGGGGAACCAGGGTGCAGTATCCAGCATGTCTGACTCATGAAGCCCCCTCATCCCACTAGCCAAAACTTATAAGAAGAAAGACTTACAAAAAGCCATGAAAAGTCAGTAGGAGACACACCTAACTAATTACAGAACACCTCCCCCTCCCCTGAGGAGTAACCCTAATAAATTTGCATACTCCTGGTAACACTACATATTGCATGAGGTGTCAACCACTAATACTGGCAGAATGTTGCCGTTTGAAAATCAAGCCCTAAATGTACGTCAAGTACAGTGACCTTTGCCTGGAAGATAAGTTGGCAACAATAAATGAGCAGAAAAAAAGAATGAGGGGACAATCACAGAGTAACATCTACAATTAAATGGCTTTTGAATATTAACTAACATGACTCCATGTTTAGTGTTCCCCTTTTATATTTGTCAGATGTTTAGCTAGCACACTTTGTTATCCAAACTAGTAGCTGCCACACTCAACAGTTGTGTATGTATAGTTTTTGTTTATAGAATGGTTTAGTACCAATGATAGAACTACCTAAGCCAACACTATACTGATTGCATGGGCAAGTACAGGGCATTTAGATCTTAGTTTATGATGGGGTATAAAGACATATTTACATATATGGCACTGACTAGTCTGTCCACTGTCAAATACCTCAGAATTTTGTTAAAGTGGTAAATGAAGTCCATCTGTTCTGAAATAAGGCCACTTATGATCTCAGCACAGCAGTATACTTTCCATTTCCTGCATTTCTTTAATCTTGTAATCGAATCCAAGTTTCAATAAAAGAAAGGAGTTCTTTTTAACAGCTTCTTCACTGTGAGATTTTATTTTTCCCTTGCAGTGACCAGGAGACTATAAAATGGATATTTTTCATTGTTATTGAATAATACTGTGCATGTATATAGCTCCTTCTGTCTGAAGGTTTTAATCTTTTTCTAATGCTTTTTTTGACATGATGTATGGAAGCATAATTAATCTCATTTTAACAATGGGGAAGCAAGATACAGCAAGGTTAAGTGACTTACCCCGCTTGCATATGAAAACTGTAGCAGAGCTGTTAATACAACTAAGCTTGTTGATGCCCACATAATCACTCTTTCTCCTCTACATCCTTTTACTTATTTAGGGGAATATTAAAAAGTTGATCATAATTTCTTTCTAAAACTAATTTAATTCCAGAAATGTTTTAATCACTGGGCAGCTTCAGAAAATACATTTACTTTATTTGCCACCAACTCTTCAATGAGACTCAGAGAATTCAGCCAAAATGTGTGTGTGATATGTGAGTTCTGTATTAGTAGATTCATTCTTTTGATGATAAACTCAGATATGTGATCCTGGCCTACAGTACTTTTATCTGCTGGCTAACATCACGTGTACTCTTCAAGAATGCTTTACTGAGTAGCTCATCTTCTGCAGCTTGGGAGACATAAACAGAAAATATACCTTATTATGCACTAAAAATACAATTTTACCTTACTAACATGGTTTAACAAGTTCCAGTGTCTTTTGTGGTTTTCTTCTTATCTCTTGGAGGAGGCTGGGCGGTATGTCTATAGCATTTCTGCTGCCTTAGGCAAACTTGCAAATATCCACTTTTCACAGTCTGAGAGCAATCACTCCTGACCAGTAAATGTTTTGAGATAGCTAATATTTTACTGCTCTGTATGCCCCCCAAGGATTTGATCAAATGCCCAGTAAAATCAGTGACAAGATTCCCATTTGGTCAGAGCCAGCCATGCTCTGAGTCAGTTACCAGATGTCCAGAGTCGATCTAATTAGGGCTGCAAAATCTACTGGAGCACCAAAATAGAGCCCACTGACTGGATATTTGAACAAGAGCCTTGTGAGTAAGCAGTCTTTTGGCTACTAGAATAGAAAAGCAGGCTCTGGTTACATTACAACCCACCATGGTAATGC
Organism: Dermatemys mawii; assembly: GCA_007922305.1. Classification (NCBI taxonomy): domain Eukaryota; kingdom Metazoa; phylum Chordata; order Testudines; family Dermatemydidae; genus Dermatemys; species Dermatemys mawii. Next base: position 12,836,895 of record ML677343.1, on the reverse strand, counting down.
CATTCTTATCTCTCAGAGAGATCCCAGAGGACAGGTTTAGGAAAATTGCTTTTTCACATTGATGGCTCACATCATGAGAGTCTCATGAAGGGTGTCCCCTTTCACCCCTCCTCTTCAAAGTTTATCTATGGAGCTACTAGAATGGCTGGGGAGGAGGCATGGTTTAAAGTGCTATCAATATATGGATGATACTCTGCTCTATTTCTTAATTTTGTCTAATTCAGAGAGTGCATTTGAACACCATTCTCAAGTGTCGGGGGATGGAGGAAACTGGAGACTGGCAAGAGCAGGCTGGCTGAGGCTCAGTCCAAAGACTGAGGTGATGGTAGATTAAGAGAAGCAAACAAGATATGGCAAAGACTGTCACTCCCTCGTAGCAAGATGTCAGTTGTTTGCATTTGAGGCACATAGTTTGTCTAACAGCAAATTGGAGTCTATTGCATAGCAGTAGTTACTAGAGCTGCTTTTTTTCCTTTCTGCATCTAGCAGAGTGTTGTAACCCTTCCTCTCAAATACTGATCTCACTACAGCCATTCTTGTGCTCACTTTAAGTTTAGGTTGCTACAGTGTGCTCCAGACAGGGCTACTCCTTAAATCAATTCAAAGCTATTGCAGAATGTGGCAGTCACTTGATAGGAGGTCTATTTTACAGAGCACATGATGTCAGCGCTTCAATTGTCTGCACTGGCTGCCTGTTGGTTTCCAGGGAAGTGGCCCATTGATTTCAGTGGGCTTTGGATTAGGCTCTATACTGGAGATTAGCAACTCAGTGTAACTATTATTTTATTACTAGAAAAGCACTAATGGCTGTATGCAAGACAAAATGAAAAGAATCCCTGTAAATCAATATTGTTTTCTAAAAAATGAAATAAAAACATAAGAAATAAAAAGCTCAGTTTAGAAAGGTTTATTTCTATGACCCTTCAAAAGTCAGGAAGCATTGCAGAAGGGTAGGGTGACCAGAAAGCAAGTATGAAAAATTTGGACACCTTGTTTTGTTTTTTGGTGGGTTATAGTTGCCTCTCTAAGACAAAGCCCCTAATATCAGGACATCTGGTCACCCTGCACAAGGGTCACAGAAGCTAACATGAACAGTAACCTGTGTCACTTTTGCAAGCCCAATACCTCCACACTATATAGAGGAAGGTGGTATATAAAGAGTCCCATGTGTTATTTGCAACCACATGGCACTTCATGGGGCCCATTCCCTGTTTTTATTTTCACTGTAAAATATAAACATTTCCTTTGTGTGGCGAACTATGATTGAGAACAGAAAAATGGAGTGAGATGGATCATATGTTCCAAGATGTGTGCACAACTCCCATTGAAGTCAGTGGGAGTTTTATGTGCATACTGGATGTCCAGGTGCAGGGTGCTATGATGTCCAGGTGCAGGGAGTTTGTTAATTTAAAAGAAATCCAGCAACATTGACAGTTTGTGGAGCAACACTAAACTGGTAAGAGATCAAATGAATATGTCCATTTTCAGGGTTCTGCTCCCACACAGACTCCCTGTGTGGACTGGAGCAAAGCTCTAAGGGCTGCATTTTCCCTCCTTTCTAAAGTTAATTATTCTGCTTGAGCCTATTTCAGAGACACTGTGCATCTTCCTCCAGCTGACACCAATGGGAGGTGAGGGTGCTTAGCACTGCTGAAAAAGTAAGAGTCACGGAGTCTGGGCATGCACAATCAGTGGACAGTTTTAAAAACAGGGGAACAAAATAGTCAATGTTTTCACAAGGGTGTCATCTAATTTACTGGTAAAATGCCTTGACACCCTCAGCTGGATATCACTAGAAAGGGGCCTTGTTACTGTTTCCACCTCTAATGTCTGTGAGTCTGGCCATGTTTCCTGAGCCAGCTGATTTCTGTAATAACAAAGGAGTTTTTGAGAAGCCCAGGCTGATGAAATTATATATCTTATCAGCCCCAGCAGAAGAGTCTGCAGAAACAGGAGAGTGAGAGCAGGTTGCAAAGGTCAGTAGATAAAGGAGCCTGTGTTTAATACACTCCAGCCCCGGGGGGCAGCAAGGGAACAGAGTGGAAGGGAGGCAGCACAAAACAGCATTAAGACACTTCTCATTTTATGTGTTTTTAGAAGTGAAGCAAATCAAAACCGAAAACAAAGCGTGTGGATGCATAAGGAATGGGATAGTAAATAATGCTGAACTCTAATACCCCATATCAATCCAGGGAACACTGTGCTCAGCTCTGGTAACCGTACAGCAGAACCAGAGGGGATTAAAGACTAGGGATTAGAAGCCTGGGAAAACTACATATGAAAAGTGACAAAGAGTCCTGTGGCACCTTAAAGACTAACTACATATGAGAAGGCATGAGATTGTTTAGTTCAGAGGGAAGCTAATAAAAGGAAGAGATGATAAAGGTATAGGGAAAAGAGAATGGCATGGGGGTGATGAATTGGGTGTCCCTGTTGGCTCCATGCCGCATGAACAGAGGTCATTTGGCATAACTGCAAAGCAGCACTTTTAAAGGGAGCCAAAGAAGAGCTAGTTCTTGTGCACAATGCCCAGCTAGCCTGGGGAAAGCCTGGCAACAGGCATCCCCGTCTGAGAGCGACAATGGAGCAGGCTTCAAGGCCAGGCCACTTACAGGAGACCAAGGCAATGCCGGGGGGAGGGGGAGAGAGACAGGCAGGGCACAGCCGAGATGAGGGGTGCCTGGTGTTTTGGGGGGTGTGTGGGGAGGGCGGGAGAGAGATCTCTGCCCATAAACCAACGTCCAGCCCAGCCGGTGGGGAGGGTCATGGGATGTCCCTGCGGGCAGGCCCCTTGGGAACCTCACGCCTCTGGCTCGCTTGTGCTTTGCACCTTCCGGGGAAGCCTCTGGCCCGGGGGCCCTGCCCTGGTGGGGAGCCCTCGGGAGCAATGCCTCGGAAGAGGCCGCTCCAGTCTCTCCCCTTAGCCGGCTCCCAGCCCGCCCGTGGGGCTGGGGCCGTTCCTCGCACTGCTGCTGGCGCCACCTGTTCCCCCCTCTCCTCCAGCCCCCCCGGCAGCTCCCAGGGGTGCCGCGCCCCCGGGCCCCCCGCTGCTCTTCGCGGGGCGTCCGCCTCCCTGCGTGCCCGCTCCGAGCCTGCCCTACGCGGCCCAGCCCGCCCCGCGCTCACCTGGCTGAGGCGGCGCCGCTAGGGGGCAGGGCGCTCGCGGCGCCTTTCCGCCCCGGGGACCCGCGGCTCAGCCTGGAGACTCCCCGGAGCCGGACGGGAGGCGCGACCCGCTGCAGGTGAGTGGCCGGCGGGAAGGGGGTCCCGGCTCCCCAGGCAGCGCAGCCCGCCGAGGCGCCCCGGGCGGGGGCTCTGCTTCCGCCCCCGAGCCGCGCCGCTGCCCGGCCCCGGGGCTCCGGCTGGGCGGACGCGGGCTCCCGGGCGGCAGCGCCCCGCCGCCTTCGGGCGCGGGCAGGAGAGCGAAGGGCAGGCTCCGGAGCCGTCCGCGACCCGCGCTTCCTTAAGCGTCCGGCCCCGCTCCCCTGGCGCGCCTCGGAGGGACGCGACCTTCCCCAGTGCCCCGCTGCTGGTCCCACCAGCCGGCTCCTGGCCAGCCCGGGGAAAGGAGTTTGTAGCGCCGCCGGGAGGGAAGGCGAAAGGGTCTTAACCTCTGCCAGCCGAGCGGTGCTCAGGTCTGTGCGGTGCGGAGCTGAGTGTTTCCTCTGCTTTACCTGCCCCCCCTCCCCAGGGTAATATTGTGTCGTCAACTCCTCCTGGCGAGTAGACGTTAATTTTGGGCAATAGGGCGAGTTGCTAATTGGACAGAAAATCAGCCTCTTCCTAAAGCAAGTTCAGTTGGAGACAACTGTGTGTGTCGGTGTCTGGTTTCTTCCCCTCTCCTGTTCCCCAAATGTTAAAGACCCGTCTTCCAGTCCTAGGCCCAGGTTCTCTAAGCACACCCAGGCTTAATTTTACTAAGGTGAGGAGTCCCTCCCTGGAAGTAAAGTTAAACAAGTGTGTAAGTATTTGTAGGATCAAGGCCCTAGAAATGAGACTTTGAGCTGACCTATGTCAGAATCCCTTTGAATTTCATACAAAGATCTAAAAGTTGTAATGACCAAAATGTAAAATATTTTAAAACAACTTATAGCTTTACAGTAACCCAGGTGCACATGGAACTTAGTGAGTCAAGATGTCTCATCATATGACAAATAGACAAACTGCACACAAGGAATCTGAATAGAGATGATGTAAGACTTGCCAAAGCCTGTTTCTGATGTTGATGCACTTGATGTTAGCAAATTATGGTAAAACCAATTGTGACAAAAATATGTGGCGAAGTATGACTGAGAACAGAAAAATTGAGTGAGCCACATCATATGTTGCAATATGTGTGCATAACTCCCATTGAAGTCAGTGAGAGTTTTATGTGTGGACTGGAGAGCAGAAGTTGTCCTGTGTGTTTAAATATTTTCTTTATGTTAGAAATTCTCAATCCATAATCAGTGATTGATGGGCCTTCCTCTGTAGAAGAGGACAACAGCAGACAAACAATATTATCTTAGCATCTGAGTGTGGAAGTTATGGTTTAGCTGGTAAATCTTAGTTGGGTCAGGAAGTTCTAATAAAACACTGAAGATATAGAGCTTTTTTGGTCCTGATCAATGTGTGTTTGTAGGAGGATTATTAACTGAATGGAGATCTTGAAATCTATGGCAGGTAGTTCTACAAACTACTTTCTGCAAAGACGTACACATGCACTTTAACTTGATTGTATTGTGAGTAGTCCTATTGAAACTCCTTGCAGTGTGTAAACCTTAACAACTTAGTAGATTTTTGGAGGATCAGGGCTTTAGTTAATGTTGACTCATTTAAGATATAAATTACTTTTCATTAAAAACAGTGTTCTTGAGGGGAGATACCACTAATTACGTTTTAAAAGCTATAGCAGCAGTCAAAAAGCCTAGATGCTTCTGATAATAAAAATGCCTTGCTTTTCTAGATGTGAGATCTGATAAACTCAGGGGTTGACAATTGTTCCTTGTTTACACAGGCTAGATGATTGAAAACATAATTTACTGGCCTTGTCTTTTGCACAGCAGAACATAAAGCCAAGAAGTTGTTTTAACAGTAGTGGAGTGTTTTGGGTGCCTTTTTTGCATATTTCTACGTAAGTGGCCTGACACATCACTGAAAGGAGTATTAGGAAATCAGAGAGAGAACTTGCAAACATTTCTCAAGAGACTGGTCAATGTTTGGTAGGCCAAAAGAACCATATATCTGTGATTCACTTCTAATTTCAGAGGGAAAGTTTTACACTATGGAGACTTTTGTGACAACGTCAGCTTAATAACAGGATAAAAACATTCCAAAATGTTTACCATGGCAAACAAACTCTATTATTGGTACCTTTTATTTGTTTGAAATAAATCAAGTACAATATTTTGTAATGTCATATTGTCTTATCGTTAACACTGAAGACTGGGATCTCTCCGAAATATATCAAGCCTAATGCTTATTTCTCTACAATTCTATGGTCTTTGGAAGTAATTTAGAATCTACTGAAGAAACCAGGACTTGGTCAACAGGAGTGCTGATAATTGGAAAATATATTTGAAAGCAATTTTGAACAGTTTTAAAATAAATACTAACTACGGTATTTGAATTTGTCTCAGTAAGGAAGAATCTGCTGTTTTCTAGTCAGCTATAAATTCTAAAAAAATTTAGACAGTGTGTTGTGATTATGATTTGCTACAGGAAAAAAACTGTCCTGTCTTGTAACAGGGACACTGGAAGATGAGCAAGCATTTTGAAGATAATTGATTAAAAAGAGAAATAACCAAAGGTCTTATTGTGTGTACACACACAGACTAGCAGTCTGTTCTGTAGTTCAGAATACTGAAGTATGCTCTAAAGAGGGGATATGCACTTGAGGCCCTCACCAAAATACAAATTTAGAAGATCTACAGCTATTATAATAAAATATCTTTTGAAGATAGGTAGACACTGACAATATTGTAATCTTATTTATGTTTTAATATAAGTACTGAGAGAGAGAAAAGAAACTTGTCTATGCTACAAAATTATGCTGAATTTATAGAAATTGATCTTTAGAAAGTGATTTTATACAGTCGATTGTATGTGTCTCCACTTAAGCACATTAGGTTGGCGGAGTGCATCCTCAATACCATGGCTAGCATCAACTCATGGAGCGGTGCACTGTGGGTAGCTATCCTACAGTTCCCGCAGGCTCCACTGTCCATTGGAATTCTGGGTTAAAATCCCAATACCTGATGGGCCAAAAGCATTATCACGGGTGGGTTTGGGTACATGTCATCAGTCTCCCCTCCCTCCCTCTGTGAAAGCAATGTCAGACAATCATTTTGCACCTTTTTTCCTGGGTTACCCATGATATCGTGGCAAGCATGGAACCTGCTCAGCTCACCACTGCTGTTGTGAGCATTGTAAACATCTTGCACATTATCCTGCAGAACCTAGCTAGGAGATGCCAGCATGAGGACAACTGTGAGGAGGACATGGACACAGACTTTTCTGAAAGCATGAGATGTGACAGTTGGGACATGATGGTGGCACTGGGGCAGGTTGATATAGTGGAACGCCGATTTTGGGCCCAGCAAACAAGCCCAGACTGGTGGACTGCTTAGTGTTGCAATATAAGATGATTCTCAGTGGCTTTCGCATGTGTAAGGCCACTTTCCTGGAACTTTGTGAGTTGCTTTCCCCGACCCTGAAGCGCAGGAATACCAAGATGAGAGCTGCCCTGACAGTTGAGAAGCAAGTGATGATAGTCCTGTGGAAGCTTGCAACGCCTGACTGCTACTGGTCAGTCGGGAATCAATTTGAAGTGGGCAAATCTACTGTGGGGGCTGCTGTGATCCACATAGACAATGCAATCACTAACCTCCCGCTTGGAAGGGTAGTGACTCTGGGAAATGTGCAGGTCAGAGTGGATGGCTTTGCTGCAGTGGGGTTCCTTAACTGTGGCAGAACAGTAGATGGAACATGTATCCCTATCTTGGCACCGGATCACCTTGCCAACTAGTACGTAAACCGCAAGGGGTACTTTTCAATGGTGCTGCAAGTACTGGTGGATCACAAGGGACATTTCACTGATGTGAAAGTGGGCTGGCCAGAAAAGGTGCATGATGCTCGAATCTTCAGGAACTCTGGGCTGTTTGAACAGCTGCAGGAAGGGACTTACTTCCCAGACCTGAAAATTACTGTTGGGGATGTTGAAATGCCAATAGTTATCCTTGGAGACCCAGCCTACCCCTTGCTCCCATGGCTCACAAAGCCATACACAGGCAGCCTGGACAGTAATAAGGAGCATTGTGCCTTTTATATTGAGCGCCTGCCAGTATGGTGACACATCACACAGGGCTGGGCAAGAGAATTCAGTTTCCAAGAAACCATGGTAAGCCAAAGGGTACGTGAAGTTGTCTTTTTCCACCTTTATAACATATGGGAATTATTTCAAACTGCAGCACCCTTCTTTCCCATAGCAAGCAATGCCAGTTGGGTTGGTCATTTAAAAGGGGGGGCTGCAGTTTTTTCGGGTGGATGTGCTGCACAACCGTCCCCACACCCTACCATGTGGCGATTCTCTGGGATGATCCCTTCACTTCTCCCCCCCGCCCCCCGCGTGGCTATTATCAGGGATGACCCCTTTTAACCAAATGCAAACAGCCTGGCATGAACAGGGTCCGTTGACTGTTCCCTTAGAAAAATTCCCCGATTTCAACCGGGTGACCATGAAAGATATCACTCTCCTGCAGCTAATACAGAGAGATAAAGACCAAATGTTGCTTGAATATGACCAAAACCCAGGACCATTCACTGCCATGCTTTGTGCTGCAATGATTCCAGACTATTTGCTACTGGTGTGGCATGGTAAAGTGTCCTACCATGGAGGACATAATAAGGCAGCCCTCCCCAGAAACCTTCTGCAAAGGCTTTCAGAGTACCTGCAGGAGAGCTTCATGGAGATGCCTCTGGAAGATTCCCGCTTCATCCCCAGACACGTTAACAGACCTCCAATAGCTGTGCTGGCCACGAATGCATCCCAAGTCTTGAGGGCAAATCAAATATTAAACACAATTGCTTTTAAACCCTGTATTGTATTTACAAAGGTACACTTACCAGAGGTGCCTTCTCCGGCTTCAGAGTCTGGGAGCCCATGTTGGGAGAATATTGGCTCCAGGGTGATGAAAAGGTTCTGGCTGCCAGGGCAAACTGATTCTCCGCTTGCCTTCTGTGCGTCGTCCTCCTCTTCCTCATCCACAAAATCCTCCTTCCTGTTGTGTGAGACTCCCCCCTTGCAGGTGTCCACGGATAGTGGTGGGGTAGTGGTATGGTCCCTCCCGAGAATGCCATGCAGCTTATCATAGAAGCGGCATGTATAAGGCTCTGACCTGGAGTGACCGTTTGCCTCCTTTGTCTTCTGGTAGGCTTGTCTGAGCTCCTTAACTTTCACATAGCACTGCTGTGTGTCCCTGTTGTAGCCTCTCTCCAACATACCCTGTGCGATTTTGGCATATCTTCTTTTTGATCGGAGTTGGGCCTGCACAGATTCTTCTCCCCATACAGCAATCAGATCCAGTGTCTCCCATTCAGTCCATGCTGGAGGTCATTTCCAATTCTGGGTCTGCATGGTCACCTGTGCTGCTGAGCTTGCCATGCTGACCAAACAGGAAATGAAATTCAAAATTTCCTGGGGCTTTTCCTGTGTACCTGGCTAGTGCATCTGAGTTGAAAGTGCTGTCCAAAGCAGTCACATTGGAGCACTCTGGGATAGCTCCCGGAGGCCAAGACCATCGAATTGCACTACCCCAAATTCGACCCAGCAAGCTTGATTTTTAGCGCTATTCCCCTTGCCGGGGAGGAGTACGGCAGTAAATTTTAAGAGCCCTTTCAGTTGATGGAACGGGATTGGTTGTGTAGATGCATTGCTTATAAAATCAATCTAATGTGGCTAAATTTGACCTAACCTTGTAGTGTGGACCAGGGCTATGAGGCTTAAATTATGTCCAAAATCAAAATGCCTTTTATTTAAGGCATCCTGGTTTAAGAGTATTGGCTTATGAACTTTTTATTTGCTCTTTCCATCTCTTTTAATCATAAGATTAGATTGGTATTATGTCTGCTGTTAAAACCCTGGAAGGATTACACTTTGTGTGTGTGTGGTGACACAAGTGCTTGGGTTTTGAAGATACTTACTTTCCAGTGATTGCCATTAAAATCAACAGGGGTCAACAATCACCATGAGTGATACTGCAGTTTTCCATTGTACTCAGAACAGAAAATAACAGTGATATCCAGAATGCCGCTGTCTGGCCATAGTAGCTTCAAGTTGACTTTTAATGGTTACCACTGTACGTCATGTAGGATGCCAGAGGCTACTGATAACAGAAATCAGGATCTGTGGGCGTTCTTGTAAAAAAGCCATTGCATTTTTAAAATTGTTCCTAGTAGGGCCATTGATTAACTACAGTTAATTCACATGATTAATTATGATTATTTGCAGTTTTAATTGCACTGTTAAACAACAGACTACCAACTGACATTTAATAAAATATTTTGGATGTTTTTCTACATTTTAAAATATATTGATTTCAGTTACAACACAGAATACAAAGTGTACAGTGCTCACTTTATATTCTTTTTACAAATATTTGCATATAAAAATGATAAACAAAAGATAGTATTTTTCAGTTCATCTCATACAAGTACTGTAGTGCAGTTTCTTTGTCATAAAAGTACAACTTACAAATGTTAATTTTTTTCGTACGTAACTGCACTCAAAAACAAGACAATGTAAAACTTTAGAGCCTACAAGTCTACTCAATCCTACCTCTTGTTCAGCCAGTCGCTAAGACAAACAAGTCTGGTTACATCTACAGGAGACAATGCTGCCTTCATCTTATTTACAATGTTACCTGAAAGTGAAAACAGATATTTGCATGACGCTTTGTAGCCAGCATTGCAAGGTATTTAAGTGCCAGATATGCTAAATATTCGTATGCCCCTTCGTGTTTCAGCCACCATTCCAGAGGACATGCTTCCATGCTGATGACACTCGTTTTTTTTAAAAAAAGCGTTAATTAAATTGTGACAACTCCTTGGGTGAGAATTGTATATTTCCTGCTTTGCTTTACCCACATTCTGCCATATATTTCATGTTACAGCAGTCTCAGATGATGTCCCAGCATATTGTTTGTTTTAAGATTTTCACTGCAGATTTGACAAAATGCAAAAAAGGTACCAATGTAAGAGTTCTAAAGATAGCTACAGCACTCAACCCAAGTTTTAAGAATTTGAAGAGCCTTCCAAAATCTGAGGAGGAGGAGGTGTGGAATATGCTTTCAGAAGTCTTAAGAGCAACACTCTGATGTGGAAACTATGAAAACCGAACCACCAAAAAAGAAAATCAGCTTTCTGCTGGTGACATCTGACTCAGATGATGAAAATGGACATGCATCAGTCTGCACTGCTTTGGATTGTCATCTAGCAGAACCCGTCATCAGCAGGGTGCATGTCCACTGGAATGGTGGTTGAATCATGATGGGACATGTCAATCTTTAGCACATCTGGCACATAAATATCTTGCAGTGCCAGTTAAAATAGTACCATGTGAACACCTGTTCTCACTTTCAGGTGATATTGTAAACAAGAAGTGGGCAGCAGTATCTCCTTCAAATGTAAACAAACTTGTTTGACTGAGCAATTGGCTGAACATGAAGCAGGACTGAATGGACTTGGAGGCTCTAAATTTTTTCATTGTTTTATTTTTGAATGCAGTTGTACATAATTCCAGATTTGTAAATTAAACTTTCATGATAAAGAGATTGCACTACAGTGCTTGTGGTAAGTGAATTGAAATACTGTTTTTTTACAATGCAAATATTTGTAATAAAAATATTGAGAACTGCACACTTTGTATTCTGTATTGTAATTGCAAATGTGGAAAACATCCAAAATATTTATATCAATGGTATTCTATTATTATTAATAGCACGATTAATCACACTATTTTTTAATCGCATGACTAGTTTTTTAAATTGCTTGATAGCCCTAGTTTATAATAAAGCTAATGACAATGGGATTAAAGAAAACAAGACATACTTAGGGATTGAATTATGGGCATATTGACACCCATATGGTTTGTGCTAAGTGAAAGACCAGGTGATAATTTGGAGATAATTAATTTAGATGCTAGCCTAAATAAAAAACAAACAGCAGTGTCTCTACTTAATACATATGTTTGTGTTACCGGGAGTTGTACATTCATCAAAAAAGACACTATATCTTTGGGAACTACAGAAACTCCTGGGGCCTCCCACTCTGTCTGCCTACAGATTTATTTATTGAGTTACATCTTTGATTTAGGAATAATATAATAGATTTTATGGCCAGAAGGGACTATTATGTTCGAAGTCTGAACTGTATAACACAGGCCATGGAATTTCACTCAGTGATTTCTTTGTCAGTTGCATACTCCTGGCTGCGCTGCCACATTTCTTTTAGAAAGCCATCCAGTCCATTTTGTAGTTGAGAATGTTTTTTTGTTTGCTGGCTGTGGGGTTTTACATTTATATAATATAACATATAATTCATGGGAGGCTTCACTAAGCAGCTACGGAACTTTTATGTTGAAAATCTTTCTGGACCGTTTAGATGTAAATGCTAGAATTCTGATTTTATTTTTTAAAAGATTGCTTTATTGATTATAGGTGCCCAGGTACCTGCCACTGGGCAGGGATATAGAATTATAAATAAACCGATACTGGAGACACAGGTTTCTTTTTGTGTCATTTGCTTTTCAAAGTATCAAGGGCTGTCCGTGCTGCACAACCACATGGATTGATTAAGGAGTGACAGTGGTATATAAGTAATTCCCTGGACTTGCAGATTAAATTGATTTTTTTAAAACAAAAATTCCTGGGTTTTACAAAAAGTATTATTTGTTTTTCAATCTACTTTTGTATCCTTCAAATATATATAAAAACATGTTTTATTAGGAAATTACAATTCATTGCATGAGATAATGTAGGGCCCTTCCAAATTCACTGCAATGAAAAACGCATCACGGATCGTGAAATCTGTACTCTCCACCCCCAATAAAGTCTGGTCTTTTGTGTGCTTTTACCCTATGCTATACAGATTTCACGGGAGAGACCAGTGTTTCTTAAATTGGGGGTCCTGACCTAAAAGGGAGTTGCGGGCAGGGGGCCACAGGATTATTTTGGGGGGGTTGCAGTATTGCCACCTTTACTTCTGAGCTGCCTTCAGAGCTGGGTGGCCACAGTGGTGGCTGCTGATTGAGGGCCCAGCTTTGCAGGCAGCAGCGTAGAAGTAGGAGTGGCAATACTATACCATGCCATCCTTACTTGTGCGCTGCTGCTGGCAGCCACTCTGCGTTCAGATCTGGGCTTCTGGTCAGCAGTTGCTGCTGTCCAGCTCTGAAGGCAGTGCCTTCACCAGCAGCAGTTCAGAAGTAAAGGTGGCAGTACCTCAATCCCCCCTACAGTAACCTTGCTACCCTCTCCCCTGCTCCCACAGCCCGTTTATGGGTCAGGACCCCTACAATTACAACACTGTGAAACTTCAGATTTAAAGAGCTAAAATCATGAAATTTACAATTTTTTAAAATTCTAGGACTGTGAAATTGACCAAAATGGACCATGCATTTGGTAAGGCCCCAGATATATGTATTATGATAATGCATTAGTCTGTGTGTATATGCGAAGCTGCCTCTCCAAGTTAGGTTATATCTTAGTCTAGAAGATTTACACAATAAACAGGCATGCATGCAAGCTCTGAAGTGTGTGTGCATCTGAATGTACCTATGAATCTCATGTCTACCATGTACACATTTCAAGCTATTAGCGGATAACAGTTAAAAGATTTAAAACACTAAAATGGGAAGAAAATGAAAATCTATATCAGAATACTTTTCAGAACACAAGAAAGTATTCAAAAGTTTTAAAAAAACGAAAACAGGAGAAAAGGATGAAGTTGAGTGTATGTGCTACAAATGGTGTGACCCAATTATTACATGTAAATATTTATAGGCTAATACGTCTATGTCTACAACATTAAACTGTTTATTCAAATAAAAATTTTTATTTGGGGACTAGAGAGATATTATTTTATTAACCTGAGGGGTGGCATTGTGTTTTGAGTTCTATTTCTGCCGCAAACCAGATTGATGAACAGAATTCAGAGCATTAATCTACTGAATACTACCCTTGTATCTTTCTGTCCACCAAAATAAATCCTAATATTGACCCAGAAAAAGTATTAATATTTTTTGCACTGATTTTTTTACCTGTTTTGTTGTGGTGGTAATAAACATTGATAAATCCCTGGGAAAAATTAAATAAAATTAAAACTGAAAATATAGGGAGATATATATGAGAATACATATATGAGAAGTACTACGTATCAGTGGTGGATATTTTCTGGCTCTCATTAACTTGTGTTGAAAATGGTTTGGTTATTGTGGAGATGCAACATCTGTTAAAACCCTGATGCTTCGTTCTGGGTTGACGCGGAACAAGGTTTTCCAAAGGTGGGTTATTTTTCTATCCACATGGGATGTGGATCCAAGGGAGCAAACATGAATAGAGATGCAATGGTTAGGATTTTCAGAGGAGATTGTAGATATTAGGTCCTATTTCTTAAGGCTTCTTCTGAAAATCCCAGTTTATGGGTCTGATTCAGTATACCTTTACTTCCATGCATAATGCTTAATACTGCTGCTACTATTTAGGACAAGATTTTGATACCTGTACTGTCACTCAGTTGCACCTTACTTCATGGATTTTTTCATTGACTTCAGTGTGGTACACTTTTTAACATGAGTTAAGGTATTAGAATCTGCCCCTTAGTGAGTAGTCCCATTTGAAGTCACATGAGGACTGGACTCTCATTGATCTAAACCAGCTTTACTGTCCTCTTTTCCTTTCTTGAGAAAGTGCCCAGTCATTACTAAAGTTCTTCAGGAAAGTCTCTTTAAATGTCTCAACTGCAGTATGTTTCGTTTCAAAAACTGAGTATTTCTTCTAAGGATTATAAGTTGTGGACAGTAAATATTAATAAAAGAAACAAAGGATCTGTTTTTTAAAAAAGATAAAAGCTGCAAAGATTCAAGATGATTGTTTGGTAGGTTGACAGGATATTGCAGCTGATTAACTTGTATTTTTGTGTTAGTCAAATCAAATAATGTATTAAAATCAGGAAGTGCACTTTTGTCCTCAACTTAATACATTTTCTAAAAGAGAGTAATTTGAAAGTAATACCTCTCTGAAACCCCGAAATCTAGTGTTCACTGATGCATACATTTTACTGTTTGAAATGCAAAAAAAGAGGAAATATTTTGAGTATTTCAAAACTACTCAGCAGGGTTCCTAATGGAACATATGTAGCAACATACTTCTAAAAATGAACCATTGTAGCTTTTCCAGTGCATACAAGTGTACTGAAGATATTAAATCTTTATCATACTTAAATTTATTGATCTTATTGCTTAGTAACCATATTGTAGGAGTCTTTTTTTTCCAGGAAATTGTTAAAATCTGTACTAAGTTTGGATATTTTTGTGGATTTTAGATCCAAGACTGTGAAGACTTATGAACTGCTTAACTTTGCGCTCATCGAATAGTCTCATTAACTCAGTGTGTCCAAACTAAGCATGCATTCAAGTCTCTGTGTGATTGGGGACTTTATTAGGAATATAGCTGTATTTTGAACTCCAGATATATTGCTTATCTTCTTTCTAACTGCCAACTTGTGAAAAATGGACTTTAAGTAGCCAGGTGAACAATTTGCTGTCCCCTGACTTTGAAGTATGTGGGGAATTGACATAAAGACATTACAAGCAATCATCTATTGAATGCAGTATTTTGTAGATCCAGGCAACTGCCAGTGCAAGTTATGACTTATGCCGATGGACAGTATTCAGATGGAATTTAACTTCAAAGTTAAATTGTTTTAAAAAACAAATTTTCAGTCACGAACTAGTGAAAGTTCATGGTGAGTTTCACAATTCATTAGTATTATCCTAAGTATTCAATTTTTTAAAAAAGCGGCACAACTTAAACATGACTGTGCAGTGTACACTAAAACTGATATTTCAAAATATTGTGCATATTTTCTCTTAAGTAACATAATGTTATAATTCAAGTGAGTGGCTTCTTGATTGAAATTTTATTAGGGTTGACTATATTGTTACCAGTTGTTTTGTTGAATTTGTGGAGTAAACTTCCTTTACTGAAATTTAAAATATAAGTGTTTTAACATATCTGAGGTATGAATGAAAATATGAAACTGTAGCCCTGCGGTGAGCTGTGCATAGGCAGAAACCTCTGCCTATGCAGAGCCCCACTGAATTCACTGGGGAGTATATTGCAGGATAAGGGCCTTTATCTGTAAATAAAGTACAAAAATAGACTCTCCTCTGCTAGATAAAATGCAATGGAGGTCTTCGTGGTCTGGTTCGGTGGTTGTGGCAGTTCTTAGTTAATTTTCAGTCTCTTGTTGCCTTACCTAAAAGAAAAGAGCTTCCTCCATGCTTACTACTTCATTGTGGTTAATTTCTTGATCAGTTTGGAAGTTCATTGTTAAAGTTCCATATGGGAACCTGTACTTTTCTGTCACTGAAGAGTTCCAAAAGAGGTACTTCCCAAAATGTTTGGAGAGGGGCACGTTTCCTATGTTTTTGGAACATATGGAATATAAATGGAAAATAACAGCGGTGTTACTATATGAATCACAGTAGAATTATAGAAAATAACCAACTGGTACTGGTTAGATGCATGTGGCAAGCAGGCATTACTGTTAGGATTAGTATTTGTGTTTGTTTAAAAAATTGACTCAAAACTGCAAACTGTGCAGATAACTTGTGTATATAGTCACAGGTTCCTATTGCTGTGGCTTTTCTTCTAGCTCCCTTCTTTTTGGCCAGGTCTACACTTAAAAAACTGAAGCTTTACCTCTATAGTGAGTTCATGAGGATTCTGCTGTGCCTGTGAGAGAGCCTCTGTCTGCACCAGGGTTAGGTTGGTATAACTGCATTGCTCCAAGATATGGATTTTTCACATGCCTGAATGATGTAGTTATAGTGATAGAAGTTTGTATTGTAGACCAGGCCTTACTAAGCCCACTCGTAGCATTGCCTTAAATTCGACAGAAAGCTCTTCAGAATATAGACTCTTTTATTATGTGTAGGGCCCTACCAAATTCACGGCCATGAAAGACAGGTCACAGACTGTGAAATCTGGTCTCCCACAAGAAACCTGGTCTTGTGTGTGTGCTTTTACCCTGTACTATACAGATTTCATGGGAGAGACCAATGTTTCTCAAATTGGGGGTCGCAAGGTTAGTCTGGGGGGATCACAGTATTGCCACCCTTTAGGGCTGGCCCACAGCATTTTGGCACTGAGGTGGGGAGCTCAAATGATGCCCCCATACCTCCTTGCTTGGGCCAAAACTTTGAAAGGTCTTAGTTCTGCCTTCTTCCTGTTCTACTCCTTTCATGGTACTGCTTTGCTACCTATCCAATAAAGGAGAACTAACAACTTAAAATGCATTGTTCAGAAATTTTAAGCAACACTTAACTTTCAAATGCATGAACAGCAAATGTAACTTTTTTGTTTGCATAGTAAACACTGCCATTTTTATCTGTTTGAATAATCAAAGTGGTGTTTTGTGTGCCTTCTTGGTTGCAAAGATTTGAACTGCTTTCCGAAGGTCCACAGTCTGGGCCAGCTCTTGCTCTATTGAGATGGAGGAAGGCCGACCAGCCTCTTCTGTGTCATTATGGAGCGTAGATGTGTTTTTATTAACTTCAGCTTGGAGAGTCTGCAGTCTCCACTGGCAACGGTTACAGGAAGTGTTAGAAGTATGTGCACAGCGACAAAAGCATTTGGAAATAAGGTGGTCATTTTATTTGTGCACATATATTGCAGAACAGCCTTTGGAGTTGACCCTGCTGAAATGTATCTTGAAAGGGATTTCAGTTCATCACCTAAATCACTCGCGTCAATATCGCACATGTCCTCGTGTCAACACTGTCTCTAGTGCCTTACATTGCTGGTGTAGGTCTTCTTCAGATATAGTGAGGAGTTTTGGAATATCATACAACACCCCAAATATATGCTGTGTTCCTTCAGCTGCATGAAATGTTCTTCAACTGACTGTATTTCACAATCTAGCACCTGGTTAAAGAATTCGACTTTGAATTGTTGTTTGGGGTCTCTTATGGGATTATCCTGTGCCTCGTAATCAAAATGTCATCTTCTTTGGTGACTCTTGTATTCTTGAATGAGTGGGAAAATAGCTTCAATGTGACGTTCCTCTGCCAACTTCTGTGCACTCTTTAGAACATTTTGACATCCCTCATCTCACCAGTAAGACTGTAGATATGACTTCGCTTTGTCTAGTTGTTCCATTGTTCCAGATATATCAAAGTAACACCTTGGAGTCTCTTGCTTACATCATTTATTTTAAGCAGTATGTCATGCCACAACACCAAACCACACAGAAATTTGAAGTTACGTATGTTTCTGGTGATTCCATTTCCCTCTGCCACTGTTCTCCCACGAACAGTTCCTGTCATAGCGTTATCCTCCATAATGGCAACTATGGCATCATATATCTTCCCAATTTGGTGTTTGATAGGCTTTATTGCTTCCATTCAATTTTCCCATCATGTGGCACTCGGTGGTTTCAGTGTCAGAGAGGATGTTCCCAGATGTTGCTTCAAAATTTGTCATTGATGAGTTGATGCAGAGAAAAATACACAGATGCTTTAAATTATATTAAAAAATTCAGCAGCCTCAGTAGAAGCTGATGCTGCACCACTGACTACCAAGTTCAATGAATGAGAACTGCATAGGACAAAAAAAACTCGAGAGTTTAACTCTCAGATCTGTGTCTGCACTCCTCTGTTCTTTCCTCTCATGTTGGCACTATTATCATAATCCTGACCTCTCATGTCACCTATTGCAATTCTCATATCTTCTAGCTCTGTAAGAAGAACATTTGTCATACTAGCTCCTGTACTATCATCGATGTCAATAAATCCTAGAAAATGCTTTTTGACAGTCACTATTGCAGAGGCATTTTCACTAGGTTCTGTTGTTACAAAACACACCATTAAAGTAATTTGTTTCGTATGGCTGATGTCATGTGTGTGTCCAGAATAACAGAGTAATATTTTGCTAATTTCCGATCTGCCACAATCTTCTGTTTTGACTTTTGTTGACAGTAACTGTATGAGCTTATTTTAATTGTTTTTCCAATGCAGTAGTGAGTGTACATTTCTTGGGTGATGACTCTTCTTAGATGCTCCTGGAGTACAGCATTAAACTCAGCCATCAGCTCCACAATTTTAAGGAAGTTTTCACTGTTTGGCACATACAGCTGATCTGAAGTGCCACACAGTGCTAGGTTTTGGGTAGCAAGCATTCTCACAATGGCGATGAGCCTTTTCAGAACATTTTGCCAGTAAAGAGACACTGGTGCAAGCTTCTCTTGATGCTGATCATCTCTGGTGGCCTTTTTAACTTTAGTCTCATCTCAAGCTCTTTCCACCCATGGAATATTCTCTGGTGATTTGCTTCCTTCTCATGGCATGCCAGATTTCTAGCCAGATTTTTCCAGTCCTTTATTCCTGTAGAACCCAATGTGGCTGGAACATTAGACTGGAAGAGTTTGCAACAAAAACAATATGCAGCATTCTGGGTTTTTGAGTACATAAGCCATGGCCTCTCCACTTTGTCACTATTGGGGATTTCATACCAGTAATGTGTTGGATGAAAATTTTATTTTCATTGTCAAGTTTTTCACTTGCTGTGACCCATGCAGTACAAGGAAGTCCCTCAGGCTACTGCTCAAGTGGATCCACAGTCCTGGAGCATCCAGACTTTAGGAACTAAACTCAGCAGCAGCTGTTTCTTTCACCTCCATGACACTTTTCTCCAGTCTACACTTTTCTTCAGGAATATACATGGTTACATCCATTTGGGATGGAGATATGGATGCTGCAGCAGCTGCCAGGTCACCTGCACTCTGACTAACTGGAAGATCAGGCATCTCCTCACCAGTCACATCCTTACTGGGGCCGGAAGGCTCACCGTGAACATTTGTGTCTGTCTATCTCAGGAGAGCTCCTTCCTGCTTAGATAGCAAAGCTTCCTTTGCTTGCTTGCTTTTTCTGAATGCTGCTCCAAGGGGGCATTTTCTTCTTTCATTCATGACTGCTGTTCTGTGCCAGCTATAGTGGCTTTCAACACTCAATTGAAGGGGACAAATAAGTAGGCTGGTAGCAGGGCCTGAGTGAGGGAAGATATCAGCATCTTAAGGATGTTAACTGGCTCCTACTACTTCAGTTGCTTGCCTGTTCTGCTCAAGTGGGTTCAGGGAAGCAGCAGGAAACAGGAAGCTCCCTGAGAAGCTGGTGTTAATCAGTCCAGGCTCCTGGGGGTGTGAGAGAGGTACACGAGAGTCGTCTCCTCCTCCTCCTCTCTCCCTGCAGCTCCTGCTGCCTTCTGTTATTCCCTCTCACCTTTTCTTCTGTCTGCTTGTTATGTCTCTTGTGCTGCCTTTCCTCCATCCCAGCACTCCACCATCTCTGTGCATTTGGAGCAGAGAGAATACATATGCACCAGCAGCAGACACCATTTTCTACACTCTGGGTTCTAGTGGCGTCCGCCCCTCCCCCCCACAGTCTGGCACCTGAGGCAGCTGCCTCAGTTCTCCCCATGGTTAGGCCAGCTCTGCCACTGTTACTTCTATGCTACCTTCAGATCTGGGTGGCAGGCACACAGCTCTGAAGGCAGCACCCTGCCAGCAGCAGTGCAGGAATAAGTATCGTAATACCATACAATGCCACCCTTACTTCTACGCTGCTGCCTTCAGAACTGGGCAGCCAGAGAGTGGCAGCTACTGATTGAGGACCCAGCTCTGAACTCTCCAGCTGCCCAGCTCTGAAGGCAGCATCACCACCAGTAGCAGCGGAGCAGTAAGGGAAGAAGTACCGCAACCTCTCCCTACAATAACCTCCCCCCACACCGCCACAATTCCTCAATGGGTCAGGATCCCTAAAATTAAAACACTGTGAAATTTCAGATTTAAATAAAATAATGAAATTGCAGATTTTCAAAATCTGATGACCATGAAATTGACCAAAATGGAGCGTGAATTTGGTAGGGCTCTAATTATATGGGTGTAAGAGCACTGACTGGGGTCTCTGGGCAATGCTATAGGCACACTGAATATATACTAATGTGCCCAATGAACACACAGATGTTGCTTGACATAACTGTTTTGTTCAATAATTTCTAACACTTTTCATGTGTAGATGATTACCAAGGCAAGTATCATCTCCATTTCAGGCATACAAAGTAAAGTAACTTGCCCACAGTCATGCAATGATGAATTACAAAATCAGGATTAGAACTTGGGTCTCCCAACCCTCAGTTCTTGCCCTATCCACAGGATTGCTCTGTCTCTAGTTTGGTAATGGAGTTAAGATATGTGTGTTTATGTTGCAGGGTATCTTTCAAATAGAAACCTCCTTGTTTTCAATAGTTTTAATGTAAAGCAAATCTTCTCTTCCATAATAGTCAGCCTATGACAATTGAATTGTAGCATCACTAGGTTACGTTGGAATCCTAATAGTTTACTGTGCATGGGTTTTTCAGTGATTTCAAGGAAACAAAAAACAACCCAGTTCAAGATACTGTTTCCTTCAAGGTCAGTGGCAAAACCTCTTCCCTCCCCATGCTACTGTGCACTAGCTTCTGTCCCCCGAGTCAAGAGATGGCTGTATTTCATTACCACTATGTGTATGTATGAGTAGTTGTAAGGCATTTCAGGATAAATGTAATTATTTTTCTGTAACTGGAAATGAGGATCGATGAAACAGTGTGTTGCATTTAGCCAATTTTCTTTTCTTACGAGAATAAATAGCATATTCTGGGTAAAAATAACACAGGCCACCGAAATTATAATGAAACAGTTAAATAACAGATGGGAATTAGTTGTTCCTGTGAACCTTGAACATACTCCTGACAATGAAGAATCAATGTTGCACTGAAGTTTCCATATGCTGGAGGTCTGTAGAGTATATTTGCTGGTCATACTTAAGCAGCTTTTTGTAGCCTTCTACTAACAACTTGCCGAAGCTGCATCTGAAGTTGACCTTGCTATGTATTCATTCTTACCAATCTATGTATTATGTATTACTTAAAAAGTAATAAGGGCCTTGTATCATTTTCTGTTACAAGAGCAATGTAGATAACTGCCATTATGTTGTAACACTCTCTGCTAGGGAATCAGATCATAGCTTTGTCAGTAATTGAATAGGACAACAGTGAATCTTTTCCTATGCATCTAGATATATTGAACACATCAAGGCACCAAGTCTTGTTACCCTGCTGTATAGCCCAGACAAACCCATGTGGGCAGGAGCTGGCAGAGGTGTGCCTGGAAATTAAGGGCATCTGGTGGTGGTATGTAGGCACAGCTGCCTTGATGGATCTATTCTGTCATGAATCCATTGGATATCCACTCCTGTGGAGTGGGAGCATACCAACAACAGGGAGCTGTTGCGTGCCTAAGACTGAAGAAGATGCTTTAGAGAACCTCCACTGCTGCTCCTCAGCAAAAGTGGCAGAAACAGGGCTTAAGAATGTGACAATGTAGGAGGGGTCAAACAGCGTAGTAAACTGAATCAGCAGCTGCATAAGAACAAGAACACTTTCGTGCATACCAAAACATCAGACTTCTTCCCACGCATTGGAAGTGTAAATGAACTGAAAGGCGGTTGACTAAACGAGGCACGTTGTTAGCGTTTCCTCAGCAATATTGTATTGTCAGGGAAACCCGCCAGATGCCTCTTGGCAAGACGTTGTGGCATCATTGGAATAGCAGAAAGTGCTAATGAGACAGACATGTATCAACAGCCTTTTGCAGGTGTGTGAGTCACAAGGCCACAGTAAGGAATTTACCAAGAATGAAGGAATCATCCAATGTACTATAAAATACTCTGTATTTCTCTGAGATACTTAGTTAATAAAGTAATACATTCCTGTTCATAATATCCCTTTGTAAAAGCCTGGTGTTCAGAGCCATAGGCTTTGCATCTAATAGCAATAGAAGTAATGTAAAGAGTGTTTGTAAAAGTGACTTTGATTAAGCTGGGAGGTCTTGACCCAGAGCAGGCCTGCACAACATGTGGCCCGCACGGGCTCACTGTGCGGCCCGCGGGAGGTGAGTAGGGGGAGGGGCAAGCCAAGCAGTGAGGTGGGGGGAAGTGGATGGGGGCGGGGTGAGGGCGGGGCTTTTCGGCCCGCAGCTGGGTTTTTTGCAGTAATATGGCCCTCACTGCTTTCCGAGTTGTGCAGGCCTGACTTAGAGTATATGTCTTGTATCAGGAGCAGTCTTATCATAAATGCCTAAGAAAGGCAGATAAATTTGGAAGGAGACTACATGTGACTGATGACTAGATTAGTGATTTTAATCTTTTTTTTTTAACCAGTTCAAGGGTTTATTATAATGGTATTTAGCAACTCAGGGTTTCTTTTGCACTGTATTTGCTGGAAGCTGGGAGTTTATCGTGTCCAAATTATTGTTAGTTTTGCTTTTATATGGAATTTATTTTAATTATGCTGGAGGCTTATTTTCAAAGAACTTTGGTGAATGATCAGACCCCACACAGTGATGAGTCACTTTAACTCAGACATGCAGTTTTCCATCCATATAACATACATGATGAAGAAAAAAATAATTCCAATAAAATGGCAAAGTAAACCATGAAAGCTTGGATAGTGGATACAGGTAGGGAGAAGTCGGAGGGCTGGATCCAAAGCCCACTGAAGTCGACAAGAGCCTTTCCATTGACTTCAGTTGGCTCTGGTCAGGCCTTATGGTCCTGATTCTTCAAGCTGTTGAGTTCTTCATGCAAGGTGCCAAACACAGTTAACTCCTGCTGCAGTCAATTGGAGTGGAGGGCACTCAGCACCTTGTACAGAGTGAGCCTAACAGCTCACAGGATCACATCCTAAAGGAGGACTTTCATGCTGAAGCAAACTTGAGTTGGAGGCAGTGAGAGGAGAAAAACATTTATACAGAGAGAATAGTTGGCGGGTTGTGTGTCTCTCTTTCTCCCACCGTCCGTTGCTGCAGCTGAAGTTAGATGGGGTTTAATAAGAAATGTGTCCTAGCAGCAAAACACAGATCCAACGTGAATTTCCTCAGGCTGAGAGGGAGTTTGGATCTGGGATTTGGTTACAAGCCTGTTTCTAGCCTAATAAGATGCCTACCTGGTTTTGCATGGCTTCAGACTGTTGCCATGAAAGTGAGCGAAATTTCACTGCATGGTCAGATAGGAGCAATGATCTCTTGGCAATAAAGGTTTGTTTATACCAACAGCTCTAGTATTTAGCAAATATGCAAAGAGAAATGTTGAAAAATGTGACAGGTGCATATATTTGCTTAAATGTTGATAGATTTGAAAGTTTTGCTCCAGGGTGAAAGCCCTTCTTTAAAACTGCTTTAAAAGAGGAAAATCAGATGGCTTGATTCAGGTATTTTTTTATTTTAATCTATGTAAATGCTTAGCATATTATTATATTATCTATAGTCGAAGAATGAAGTCTTTTCATGGGTAGCCAGGAGACATGACCAGTGCAGTTTCCAACCGGGTAAGCAATTTAATGGGTTGATATTTGAGATAGAGATTACGTCTGTGGAATAAGGTATTATAGGTTACTGGCGTGACTCATTTTAGTTAGACATCTGAGTGAGAGGTCAGTGTGTTTGTGCCATAGAGTGTACGCTTAGCACCTGGTGGGCATATGAGCAACTCTGACAATCTGGCTCTCAACAGAAGGAAAAGCAGTTCATGAGAAAATGATTTCAAATAGTTAATTTTACAATAAATTAAAATGTTGCCCCGAATCTCCTCCCCTTCTTCCCTCCTGATGCTGCCCACAAAGGGGTTGTGGGGTCAGTATGTGGGAGAACAGCAGCTTTGTGGTATGCTCCCTCTTCCCCAGTCCTCTGGAACCCCACTGTGGGTATGCTGGTCCAAAGAGGCCCGTTAGAAGCAGCAGTAAGACCCCGTTAGCTGAACTAGTACAAAGCCCATCTCATTTTTGTCTACATCTTGGGATCAACACTGATACAGCTACCCCCACTGATGGCTGAACTGAGGCTTTTTCTGAGCACAGTGTCTCTTCCTCTCAGAAAGTGGAACCTAGATGTGAAGAAATTCAGTTTTTCCCCTGAAATCAGCAAGATCTAAAAGTAATTTCAGATGTTCATGAACTTGCTTAAGTTTGGCTCTTGGGCCTGAGTCCTGTCTTTTGTATATCTGATGTCAGGCCATGTCTACACTACCACTTTTGTTAGAGGCTTTTGTATGAAAAGGCAGAACTGGTTCTTTCTGGAATAGCCTAGAAGCATAGATGTGGTTTTGCTATGAGAAGTGACTATGTAAAATGGCACACTTTTTACTCAAGTTTTGTATTTGGAGGCAAACCTGCATGTTCTGGAGATCCAATTAAAGTTTTATGTCTGCTGGCACTACAGAAATACTACTCTGAGCAAGTCAAAGTGAACTGGATTGTATTCTGCCTCAAGTATCATCAACAGAATTGTCAGCAAAATTCCAGTTCTTTCACAGATAAAAGGATTCGTGTATTTAACTCTGCCTGTATAGCAGGAAACTAGACTTCAGCGTAGCCTTTTTAAAATATGTACTTTTTTTTTTTAACCAGTTCTTGATGAACATCCTGTTTCAGATTTAGTCATTTTTATTTTTTATTTTTAGACTGTGCTCTGCTTTGCAGCTGTTACTGTGCAATTGCTAACAAACAAGCAAAACCCCCTAAAACACCTAACCCTAAGGATAATACAAACAACAACAAAAAATCCCTTTGTCCTACCTCTGTGACAAATGCGTTGATTCATATTGCGATACAGGTTAATGAAATGCATTGTGTTTGGATGTAATATTCACTTTTTCAATGTTCTTTGCTTGCATGCATTTGAAATTTCTACATTTTGGAACGTAATTAAATTTAGGAGTTACTCTGACATTGTGATTTAAAACAAAAAAAAGTTTGGTTTTTTTTACTTTAATTTGGGCAGACACCACTTCTAAGGAAAATGGAAAACAATGCAATTATCTGAAAAAGTCAAAATGAGATTAAATGGAATAATTTTATTTATAGTTCCACAAATGTGCACAGTGCTGGACAGACAAAAGGCCCATTCCCCAGAGAACTTGCACACAGTTAAATTATGTATGTATTCAGAACTCACTTAGCATTTTAGAACACCAAGTGGCAGTATGGGTAGATTCCTCCAGCAGAATTGTCTGAGGAGATTATCTGGATGATTCTGGTACGATGATGATGACCAGTGAGAGAGTTTCCAGGATGGTATGTAAATTGGTTACATTGGAATTCACAGATAATGTACAGTAGAACCTCAGAGTTACAAACAGCTTGGGAATGGAGGTTATTCGTAACTCTGAACAAAATACCATGGTGGTTCTTTCAAAAGTTTACAACTGAACATTGTCTTAATATAGCTTTGAAACTTTATTATGCAGAAGAAAAATGCTGTTTTTCTTTAGGAATTTACATTTAACATAGTACTGTACCATATTTGCCATTTTGGGGGGTGTGGGGTGGGGTGTCTCTGTTGTTGCTTGATTGTGTACTTCCGTTTTGAAATAAGGTGTGTGTTTGACTGGTCAGTTCCTGACTCTGGTGATGGTAACTCTGAAGTTCTACTGTACTAAAAAGGATGGTTGGGGAAATCCTGTGTTTCTTCATGCTAGTGTTGCAAAGCTCTTGGTAGATTTAAAACACATTTGTGGATTGATTTATACTGGCCTTGTCTTCACTTGCCATGAGCATTTACAAACCATATACAAACAGATTAAATGTGGTTGCAGCCAAACTAGTTTCTCAGACTAGTTTTAAATACTGTTTTTGAACATGGGATTAATCGGTTTTGGTCTCCATCCACACAGGCTGGCCAAACCATTTTATAGACATTAATTAACAACCAGTTTAACCCTAACCAAATGTGCTTAGAACAATTAGAATAGCGGAGCAGTTAGACAAGTAAGGAAACAGTAATATTAACACAAACATTGGACAGATAACTCATTCAGGCTTTAACTTATATTCTCTATCCGGTGGCATTCTTAAAAAATAACTTAAACATCTGGATATCTTGGACCGGTTCCTTTGTGCATCTAACATATTGCTCTTTTACGTGTCTTTCTAGCTTGAAATCATACCAGTTCCCCTGTATGTAAAACTAAATTTTTGGAACCAGATTATGTTTTTGGAGTCATGTTGTTCCAAGGTGCCAGGGTATTTCGTAGTGCTCCCATGGTTATGTACAGATGAGTAGCTATTGCAGAGTCCATGCACTGTGAAAATATAGCCTTGCAGATTTTAGAGCAGAAAACTAGGCAACAGTTATTTAATATTGGTTGTTTACAAATTAGTGACCTGGGAAGAGAGAGAGTTGAATTACTGTGTTTAAAAAATCATGAGTCAAGACCCCAAAACCATGATGATATTTTTTTCTAAAATCTCATAGATAAAACAATGTTGGTACTTATTTACCTTCTGATTTTTTGGGCCATTAGGGAACACTTGACTCTCGTTCAATGTTTTCTCCATCACTCTGAGAACTAGAAACTTACCTTTTTTTTTTTTTTTAAAGTAAAGATTTCATCTTTAAATAATCACTCCAGGAGCTTGTGCTGTAAGAAAACTTCCGCATATTGCAAGACACATTTGAGTCTCCAGCACTGACCTTGTGAACAATGTTAATGTATTTGTGTAGGCTCTTTCCTTTCTTCACAGAGAAGTCAACTGATTTGCAAGGCATGTTGGTGTGACACAACGCTGCTACATCTTTTAGCATATGAAAATATCTATGCAAATATACGCAACTCGAGTGGTGCATGAAATAGAAACATCTGGCAGGGGCCATATATTCTATTTTCTGTAGCATGTGAGATTTGTATTGATACTGCTACTCTTTTGTACTTGTAACGTAGCTCATAGTGGGAGTCGTTTATGGGTGTATCTGAGCTCTGAACAGGAACTGGGGCTGTGGGTTGTGGTGCAGAAACAAACTTCCGTTTGTGTCAGCGAATTTCATGTCTAGCATTTTCCAGTAGTTCCTCACAGAGTAGTGCTGTTCTTTTATTCTGGATTTACCAGCCTGAAATAGTGAAGTTATTCTGGGCTCAAAAAGATTTCCATGCACTCTGTTTTCTTTAATATGGCTTCTACTGAATCCTCCCCAGCCTCATTATGCTTGTACCAAAGATAATTGCAGAAGTCCTTTCAGATCAGGCCTACTACAAAATCCAGAAGCCCACACAGAGTGATAATGAAAAGGTAAAAATGGGAAATAGTTCCATTGTTTTGAGTGGGGCTGGTCATGGAGCAAAGTTCTGCATAAAGCTAGGAGAATCAGAACCTAAGGCCTGGAACTTGAGGTTGGATGTTACTCATACTATGAGGAGCCCTGTTGAAGTCAGTGGGATTCTAGGGGGGTTCAGTAGTAACAGTTGCAAGAGCAGAGCCTGAATGTACATTCCTCGTGGCACAAACCACATGCAGAGACTGGAGTTTGTAGCTGTGAACAAAAATGCCTTTTTAAAAAAAGTCTCTGTATATATTACTTGTATTTAATAATGATATATCATTTGTATTATTGTTTTCTGCTCACCTCATTGAGAGAACAGATTTCTCATAAAAAAAGGGGCTTTTTTAATTAAAAAAAACAAAACAAAAAGACAAAACCAAGCCACAAGCATATGAGCAAACAAAAATTAAGATGAAAGTTGATTTGCTCCCTTAACTATAATATTTGCTATTGTAAAGATTATATCGGTAAATCTTTAGTAGTTCTGTATTTGGTCTGGATCATTAAAGATGTTGATTTTTATTCATCGTGATACAGCATGATTAATTTTTAACCATGACAACTGTAGTGTGTCATCACTATCTAGTGTCCACAATACATGCAAATATCTATGTGGAAATATAGCTTTATCTTTTGTGCTTGGAGATTGGCGGTTGCAACACAGCTTTTACTATCATGCTATCTAGTAAGTAGGGTTGCATAAATCTATTTTTAGAGTGGAGATCCCAGTCTTATTTTAGTTTATCTATCTATCTATCTATCTAGTATCATTATTGGTTGTATCAGAATTAAGTTTTACTTCAAATAGCTTCCTTTGCATTTAATACCCTGTGCTGATGTAGTACAGGAATTTTTCTCTTTTTAACATACAAATTTTACTCTACTGGTTTCTGTAATATTGCCATTGCTTTTAGTAGAGTAATTCTTTCCGATCTCCTGCATCTCATATATGGCTTCCATCTCCATCTGACAGTCTTGTGTGAAATAAAATATCAATCTTTGTTTGTCATTGAGCACATTCTGACATTTTAGTGTTTCACTTTAAAATTAATACCTAGTTTTTAAAAGCCTTGATTTCTTTTTGTAATTTTTATATATAGTAAAACGGGTTTTGAAAGTCCATTTGGATTTAATTTCCATTTTTTTTCAAATGTTTCTTGTGCTTCAGTATGCTTAAATGGATTCTTAAACAAACCTTCAGGAGGTAATAGTAGCATGTGTGTATGCCTTTGTGTCTGTATATGGATGTACGTCAAATGGTAACCCACTTTCAGTAACTTGAAGAGCTGGTCAGAAATTATTGACAAAATAACAAACAAACAATGGAAATGAAAATGTCCCTAGTTGTTTATGAGGGTTCCCCTCCATTTTCTGATCTGCTTCATGCTATGCTGATGTAGGCTGGTTTTAAAATAGCGTTCAAGAAATAAAAAGCTGTGTGTCCCATTACCAAACTCCTGAGATATTCATTTCTTTTAAGTCTTTACAGTTTTCTTTAGTATGTATAGTTAAGAAGGAAATTTGTACCTGTTTGATATAATGAGCTAGGTAACTGAGGATTGCATATGGATTACTTTTGTCCTTCCTCTAGAACACTGGGTATTTGGCTTCTGGCGGAAGCAGGATAGTCTGATACACTTATGAGCATAGGGTTTGTCATACCGAATACAGTGGTTTCTGCTTGAATTGTAAATGTTTGCTTTGAGACATCAGTTTTCTTTTGGGTATCACTGAATTTCCTGATGTAGCTTTGTCATAGGGTATGGTTAAATTGTCCAACTTTAGACGAGGAAAATGTTCAAGGGACAGTATCAATTTGTATATTACATTTTTCTCTGAAATCTTTTACGTGTGTGTGTGTGTGAGAGAGAGAGAGAGAAAGAGGTCTTCAAAACAAATGAAATTTAAATTTGATGACACTATAAATGACGTCTCATGCTAGGCTGTGAAGTAAATGTAAAATTCTTGTAACTTGATGGGTACCTAGGGATGCTATATGCAATATAAATGCTATAAGTTTTGAAATCATGTGAAAACTGTTGATAATTTCCACTTTGTGGGCAATTTTCCATTAACTTAAATGAGAGCATGACATAGTTCAGCATTTCTCAAATGCGACCAACAGGGGCTTTTCTTGTGGCCACAATCTGTGATAGGGGCTGTGACAGAGGGTGAGGGGCAAAATAATGGGCCCCCTTCACTATTGCTTCAGGATGCACCGCCTTGGTGTTGGTTGCTGGGGCCGCCTGCAGGGTGGCCCTGCCCTACTCTGGAGACATCTGGGGCCCAGCGCTGGAGGAGCAGGCAGTTTATGAGCTCCCCACCTTCCCAGGAGCATTGAGACCCAGGCTTTGGGCTCCAGCCCCAGGGTGGCAGGCTCCTGGCTCTGGCCACGCAGGTTCATGGTCCATCCCCAGGCCCTGTCTCCCAGCTGCAGGGCTTTGGGCACTGCCACAGGGCTTCAGGTTCCAGCCCCCTGCTGCCTCCCTTTGCCTCCTCCCCCATATCCTGGTCCTCGCTGCCTTCCCTAACCCCCCATCCAGGGCTTAATTTGTTTCCAGGCTTTCCAGGGCTGAGTAAGTCTGCTGTGAAAAGTGATACTTGCATGTTTGGTAATATCACTTTTCATAACTGACTTACTAGCTGGCAGTAAATAAATTAGAATGATTTGGATGTGTTTATGTGCACATTTATTTGTTTTTCCTAAAGTTTACTAAGTATTTTAGGAAAAATTGTAAGAGCGTCCACCAGCAAGAGTTGATGCCACACTCTGAAGCCACCAAAACATTTGTCCTGAGAACACCTGAGTTGAATAGCACTGTTTAGCTCAAAGGATCCCAAAGAAATTTTACAACCTAAATTTCTATCACTGGATCTCTGTCTCCCTCTCATTTCCCTCCCTGCACTGAAATGCAGATACTTCTGGGATGCCACACATGGACAGTTTAACATGTCACACCATCATACTGCAGTTTAGGGCTGGAAATGAAGAACACTCTCCACTTGGAATTGAGAGAGAGAGGAAACATTATGTAGAGGTGAAGGCATAAACCCGACAGTCAGGAGACTTGCGTTCTGTTCCTGCTGTGACTTGGGACAACTCAGCCTCTTTGTGCCTATGTTTTCTTTACTAAAAAAATGGGGACAGTAATTTTCCTGGTGTGGAAGGAGTCTTATGAGTCTTTATTCACTGATCTTTGGGATCCCTGGATGGAGACAGAAGGTGTTATAGAAATGAAAATATTATAACTTGGCGGAGTTGGAATTTGTCCAGGATACTGGCATCATGTCCTTATTCTTTGTGAGAAGTAATGTAGGTTTTTTAATAAGCCCAAGTGCTCAGATGAAGTCTCAGCTTTACGTGCCATGTGAAAGTCGCCACCTACAGCAGAACAGTGCCTCTGCTCTAAGGCATTGATTCAATACCCTTTCAGAGGAAAAAGAGCTGCTCCCAGAATCACGGAGATGGCTCAGGGTAGAAGATGACCTAATTCTGATTCTGCTTCCAGACTGTGGATGGTCCTCAATCACTGCCCCAGCGTTCTCAAACTGAGGACAAGCTGTTCTCCATTCAGGAGCGCCCTCTGTTCACTCCCCTTTCTGCTCTGCGTAAATCCATCTGACTCTATCTTGTTTCCAAGGCTATATGCAGGGACTTCATTTGACTCTGCTGATCTGTTTTTTTCCCCCCAATCCCTTTTCCATCATCTTTCCTCATTTCAGTGACTTTTTCTTTTCCTTTCTTTGGCAGAGTAGTTGCCTCTGTCTGAGCCATTTAGTAACTGTTTACATTCTGAGTTAAAATAGGGAATTGCAGAAGTACCCTGATTGCATGCTTAGCAAATCCATAATACTGGTGTTTTCTTGGAGGAAAGGGTGAGGGGGAGGAAGGGAGGAGGGGATGGTCCTTGTTGCTTGTCTTTGTCCAGTAGCTGTTTGGACAGTATAGATTTTCCTGAAGAAAATCAACTGAGAGGAGGAGGTGATAAGGGTTTCCTCTTAAATGTCTGTTAAATTAGGAAGTTCATATCAGAAGCTTCATTTCCCACCTTAATCATTGAATCAACGTGCGTTCGTCACAGTTTGAATATTTCTTTAATTGAATGTCCATACAAAGGAAACCCTCTCTCACTTCTTGAGAAGGCTGCTTTTAGTGTATATCTGAGCAATATAACTGCGCTTTATGAAGGGATGAATTATTGATGAGGATTCATGTGGTGGCCAGAATTGTAGCTACCAGGCCCACTGACAGCAGTTCTGGAGCCCAGGGCAGAACAGTCAGAGTCCCCACATATTCACAAGCTGCGCTCGTGGTCCACCTGACATTTGGGCAGTGCTGTGCCCAGCAAGCTGCTGGCTGCGCGTTGGGCAGCGCTCTTCCAGCATGGTCAGGGCTTCCAGATGCCCACCTGGTAGGGTTACCAACTGTCCAATCATGCAGCCCCAAAGACCCTTGCCCTTCCCATGCCCCATCCCTTCCCTGATACCATGCCCTGCCCCGCCCCTTCTCTGAGGCCCTGTCCCCTGCTCACTCCATCCCCACTCAGTCTGTCACTTGCTTTCACCCACCCTCACCAGGCTGGGGCAGGAGGTTGGGGTGCATGCTCTGCGAGGGAGTTGGAGTGTGAGATGGGATGTGGGGTGTGGGCACTGGGAGGGGGTGAGGGAGGAGGTGTGGAGTGTGGGCACTGGGAGGAGGTGAGGGGTGCGGGAGAGAGTGCGGGCGCTGGGTGAGGGTGCAGGCTCTGGGCTGGGGCGGGGGGTTGGGGTACAGGAGGGGACAAGGAGTTTAGCGCTTACCTCAGGTGGCTCCTGAAAGCAACCAACAGGAGCTGTGTAGTCGGTGTTCAGGGTGGGGGCAACGCGTGGAAACCCCCTCCTCAGGGTCTGCAGAGATGTGCCGGCTGCTTCCGGGAGTGGTGCAGAGCAAGGATGGGCAGGAAGCCTACCTTAGCCCCACTGCACTGCCAGCAGTGGCCATGGTGCCCCGGGCCCCTTTAAATCGCCCAGGCCCCTGGACAATTGCCCCCTTTGTGCCCTTCTCCACCCTCCTCCACCCCGTTGGCAGGCCTGGTATCTAGAGAAGTTGTGGTTCCCTTGTCGTAAGGGTGGAAGGAAACTCCTAATTGTATCCTTCACCCCAAGCTACCTACACATCCTATTAAGTTGTACTGATTTGCTTTGCTGTTGCAAAACCAAACTTTCTTTTCTGAAGCACTGTGAAAGAATTTGGCTGTCCCGTAATAGCATTTTTGATGTAGGCTCTGACATGCTGCTGTTCCATACATAAACTCCCCGACTCTTGATGTCAAAAGGAGAGCTGAATGCACAGCAGGGACAGCAGAATATCAGTTACTGCCTATGTGTAGAATGGTTTAATTGTTATTTCACATAGTATTTTAAAGGCCAGAGTTGTCTTTCAAGAATTTTCCTGAAGGGATAATTTGTCTGAGCTAAAGTAAGATAAATTGAAATGCACTCTAACAGAATTATGGAAATGCCAAAAATGTTGTGTTTAGAACAATCTAAATGATCTGTGCATATTAGATAATTATTTGAACTTCTAAACCTCTCAGAAGTGCCCTATTGAATATTAAGCTCGCCTATCAACACCATTTTTGAAAAAGTGTTATACTCATTTTACAGCTAGGGAAAAAGGGACACTGAAGCTGGGACATGCCCAAGGCCACACTTGATGTCTGTAGCACTGGCAGGAATTAGAACACAGCTGTCTTGAGTCCTTTGCTTTAACCACATGGACCATTCATGGACCATTCCTGCTCCATATGGCTTCTGAGGTTGTTAAGCCTCATGTGTGTGTCCAGAATGGAGAGATTAGATTACCAAGAAGTTCATTTGGGAATCAGTTACACTCTAACCACGGGATGTAGTTGTTTAATAATTCCTTGAGGCGTATGTGCGTGTGTGCTTGTTTTTGGGAAGGGTGCTGGTTTACGGTTTGATCCTGTATGGTGCTGAGCAGTTTCAGTGGGACATTACATTGTGTACTTAAACAGTGTCCCATTCCATGAGAGGCTGTATGGTGTAGTGGATAAGGCAATGCACTAGGAGTTATGAGAGTGGGTTCTGTTCCTAGCTCTGCAGCTGATCTTATGTATGACCTTTGGCAAGTCACTTCACCTCTCTGTGCCTCTGTTACCCCCGCTCTTTGTGTTGTCTGTTGAGATTGTAAAATCTTTGGGTCATAGCTTGTCTTTTAGGAATGTAGGAATTACCACACTGGATCAGATCTGAGGTCCATGTAGTCCAGTATCCTGTTTCTGACAGATACTTCAGAAAAAACAATAGGAATCTTACAGTAGTCAGGAATAACCTGCTGTCTCCATTAGGCCACATCCTAATCTTTTAATGTGAAGACAGTGATTTAAGCCTGAAGTTTGAGGTTTAATATCCCTTTCAGAATGTTTGTCAAGCAATAACAACTATAATTGTGGGTATTCTTGATATCCATAAAAATATCCAATCTGTTTTTGAAACTTGCTTAGAATGTACTAAGCAGTCTTAACTACTTCCCACGGCAATGAGTCCAGAGTCTAATTACATACCAGGTGATAGTGTTTCTTTTTATAATTTTTGAATTTTCCATCTTTTAATTTAATTGAATGTTCTCTTGTTCCTGTGTTGTGAGACAGGAGGCCAAAACTTCTTATCTGCCTTCTGTTATACCCTTCTAATTTTTCTTTCTATAATCAGGACAACTGTTGTTTTGGTAAACAATCCTGATCTTTTTAATTTTCAGATGATAGATATTTTTTCCTTTGTTCTAATAATTCTTGTTGCCCATCTCCATCTGATTCTGTGGTATCCTTTTTGAGATGGTGGGCATGGGGAGTACATTACGCAGTATTCAAGATGAGGGCAGAGAACTGGTTTATATTATTGTATTATGATACAGTTTAGTTTTTCAAGGAATATGATTACTTTAATTTTTCCTTCCAGTGTGTGTTACTTTTCGTATATCAACATTAAACTGCATTTGCCACCATATTACCCAGTGACCTAGCTTGGTTAGGTCTTTCTGAAGTTCTTTACAGTCCTCTCTAGTTTTAGACAACATAAATAAGTCTGTCTCCTTTCCAAATTTTGCTAACTCATTACTCACTCCCATTTTTAATGAACATATTAAACAACATTGGACTTGGTATGGAACTTTGATGTACACTACTGGTGAAAATTGACCATTTAATTCTATTCTTTATTTTATCTCTAAGCCCGTTTTTGATTCATGACAATACTTTGCCTCTCACTCCATAACTGCTTAGTTTCTTTATTAGCATCATGTGAGACCTTATGAAACGCCCTTTGAAAGTCTAAATAAATTATGTCAACAAGTTATTTTATCCACTAATCTATTGATGTATTCAAAACAACTCTAATAGATTAGTGAGAGTTTTTTTTTATTTGCAGAAGCCATGTTGGTTAGATCTTATCATAATCTTCCAGGTGCTTCATTATTCTATTTTTAATTATTATTTCAACCAGTTTATCAGGTACAGATGTAAGGCTAGCTAGTCCATAATCTCCCCTAGTGTCGTCTTTTAAATATGGGGACAACATTTGCAACCTTCCAGTCATGTGGAACAGCAGCTGATTTTAATGAGAGGCTATATTGTTAGCCGCTCAAATACTTCATACGTGAAATCTTTCAGAATTCTTGGATGTATACCATTTGGATCTAGTGACTTACTGCTTTTTAAATTATCAGTTTGTTCCAGCCCCTCTTTTTCTGATAGCTCAGTCTCTGATGATACCTCATATTTATTATTAAAAAAGATCAGGTCCAGGGTATGTATTGTTGTTAGATGTTTGGCTGCTTGTGTGTGTTTTCCCTGGGTGCTGTCCCAGCTCTGCACAGACAGCCAGTACAGCAGACCTTGAGTGAACCACCCAATGACCACAAAATCTGTTAAGGTACGAAGGCACCAGGCTAGGTTTTTTGTTGACAAAGCACAGTAGTAACACCTTGCAGACTCTACGAAGATACTAAGGCCTGGTCTGCAGTATGTGATTATATTGAATTTAGCTGCATTATGGCGAATTAAAAGTAAATCTGTCCACATAATCAACCCTGTTTTGTTGACTTAAAGGGCTCTTAAAATTGATTTCTGTACTCCTCCCTGACAAGGGGAGTAACGGTAAAGTTATAGTCAACATGATTTTTGGTGAGGCATGATTTACAATCTACTAGAATTCTTTGAGGGGATCAACAAGTATGTGGACAAGAGGGATATAGTGTATTTAGATTTTCAAAAAGCCTTTGACAAGGTCCCTCACCAAAGGCTCTTAAGCAAAATAAGCAGTCATGCGATAAGAGGGAAGGTTCTCTCATGGATTGGTAACTGGCTAAAAGATAGGCAACACAAGGTAGGAAGAGATGGTCAGTCTTCAGAATGGAGAGAGGTAAATAGTGGTGTGCCCCAGGGGTCTGTATTAGGCCTGGTTCTGTTTACCCCTTTTTCCAGATCATTGATGAATATGTTAAACAGGGAGGTGGAAAAATTTGCAGATGATACAAAACTACTCAAGATAGTTAAATGCCCGGCAGACTGTGAAGAACTACGAAAAGTTCTCTCAAAACCAGGTGATTGGGCAACCAAATGGCACATGAAATTCAGTGTTGATAAATGCAAAGTAATCCACATTGGAAAACATAATCCCAGCAACACATATATAATGATTGGGTCTAAATTAGCTGTTATCACTCAAGAAATTGCTCTTGGAGTCATTGTGAATAGTTCTCTGAAAACATCCAATCAATGTGCAGCGGCAGCCAAAAAAGGGAACAGAATGTTGGGAATCATTAAGAAAGGGATAGATAATAAGACAGAAAATGCCATACTGCCTCTGTATAAATACATGATATGCTCACATTTTGAATGCCGCATGCAGATGTGGTCACCCCATCTCAAAAAAGATATATTGGACTTGGAAAAGGTTCAGACAAAGGCAACAAAAATGATTAGGGGTATGGGATGGCTGCCGTATGAGAAGAGATTAATAAGACCGTGACTTTTCAGCTTGGAAAAAATACCACTAAGGGTGGATATGATAGAGGTCTATAAAATCATGAGTGGTCTGGAGAAAGTAAATAAGAAAGTGTTATTTATGCCTTCTCATAACACAAGAACTGGGGCCACCAAATGAAATTAATAGGCAGCAGATTTAAACCAAACAAAAGGAAGTATTTTTCATACAATGCACAGTCAGCCTGTGGAACTCCTTGCCAGAC
This sequence comes from Dermatemys mawii, assembly GCA_007922305.1. NCBI lineage: Eukaryota > Metazoa > Chordata > Testudines > Dermatemydidae > Dermatemys > Dermatemys mawii. The sequence goes on along the minus strand of ML677343.1, from coordinate 12,800,207 downwards.
GATGTTGTGAAGGCCAAGACTATAACAGGGTCAAAAAAACCACAACAACCCCCCAGCCTAGATAAATTCTTAGAGATAGGTCCATCAATGACTATTAGCCAGGATGGTCAAGGATGGTGTGCCTAGTCTTTTTGCCAGAAGCTGGGAAGGGGCAACAGGGGATGGAGCACTTGGTGATTATCTGTTCTGTTCGTTCCCTCTGGGAAAACTGGCATTGGCCACTGTCAGATCTCTGTGCCCTACTGTAGTACAAATAATTAACAACATAGTATGTTAGGTGAGGGAGGGTTGGGCTTCTGTGAGGGTAAATCATGTGTGTATTCCTTAAAATAGCCTAGACTGACAATGTTGCTTAATTGTTGGTGTTGCTTAAATAAAAGCATAGCCGTTCATAGCCTTTGGAATGTGAGCTACGTTTTGCTAACTAAAGGATTAAAAATGAACTCTCCAGTATCTAATCTTAGACATGAAATTGCAAACAGTAGATGGTGTGTAAACAAAGCTCTGATTTCAATTCTTGTGCCATGTGGAAAAGCAGTAGTCATTGCGATTTAAAAGCATATCAGCAATGCTGGATAAACTGAAACCTACCAGTGCACTAGAGATCATGTGAGAAATCATGGAATGTTCCTGGTGTCACTCTGAGGTTGACTGTAAAGGAAAAAAACACACATTCAAATTTAAACTTCCCATATTTAAGAGAAAGGATCGACAAAATATTGCTCCCAAGTGACCTGTACTCTGTTCAGGGAGTCAGGTGATGCAGATGTATCTAGGAGATGGGTGTATAATATATTACATTTATGGGCAGGAAACTGAATAGCTTAAGAAGTTCAAATGGAACAAAGAATTGAAATGAAGAAAGGAAGATATTGAAGGCTTAATGAGTTACAAGAAGCCGAAGTTGGGTTGCTCCGTAATGCTATGCTTTGGTCCTTTTTAAAATAGCTTAAATTGTGTAGTGTGATGGTCCTTTGACTTCTCTTGTTCTCTCTTGTGCGTGTAAGGCATCTACAGAGCAACAATCTGTAGATGCAGTTGTAGGTCCGAAAGCCACTTCAAGGTTGCCTCTGTGACCTTGTGGATATTGTCCATTTCAGCTCTGAATCCACATATGGGCACTATACTAAATTCCCTCTAAGCTGCAGCCATGCAGCAGGCTATCAAGGGCGCCGCAGGTGCACAGCCACAGAGGCCTGGAGAGGAGAGAGGTAGTGGGATGGGCAAGGAGCAAGTTGGGGTGTGCAAGGCTGTGGCAGGGAGAGGCACCTCTCCCCCGACCCCAGCCCTTGAACTGCTGAACAGGGGAGAGGTGCCTCGCTCCCCTGGCTGGAGCCCTGGAGCTTCCTGCACCCCAAACCCCTCATCTCTGGCCCCACCCCAGAGCCCTCACACTCAGCCAGAACACTCTCTGCCCCAGCCCTGAGCCCTCTCCTGCACCCCAAACTCCTCCTCTCCGGCCCCACCCAAGAGATCTCACCCCCAGCCAGAGCCCTCACCCCCCATGCCCCAATCCTCTGCCCCAGCCCTGAGCCCTCTCACACACTTTGAACCCCTCAGCCCTGCTCCTGCAATACATCATCTCAATAGTGGTGCACATAAAAAAATTCATTCCATGCATGGATGTAAAAAATTAGAAGGAAAATTGATGTATTATGATGTTTGGTTTGAATGTTCTCCTCGCAGTAACGCGAAGGGGAGTCTTTGATTTTCCACTTGTGCATCAAATAGCTACATGTTCCATGGTTGTTCAGATGTGGTTTAGTGTGGTCCAGAGTTTTCGTGACAGGTTATCGGGAGAGTGGCTTGTTGCACTCTTTCTCATACTATAGTAGTTAATGGTTACACAGGCCGCTTGGAGGCTTCCTACTCTGGGGGCACGTTTTCATTGGCAATGTTAAAGTGGTTGACTCAATTGCTTATTTTTCAGGTTCTGACCACCCTGTTCTCCCATTGGGGTGACTGGATCTTGACTGTCACATCTCCTCTTATGAGTTTGTTGCTGGAGTTTTGTTCAGTGGCCATGATGTAAGCTTCACCTCTGTCCCCTCTTTTCTGGACAGGGGTGTTGGGTACAGTGGAACCCCGCAATACCGTGTCCCATGATAGCGTGAATCAGCTTATAACATGGGGTGTGCGTGGCTCCCGATGGCGGCAGCGAGCGCTGCTTTGATGCAGCTGAACCCCACAATACCGTGACACCGTGTTTATCACGGTTGATATTTTTGGACCCCGATCATCGTGGTATTGTGGGGTTCCACTGTACTTTGTTTTCCAGCCCTCAGTATGATTAATCTCCATATCATATTCCTGTGAAGCTATGCTCCAGTGGGGCAATCTGAAGTTGGTTTCTTTTGTTTCAGGGAGAATTCTTTTGTAAAATATTTGCAATTACTGTTGCTGAGAATAATTTTGTATAGGTAGTTAAATGGGAAAGTGCATAACTTTATCAGGATATGGAAAAGGTATGTGTTTGAGGACCTACTTTGGATGCTGACCAACGATGTCATTAATGTGCATATTTAATTTTTTTAGTTTCCACAATGTTTTGTGGTGTGTATATTTTGAAAATACTGCTGAAAGAATAGGATTTATTTTTGTTCACAGTTAAGGTTGTTATAGTATAATATACTATATATACACACGTACCTGCACGCACATTTACACTTGATAAGAGTAATATGCCCAGTGCTGCTCCCGATAAACCAAATGAATAACAATGCTTTAGCATGATAGAGACAGACATAAGGTAAATATCAACATTTCTGTTCAGAGTCATTTTTAATGAGCTCTAGTTCAAAAGCGACTGTTTCTGTAAAGACTAAAGAAAATCATTGAACTCAGTATAAACGTAACAAGTCTCAAGCCAAAGTTATGGGGGTACTAAAATAGGGATTTATCACAGAAGTTAGCTGAAACCACAACTATACAGAGGCAACTGCCCCTCCGTAATACTGAAGATAGTGTTCAGTATGGGAGTCCTGTTATCGTACTATGCCAGTGCTATATAAACTGCCCATACGTACTTTCTCTGTGACTCCATCCGAACTTTCGTATAGACTGGTTTGACAAAAACAGACTTACGGAACTGAGATCCATTCTGAAGTAGGCTTTTGGGGAGCATGCTTCGAACTAGTTGGAAGATTCCACAGCTAGTAACCATGCAGTGTTTAAGTAATCCTCTTTGTGGGGTTTTTTTTTATATTTTTAAACAGTTATTCCAGCAAGTCTCTCTAAAGTATCATTCATGTTTTGAATAAAAAATGAATTTACAGGTCAGAATAGCAAATACATCTCATAACTGGTTCTGTTTCACTTGACTTTTTCCTTTTTTGCCATTTCCTATTCCCTTTTTCTTCCCCTCCAATATATTGTTAACACTATTGACATAAATACCATGTAATGAAATTTGTTTACAGAATTTAGTTAATACCATGCCAGTGAAAGTTCAGTCAATGACCCGATGTCTTGATCAGGTCTGGTATGGATCAAATAAGTTTGGAAATATGTATTGTGAATCAGACAGATGTTATTATTGGTTCAGTATAAGCCTAGGGTTTCTTAATACAGACAATATCTATCCTATATTCAGTATTGTAGCTGTATTGGTCCCAGGATATTAGAGACAAGGTGGGTTAGGTAATATCTTTTACTGGACCAACTTCTGTTGGTGAAAAAGATGAGCTTTTGAGTTTGCAGAGTTCTTCTTCGGGTCATCTGCACAGTTTGGGATTTCTACAGATTTTGGATATTAACGGTTATGTAAAATTTGTTAATTTCTGTAGCTAGTAAAATATCCCTAAAGTTAACATATAATTTCTGAGTTGTTCTTTTGCTATCTAGTCTGGTTCTCAAAGTCTCAAATCTCGATGGGCAAAGGAAAGGTTTGATCTAATAAAGTAACAGACTAAATGTGCTGTTGAAGAATAAAGAGATATCTGCTTTGTATTAAAACTTGACTAAACAAAGTTTGTGTCTTTTAACGTTACTGTTTAATATGGATTAGTCATTTTTATTTGTAATTTTTTGTCTTAGGTTCTGTTATTGCAGCAAAGTATTGGCCCATTCAATACTATGTAAATAACATTTGGGTAAGTGTGAAAAGCAGCTACTATTACAACACCAACGTGCAGTGCTCCTTATGTAACTTGTTAAATGTTCTTCAGTAAAAATGAAATTGGTCTTCAAACTGTTGCTAGGGAAACAGGCACCTGTGGTTAGTGCTGAATGCAGAGGGGTTTGTGTGACTTGCAGATCAGAAAGTGGTTTAAAGTACACAGGCTGCATGTCACTTTATTTCCTGAAACTCGCCTCTCTTGATGAGCAGCAAGAGACAAAATGCTAACGTTTCTTTGATTCGCGAAAGCTGTTCTTTGCAAACATACATAAAATATTTTCTTCTGTTCTGTCCTGTAATCTAAAATACTTTGTGTATTCTTTTCACGCTTGCTACCTTTTTCTTTTCAGTGTCTTTATATGCTATTAAATACTTGCTGGGTCTGATGCTGCAAACACTATTATGCACATGAGCAACTTCCCCATTTGAACATAAAGTGGTTCACATGCATAAGTATTTGCTAGATCAGGGGAGCTAGTGAATGTTGTATGTTCAGTTCATCATAAAAATTCAATGTACAGTGATGAAACTGGGTGGAATCTTAGCCCTACTAATATCATTGAGAGTTTTGCTACTTATTTTAATGGTGTCAGGGTTTTACCCAATAATATCCTTTTCCTAGAGGTAATTTAATGTTACAAGTAGAAGTTGCTGCATTAGCTCCCCTAGGAAACTTTGAATTTCTCAACCTTGAGCTTGGGCCATGCTACCAACGTATGTTACATTGATATAACAATGTTGCTCAGAGGTGTGGAAAATCCCCAGCCCGAACAATGTGGTTATACTGGCCTAACCCCTGGTGTAGACAGTACTCTGTATCAATGGGAGTGCTACTGCCTCTCAGGGAGGTGGAGTACCTACATTGATGGGAGACCATATCCCATTGGTGCAGGTAGCATCTTCACTAAGCGCCACAGCGGCACAGCTGCACCAAGCTGGGGTGCTATAAGCATAGACAAATCTAGACACCCCGCTCTTTTAGGGTGTTCTGGAGAGCCCACCCTGAAGTGTTGCATTGATTTGGAAAATGTTCTTGTTCCTGGAGTGACAGAGAAATCTATCCCTGAAGCTTTAACAAAATGGCTGAAATGTGGTTAGCCAAATAATGGGTCACTTCATCTTGATTGGTCAGTTGAAATACGTGTTAACTATTTATGCTAAACAGTCTGTTCTACCTTGTATTTCACTGTGACGCTCTGCGTAAGTTCCCACGACATGAAGAAGAGCTCCGTGTAAGCTCAAAAGCTTGTGTCTCGCACCAGCAGAAGTTGGGCCAATAAAAGATATTGCCTCACCGATCTTGTCTCTCTAATATCCTGAAACCGATTTGGCTACAACAGCACTGTAAGCAGTTAGCCAAATAAACGTTCTTAGCTCTGCTCAGTGAATCCTTTTGCTGTAATAGAACGCAGAAATAATTTTCCACTAGGGGAAAAGATTAGTCCCATAAAGTCTAATTTCAGAAGTCCCATTTTTTTTTAAAAAAAGTCAGGTTCCTTATAGATACCTGGCTGCTACAGGGGTTAACTTCTGTTCTGTTCTATTCTATCTGGGTTCTTATACCTTGAATGTCAGTACATCTTATATACACTGCTTAGGACGTCGTAGTGTCTATTTTGCTTTGGCAGATTTTAGCAGTGGAGAATCTACAGCCTTAGTTCCATTGACGTTAGTGGGAGTTTTCCTGTTGAATTTAGTGAAATCAAGATTTAGTCTGACATTCTGCCTGATTTTACGTTTAGTGTCCACAGGACAATGCACTTAGGTAGGCTTTAGATTTCTTCATCTATTACCGTGCTCATCTCACCACTCTTGCATTTTCCCTACTCCTCCTGTTCATGTGATATTCACTCTCTTTTGCAGCATGTAAGCAATGCTATGGGTGCTGGCAGGGAATTTACCTTTACTGAAATCCTCCTGCCTGAAAAGGCAGAACACAGAAATGTAAAACATGGGGTTTTAGTAAATATAACTTTGCTGCCACCACACGAAGCAGAGTGGCTCTGCTTTGGAGAGCAATCTGAGAAGGTAAATCTGAATAAAATATCTCGAGCAGACCTTGGGTATCATAGAACTTGATATTATGAGTTACTGGAAACACAGGTGAATGCTACAATAGTTAGTAGGGAGACAAGGGGGGATTGAAGAAATATATTTTATTGGGCCAACATCTGTGGGTGGAAGAGACAAGCTTTTGAGCTTACACAGGTGTAAACTTGAAAGCCTCTCTCCCACCCACAGAAGTTTGCCCAGTAAAGGATTTACCTCATCTGCCTTATCTCTCTAATATCTTGGAAACCAAACAGCTGCAACAACACTGCATACAACAATAGTTACCATTCAGATGCATATTCAAAGTGTCTGAATAGCTAACTAAAGTCTGAGAGCCAAGGATCTAGTCTATGGGTATAATTAACATGTGAGTTCTTTGGCTGCATAGATGGAATTGGCTTTTACACATTATCAAGTAGTTTAGCAGTGCAGTATTTTGAGATTGAGAGTAAATCCCTATGGGAAAAAGCCAAAAGCGGGGAATGGTGAGAGTTAGTGTTTGGTAGAACTTGTCTAACTTGTTCAGCGTTAAGTGTAAAATTGCAGAGAGGATAATGTTTGGCAGCGTCGCCTTGACTGATCCTACTAAACAGTAGCTGGAGGAGCCACAGGGACCACAACCCAAAAAGGGCAAATAGAAATGTTGGTGTCCTGTGTGCTGTTTGTGTTCCAGTGCTACATGAAGTTTTAGCGTAAGACACTGCTCTGGGACAGACAACTTCTCGGGGAGGTTCTCTCCACCTTAATCTTCCCTTGCCTCAGCATGTTGCTGGTTCTCTTCTATTGAAGAAGAAACTGAGGCTCCATCTTCTGTGTCACTGGCTCCCTTTGTAAATATACCTGCCAGTTCTAGGCATGTTCTTTGTTGCCTCTTGTGGGCTTCAGTCATGCTTCCCCAGCTGGCATAGGAGTTTGCCCCACTGCTGGCCTCAAAGCAAATTGTATATTAAATCTGGGTTTTGTAGTGGGGTGGCCCAACCAAATGGATTCAGTGAGGGCTTCGGAGATTCTTGAACTGCCTGGATGTTTAAATAAATCTAAAAGATGTAATGTCACTTCATCATCTTGCATACAGTATCTATGTGGGAGAGGTGGCCATATCTTGGGTTAGTACATAGTAAGAAGGAGGAGTGAGGAGAGGCAGAAGGTGATTTTGTTATGGCCACTGAGTCTAAAACAACAGTGCCATTAAAAGAATGGTGCCAAAGAGAGAGTATATTCTGTTGTTGTGGAATCAAGATGGGCGCAGGGCAATTTGTAACACTCGGTGTCTAATTAAAACAATGTCATTTAAAATGAAGAAAAGCTAGAATTAGAAAAAGAGAGAGAGGGCACATGGGTTACGTTGTGTTGGATATGCGAATACCCACCCTTAGAAATTATATATACTTTTAACGTCTCTTTGGTGCTAATTCTAGCATTTCTCACTTTATACTGGCACCTATGTACACCTCTGGGTTAAACTGACACTAGCGATGTGTCACCATGTAAGAATTGTGATATGACCAGCGAATAAGTCATATACAAAGCCAGTCCTTGGGTACAGTGAGATACCATTGTTCGTTCTTTCTTTAAGTATAGGAAATATAGTGTTTCAGATACCCCTCCTGGAAACTGTTGGTAAATACTTTTGAAGACTTTACTTACACGCTATATTTATACTGCCTTCAGAGTACCTAACCAGGGGAATCTAATCCTTCAGCAAGAATATTCTTGTTGCCAGAAAGAATAAGTGTTGTCAATACCAAGTTCTTCCAGTTCCCAAATTATCATTAGTATGTAAAGTTAGGAAGTATTTTGAAATAACACTAAATTTAACGTTTTACTATAAATCTTCACAGCTATTAAGTTTGACTGAGAAAGTGGGAAGTGTGCAGAGCTTTACATCCTGTGGCCACTAGGTTTGTTTTCACTTATTGGGGGGGAAAATAGCCCTCCAAAAACACATTATGTAGAATTTTAAAATCGATCATGCTGGTTTGGCTGTTATGTTACGCTGTGTAATCATGTCTAACTGCAAAACTTCTGTTCCTTAGCAGAATTGCTCACTCAGGAAAGCGTGCTCTTCTGCCACTTGATTTTTCACCTAAGAGAGAGATAAAATTGCTTTAGCGGAGGTTGTAGTTTTAGTTTCACTTTTTAGTTTTGACTGTAGAATACAGATATTGTGGTATATCATGTATTACTTGGCTGTGCTTTGACGAAGGAGCTTGAGGGAAAAAAATTAAAATGACCCTCTAAATAAATGCTACGCCATTACAAAGCATGTTAAACCCACACTTGAAAAACATTTGCTTCATATTTTGGTCTTTGTAACAGTTTACCTTAGAGGTGATTGTGTTCCAGGGTGATTGACGGATTCTTTTCTCATATTGGAGTACCTTTTTTTGCTTGTTTTAGGACTGTATAAATAGTGAGCAGACTTTTTCTATCTGGAATTGGAAGGTATTTAATACCTTGATGATACATATATGTATCTGAGGGCCTTCTTATGCTAGGAGCTTTTTGGTCCCTCCCCTAAAAAGCTTGCAGTCTGATTTGAGATAAAATGCAACCAGGGGCAATGGGGGGGAGGGGGGGAGGACCATTTGGCCTGGGCCTCAAGCTCAAAGGGGACCTCAAATTTAGACATTTGTTAATTTTTTGGCATTTGATAAGTTTCACAACTTGTTTTTATGCACATTCCTATTGGACCAGAAAAACATTTGTTATAGACAAAAATATTCAAATTATGTCTCACTCTTTTTGGTGCCTTATTTTGTTTTCATGTGTCATCATTTTTTTATTTTTATTATGTCTAGGGGATCTCAAAAGCCGGAAGCGGCCCGGACCTCTGAGAGAGCCTGGATGCAACAAGTGAGTGTGACTGGCAGTAGGAGTGAACAAGCTACGGAGGGCACAGATGATGATGATGTGCTTATGGGGTTTCACAGGTTATTCATTGCACAATGGGATGGCTTCAGATAATTCAAAATTACTTTTAAAGACGAAAAATAATCCCATCAGTCTCCTTTCCCAGCAAAGTGGCACTTTCTTGCAGACACAATAAAATCATGTTATTTTGATTTACCATGATGCTTCTCTTTTGGGGAGGCCTTCACTGCAGCAGGGAGCAAGTCTCACAGCCCAGGTAGACAGCCTAGCACCAGTAGGTCTGGAGCGAGCATGTTAAAAATAGCAATGTGGCTGTTGCAGTTTGGGCTGGAGCTTGGGCTCTCAAGCTATGGGGTTGGATGGACTTGACAGCCTGATCTTCTGCTCAAGCCTGAATGTCCACATTGCTACTTTTAGTGCACTGGCATGAGTCCTGCTAGTGCGAATCTGTCTACATGCGCTGGGAGACTTGCTCTCTGCTTCAGTGCAGGACATACACTTTATGGTTTATGGGAGTTGTTGATTCATCTCGCTACTGACTTGTGTTTTGTGCAGCATAAACACATTATTGCCAATACCAAACATTCAAAAATCAAATTGTGGGGTCAAGTCTCCACAAGTAATGAGATTGACTAAAAAATCATGAAATTTAAAAAATAAATATATTTTGAGTTCTTTTTATTTACCTGCCATTTTTGGAAAGTTTAAGGTGCACATGGTCATAGTTTTCTTTGGAGCCATGAAGTTCACCTTACTTTTCATTTGAAAAAAGATTCCCATGCCTTCACGTGAGTCCGGGAGCTGAGGCTTTATGAAAAACACCAAATATCATGATACTTGTGATTAAAGAGTGAGAATTGGCAACAGTTTTTCAGTACAAGAGGCCAGGACCTGGACAACCCAGAAATTGGCTCTGTTGGATAAAGAAGAGCTAACGTAGACATTGCAGCAGTTATGGGACTGTCCTTTTTCTGTCGTCTACCGTACTGACCCTTGGCTATGGCTGATTTTCATTCATGAAACTGCCAGCATAACTTGTCTCATCAGGTTCCCCTCGCTCAGCTACCGGTAAAAGAGGGTGCTCTGCTGTAGTACAGATTCTGTGATAGTGTAGCTTAAATAGAAATTTAAATGGAAAGAACAATTTTTGCCTTTGGCAGTAGACTTGAACGCTATTGCTATTGCATTATGGCTTATTGTGCAGCTTTGTTCCTTTTTGTTTTGCTAGTTAAATTAATTTATTATGCCTGAGAAATGACTTTTGAAAGTGCTTGGTCCTGTGGTAGCAGTTGGTGCAGCTGCAGAGATGAGATACATTGCTGTTTTACGCCCTGGAGTAGAGGCCAGATTAGGCCACTTTACTTCTGAATGAGAGGGTCTGTGTGGGCAGTGGGATTGACTTCACATCTTTAGTTGATTCACCTTAACTTTCCTGAGCGTCCCCATGTAAACATGTCCTTTGTATTGTAGCCTCTTTTCACTGCTTTTCACTTGACCACTGAGGCTACAATGTGTCCCTATCACTCCCTGTCCCCTTCCTTTCAGTTTGCCTTCTCCCTTCACTTTTCTTTCCAATTATCTTATTCCCTCCTAACTAAAGCCACCTTTTAAAAAAGAATCTTGGCACTAACGTGATGTTTGCTTCCATCCCATTGTTCGCTAGGTATGTGTGTTCTATTGCTGCTCTCTGTTTGTCCTGTCTGCTTTTGCTCATAAGGGATTCAGGGCAGAAACTATTTACTACTCTGTGTTTGTATCGTGTCTAACACAATGGGCCCCATTTTTGGTTCGTCCTCAGGCCAATATTACAGTATTACAACTGTAATAAACTTGGCCGTTAATAATAATAAAAGCCCACCTGTGGAAATTTGGGGCCAGATCTTGAGAGGTGCAAGCAACTGCCCTCTGAAGCCATTGAGTTGTGGGTGCTCAGTTGTGGAATATATTGCTATTCATTAATTTTGATAGGCTGGAGGTACTATAGATAGAGAGAGGAGGTTTTGCATTTGAGCACTTCCCTGTTCTCTTGCTCTTCTCAATCAGACCAACACCAAATGATCTTTAATTTGCCCCAGGATAAGATTTATCTTCTCCCTCCCTCCTGTGTTCCCCTATTCCTCTCCCACATTATAACCACACTTCACTATGTAAATACTCATTCAGTCCCACCTGAAGTTGCAATGGTTCTCCAAAAATAGCTGAAATGTAATGAGAGATTGGTGCGTGCTGCACTCTTGCTCATGGAGACTTTTAACTTCTCAGCCATGCTCTCATCAGCTGGCCACTGGAGGAATAGTCAGGTTCCTTCCAGTTTGTTAGGTCTCTTATGGTAGAACAGTGGTCCTCTCCCCAGCCCCAGAAGCCATGGCCAGGAGTAGGGTTGCCAACCCTCCAGGGATTAAAGATTAATTTGGGCCAGGAGTTGGGCCACAGCCCCAGAGGGGGGCATGAGGACAGGAGTAAGAGGGCTGAGGAGGGGGTGGGAGCGGAGCTGGGGCCCAGGTATGGAGCCGGCATCCAGGACCTGGGCCAAGAGCGGAGCAGGGTGGTGTTCCCTCCCTGTCTGCTCTGAACCTTCCTCAGTGCCCCCCTAGGGGTTGTGCTCCACACACTGGGGATCTCTGTGGTAAAAGGTTGTGCTTTCTGTTTTCATTGCTGAAAGAGGGAATCCTAAAGCCTGCTTAGAGATCAGGATGGGGTTGGGATTTACTGGAGCAGTATCACATGAGAGAGTTATTCCAGGTGCATTTTGGGGCATTGTGTTAGGTTAGTCTTAAAAATTTTCTGATTTGCTGTACCCCTAATACTCAGGCTACGTATACACAGCTGTGCTGCTAAAGGCTTACCATTGTAAGGCATGCAGTGCAGCTGCTCTTTGTTGGAGAGAGGGGAGAGAGCTCTCCCGCTGACAAAGAAAACCACCCCAGAAGAGGGGTGGTACCTTTGTTGTCAGGAGAGTATCTCCCACCGACATAGCGCTGTACACACCAGTGCTTTTCATTAGTGAAACTTTTTGTCGGTCCGTGTGTGTGTGTGTGTGTGTGTTTTTCACACCCTTGAGCGATAAAAGTTTTACTGACAAAGTGCGATGTAGACATAGCCTTAGGCTTGGTCTTTGCTAGCAGCTTATCTCAGTAAAACTATGTCACCCTGAGCAATGCAGTTATTTGGACTTAACTCCTGGTGTAGACAGTGCTACATTGATAGCAGGGCTTCTCCCATCAACCTGGCTATCACGTCTCGGGGAGGTGGAGTCCCTGCGCTGATGGCAGAAGCCCTTCTTTCAGCACAGGTAACATCTTCACTGAAGTGCTACAGCTTCAGAGCTGGGCCGATGCAGCTGTGCTACTGCAGCATTTTAAATATAGACAAACCCTAAGTGTACAGTGTGCAAAACCACCATTTGCTTTGTCCAATATTCCTATCCCAAAGTAATTTTTACTAATTAATGTTTCTAACTTATGGGGAAATGTTGTCATTTCTCTCCTAATGAATCCAGTTTTTCCTAGAGAGAGTGAAACACTTTTCTGTACCTCCTGGAAAAAGTCAGGGATTATCAGTTGTTTTTTTTAAAACCAAGAACTTTCTAATTGAATCTTGACGCCACAGCACACATTTCTCCCCACCCCCTCCACCCTGTAGAAGAAAGAGATTTTTTTCACATCGTTTCACTTCAGTGAGTTCTGAATTTCAGAGTTCAGTGAAGGGAATAATTATGTTTTTTTATTAAATTGGTTGATCACCAATATAAGGCTGATTTACTATAATTGGCCAAAGTGGTATTAAAATCAGCAAGCCAACTTATAAAGAGAGTCTCTCTGACAGTAGTAACTATTGACTTTACATAGGCAATGATTGAGGGCACAGCGTTCAGCCAGTGGAAGACTTGCGTCTTTGGGCCCAAGCGTTCTAGAATATTGGATGAATGGGAGAGTAAGCAGGAAGGGGCAACAGTACATTTCAGCTTTGCGAGTTGATCTCAGTTTCTGACAGTATCTCATCTTCATTACCTGGAAAGAATGGATCTGAGGTGGATATTTCCCCAACATCCTCTTTTATATGAACTGATTCAAGAACTCATTTGCATTCTCTGCAATATCCTTATCTTCCTTAATTCTCTCTTTACTCCTAGCTAGTCAAACAAAGCCAGCAAATGTCTCACAGGCATTCTGTTTTGGATAAATTAAACTATGATTAGATTTGGAAAAATCTATACAATGAAAAGTTGGCTAACTATTCAGGACACTCTGTTTGAAGAAGGGAATTTTAAATAGGCCACTGAAAGCTTAAAGAATAAATGGGATATTGATTTGTACAGTGGTAAGATCAGTTTCAGACTAGCTGTGGACAGAAAAATCTATCCATAAGGCATGATGGGAAGTCTGGTAATCATGAAATAATCACATCCTTTGGGTTTTGAAAGACACAAAGCATAGCTGAATTTCCCTTTTGGTGTGAAATTTTGTGGCACCCTAGAGTTCGCTTCTTATCAAAATCAGTATTAAGAAAGTGGTATTTTTCTACTGGGATAAAAATTGAAGTTAATTATAAGGCTGAACAGATTTATCATTTGAATTGCGAAGTTTATGCCCAACATCTTGCTTTGGATTACATGGTGTAGGGGGCCGCCACTGGGCTCGTCCCTCTGCGGGGCGGTTGGGCACCAGACCGCCTCGCTACACATGGGTTCTTCCAGTAAATTTAGAAATTTTGTCATGACTGTTTGGTTCACCTCCCACCCAAACACCAGCTTTGTTTGTAGCACAGCCATGCCATGGTTCCCCTCTATATTTCTTATGAAGCGTTCTAAATGGTAGTAATGAGGGACTTGTGACTGAGGCACTTGGTGGCGGATTCCTGTTGAAATTGAGATTGAATTCTCCCTTCTTTAACTAAAATATCCCTAAAGAGAGCTGCAAATCCCCAAATTTTTCTTCTCTCATTGGAAAATATTCACCACATAAAGGCAGTGTTTTTGCGACCCCCAAACCTCAGGCCCCACTGCTCACCCTAAGATGATGATCAAGTTTAGGTCCAGTACAGGTGCATAGTCCCTTCTCCTCCCTTTCCCCTTTGTGGTGTGGGAAGGGGAACGCTAGAATACACAAACTTGGATTTGTGATGTCCCGGAAAATCCTGGAGCGGCATTAGATGTAAAGTTTCCTAGGATCACTGTGTAAAAATTGAGTCAGACCAGGGAGTCTTATTAATTTGGTCTATACTAGCAACTTACATTGGTATAACTACGTTGCTCAGGGGTGAAAAGCCCATTGACTTTAATATTGTGGTTGCTTCCTAGAAATCTCTTCCTTTTTGCCTGTCTGAAAATAATTTACATCTACTGCCACCAAGGAACTCCCATGTTACATTTTTTGTCCCTTATTCATAATTATCAGTTTACTTAAAGCCTATGATGGTAAATGCAAAAATTAGGAAGTGGTTTTAAAGTAAAGATAATATGCAATAGACAAACTGACCATTTTGGGGTTAATGACCATAATATATATTTATGTAGCTTCTGTCATCTGGAATGATTACATGATTTTGTATAAACTACAGTGCGTATGTATACACAAAAATAATTTCACTCATTATTGAAGTGTAGCTACCTCTGGTATGTAAAGCAATGGATGTTAGTAGCACCTAACAAGGTAAGGAAGTGAATAAAAACAAACATCTTTTATCAATTTGAGTACTACAAACTCATGAATGCTTTAGATTTGCTGTGTAAATGCTTACAAAAACTTCATAGGACAGAGTACAGTATTTTTTTTTCTTAGCTATTTTTAATTTTATTTCTACAGCTTGTAGTCATCTGTTTCTGAAAGTTGCTAAAGAAGCAATTTTCAATTAACACTATATATAATTTGAATACTTCTGATTTTAAGAGGTATATGGTGACAAGAGTCTCGAGTTAAACAATTTGTTAGAATTACAACTGTGAATATCTACAAAACTAAGGTATATTAAGTTTGAATGTTTAGTTGTAAAGCGTTTAGTGGTCCACAGCTGTGGTTCTTAAAATTTAAACACATTTCCTAAGAATGTGGAAAGTATCACATGATGTTTCATCCTGTCCTTTAGCTCACAGGTAATGGTGGTCTCAACTACACTTGTTTTGTCTATACTTCTGCCTACTTGTGAAATATTAAGTTTAATTGCAAGACTTATATAAATATTTAGTAGTACTTGGACTTTTGTAAGGTATTTATTTTAAAAGGTGGTATGAGGGGATGAATATGCTCTTAATGTGTAGGAAAATGCAAGATAGAAATAAATACCGAGTTCCCTAGGAATGCCTTCCCTAATGAATAATTAGGTTTGCTTCATATGTGATCATGAAGTGTCACGTAGCTAGCCATTCTGAAGCAATATAAGAAGCTGGTTAATTTTCTTTAACAAAGCTTCTTGTCTGCACTACTGATAGAAGGTAAGCAACTAAATACAAAATAGGTATTCCTCACTATGCAATTTTGGATATGGTTACTAAGGGTTGAGGTAACTGCAGGAAGTGGTGCAAGTGCTAACTCTAAAAGAAGGAGCACATCTGGATGTGAAGTCTTTTTAACACAATTGTCGCTTTCAGTGATGAGCCACTACTAAAACAAATTCTATATTGCAAAATTAAATTTTCATAAACTGATTCGGTTGTGGGTTTTAATAGCTTGTCAATGGTTACTTTTTCCTGAGTTTCACAGTTCAGATATTGATGTTCCTTTTCAATTAATTTTATTACTGCCTGTATGGGTTCCTGGATTTCTTTTGCTTTAACGTCTGCTTGTGACTAATTATAGTAGATAACCTTTATTGTGGAAATAAATAGAAATTACTAAAGACGTTTCAGAAACACTGTAGTCATTACATTTGGTCAAAACAAAAGAAAGAGGGAATTGAAATTTAAAACCATGCTATCTACCTTTTGAAACTATGGCAGCTAAAAATGGACAAACTGGTTCTGCTTTCTTTTGTCTTGTACCTATTGAAAAAAATAGGGCAGCAAATTCTGCTGTACTTTGGTTCTTGTTATCTGGATTTGTTTTCATCTTTCAAAGATGAGATTTCACAGATTAGCTTTTAGAACACAAACAGAATAGTTTTGGGTGAGTGGGAACAAATTCTCAGCAGGTAAAGGCCAAGGCCCAGATGAAACAGTGCATGCACAGAAGCACATGTGTGATTACCCAGGCAGTTACTGTGAGTATGCACACAAACCATTCAGTGACTTCAAAACAAAGAACAAAACTGGAGCCTTTTCAGGTTCCCAGTCTGAAGGGAGTTAGTTTGGCCAGTATCTGTCCTGTGCGTATAACCCTCCCCTTGCCTGCGCAGAGAACTGCCTTAGGGAGGAAAAGAAGAAATACCCCCTCATGCCCAGCTCCTGACCACCAGGCCTCTTCACTATGGTTTATTGTGGAGTTGGAGGTAGCACCTGGAAAATGCCACATCCTCTACAGACACAAGGAAGGAAGCCAGGGTTCCTGTCCCTAAGAGCATTCTGATCTTCCGTGTTCTTACTCTGATTTTACTTTAAATACTCTTTCCATTCCTGCCGTCCCTTTTTGGGCGCTGTGTGAAGGTAGAGATTCTGGCGTTTTCCCTTAGATCAGTGCCCCGTGGAGCATGTATGTATACAGTGCTTTAAGTGACAGTGCTTTAAGTGACAGTGCAGGGAGAGTGGGAAGAAGGTTTTCAATGGGCCTTCTGCTGCTGGATTTGGGGTGTGTGTGTGTGTGTGCGCGTGCATGCGTGTGTGCGCGTAGGGCGGGGGAGGGAGGAATGGTGGGCCTCCCGCTCACTCCCAAACAAGATGCGAGTGAGAAGTGGGTAGTTTGCCTGCCCCCAGAAGATAATGGAGGCCCATGAGAGTAGACCACCAGTCACTGCTCCTGACCTCAGATATGTCTGATAAGGTGGGGAGCCCAAGCCCTTTTGGGGTCTGGCAGGCATCTAGGGAGCGGAAAAGGACAAAGGTGAAATTGGTGGATAGACATCCTCACCTGTCCCGCTGTGGAAATAGATAGGGGACTTGGATTGAGCCTGTTCAATCAGGGGAGCTACACACAAGAATATTGACTTGCGCAAAATGTCAACTCATCTTTGTTAGTCTCAAAACAATAGCTTGAGAGGTTCTTTCGTAGACTTTTAAGGTCAGAAGGGACCATTATGATCATCTAGTTTGACCTCCTGCACAATGCAGGCCACAATCTCACCCACAGTTTTCTGCCCCAGATCCCTAAATGGCCCCCTCAAGGATTAAACTCACAACCATGGGTTTAACAGAGGCTCCTTGAGAAACTTCAAATCCCAGGGAGTTCACCATCGACGCTGTGTGAAGTAATAATTCTAGGGTCAAAGGAAATGAGAGAGAGCTCAGGATGGCTGACCAGACACATAAATTAGGATTATATTCAGTGCCTTAAAATATCAATCTAATTGATTTCAGTAAGGCCAGGATTTCATCCACTTTGTACAGGCCGCTTCATTTATGCCAGCCATATTATATACATGCAAGGCAATACAATCACTGTTGGAGGTGGCTGGCCCCCCCACCCCAAATATTTTCTTGCTAGAGGCAGAGAGGGTCAAGAACCACATGAATCCTTCTGAGGTTAGTCACGCTAGCTGGGAAGAATGTTTGGTGTGTGAAATTTGGTGCAACAAATTGATCAGCTCAGCACACATATAAATCTATCTGAAACACTGTACTGATCCACTTAATGAAGTATTAGACTGTCTTGAAAAGTAAGGCTTCAGGGGGTGGAGGAGGGGGAGAAGCAAGCTGTTCAGTAGCTCAGCAATAGTAAAAGAGGTGGCTGCTACCTGAAATATATGTATAGTTCAGTAATAAATTGTTAGCTGTTAATTGGTTGTATACTGGGCATTTTGTTCGCCTTATTTTCATCAGGCTGAAGAGAGACAAGGAGTAAGAGTTCTTGCTGCTTTGGAGGCACATCAGTCAAACTCCTGAATCATGTTATCACACCATAAATTGACTCTCCTCTTGTCTCAGCCAAACTTTCTGCTTTTGCATTGATAAATGAATTGATCTGCGTAGTATGTGTTCCATGCCAATTTTCCCTGTGAAGTGGCTCACATTTTAATATATTTCTTGCAGCTCATTTAAGATGAATAAAGAGGCCTCTCTTCATTTCAAAAAATGACTTGCTGAGTATTGTCCTCAATTTCACATTTGTGTTGATCTGTCCATAACTTTCTCTACCCAGTCTCTACGAGGCATTCTGCGGTGTACTCAGTCCATTCTGTGACTGGTGAGTCCAGGCCCAGTTTGAAGAATAATTGTGTGGTTACATGAAGCACTATAGATGGTTTTAATAAGTCTGAGAACAAATGGGATTCAATCTGTACCCAGCAGCCTGATTATAGTTTTACCCTTCCATTTGATGCAACAGACCCCTCTGTCTTTGTAACACAGGGACACTACAGAGTTTCAGTGTTGGTTATTCTGACTTTGTAGGCAAGTCCACGCTGGAGATGTTTCAGTGCCGCCGCTCTAGCGCATCTGGTGAAGATGCTCTATGCTAATGGAAGAGCAGCATAATTACTCCATCTCTGCAAGTGGTGTTGGCGGGAAAGCGTCTCCCACCAACATAGCGCTGGAGTGGACAGTGCTTAGGTTGCTGAAACTTGCCTTGCTTGGGGGGGTGTGTGTGTGTGTGGCGTTTCACACCCTGAGCGACATAAGTTAGATCGATGTAAGTGGGAGCGTTGACCTGCCGTGTGAGTGAAAATGTAGGCCAGGCAGGAATTATCAAACCTCCATACTACATGAGATACAAAGATTACAGATGACAAAGACTGATGTTTTAAAATATGAAAAGAGAGGAAGAGAGTTGCCTTTTAAGAACTTAGGTGAGCATCCTACAAATGGAACCTTTAAAAAATAATCAGGGGAACTACACACAAGGTTCCTCCTGCATGTGTTTACTGTGGCACTATTCAGTGTACTTGTTACTGTGTTCATTCCAGGATATTAGAGAGACAAGGTGGGTGAGATAATATCTTTTATTGGACAAACTTCTGTTGGTGAGAGAGAGAGAAGCTATTGAGCCGCACAGAGACCTTAGACTATGTGCTGCCTACTTATGGTAAACAATCTGTTCTATTTTGCAGGTAAGCTGTGATGCCCGGAGTACCTTTCCCAGACTTGTTGAAGAGCTCTGTATGGCTCAAAAACCTCTCTCTCACCATCAGAAGTTGGTCCAATAAAAGATATCCCCTCATCTACTTTGTCTTTCTAGTATGGCTCTAGTTGAAGCAAACTGGTTTCCATTAAAAATTGAGTCTGATGCTACTTGTATTGATTCCCATTGTAACTTAGTGGGGGCCCAATCCTGCCCCCACTAAGTTAAATGGGAACAGGTTCTATGGATGTCCCAAGCTTTACTCTTCTGTTCTAGACTAGAAATAATCCTATCTTCCTGTAAAGGGAGTCTTTCCTTTCCTTTCACTATCAGGGTATCCATTAGGTGTTATAATCTTAGTGGTCTAGTTTTTTTATTTGGCCTAAATAATCACCACACTAACTGATGTATATAGTTGACTACAAAGCATACACAGGTCTTCGCCAAGTTGCTGTCACTGGTACTGTAAAGACTCTCTTGAACGGTTTTGTGGGGTGGCTCCCAACCCACCCTATTCTGCATTTTAGAGAGATGTATTAACCTAGAGCAGTGTTTCTCAAACTTTTTTGGCCATGGATCACTTTTTAGCCTGGTATATATTTATGGAACACTTATATTATTATTTTATAGTCATTTGGTTCTCAAATAAAAAATGGCATTATTTATGCTCAAATATATTTTATTTTATAAATTATAGTAATTCAAGAAGGGTTGTAAACTAGACTTCAAATATGCCAAATTTAAAATAAAAAAAATTTAAAGACCCTTTTTTAAAATTACGATTCTTTCACGGAACACCTGTTGACATCGTGCGGAACACCAGTGTTCCGTGGAACACAGTTTGGGAAACACTGACCTGGAGTTTAGTAACAAATTACTCCTGTCTAACCCATTCAAATACAGCTTTTCTATCAGCTGCTGTTCTTGCAATGGACTTATGGGACACCCACAGCAACATGGCTTCTCCTCGATGGTCTGGTGATCAGGATTTGGCACTTCAACTGTAGTAGATCTTGGGTTTGATTACCAATCAAACAGCCAGGGATGCTGTCGGGAGGTTGGTTATATGTGAATATTTTACTGTGACACAGGTCCCAGGTTCAAGTACTGCAGGAACCATGACTGGAAAAATGAAAGTTTGTAACATGAGCTCTCAAATTGATGCTGAGTTAAAAGAGCTAATACACAAACATCTTTGGCAGTATAAACAAGGGTGTAGAGAGTGGGAGTAGGGAAGTGATTTTACCTTTTTGTGTGCCACTGGTGAGACCAATAAAGGAATATTGTGTGCATAGTTCTTAAAAAGGGCATTGAAAAATTGGAGACGATAAAGAAAAGAGCCATAAAAATGATTCAAGGACTGGAGAAAATGCCTTACAGTGAGGGACTTAAAGAGTTCAAGCAGTTTTAGTTTATCAAACAGCAGACTGGGATATGACTTGATGACAGTGTATAAGTACTTTCACAAGGAGAAAAATTCCAGGTACTAAATGGCTCTTTAATCTAGTGGAGAAAGACAGAGCAAGAATGACTAGCTGGAAGCTGAAGCCAGGGAAGTAAGGCACAGATTTCTAACAGTGAGGGTGATGAACCATTGGAACAAACTACCCAGAGAAGGTGTTGGATTGTTGACTTTGATGCCTTCAGATAAAGACTGGATGCCTTTCTAGAAGTTATACTGTAGCCAAAGACTAGTTATTGGGCTCCGAGTGATAAAGGGGTGAGATTTAATGGCCTGTGATATACAGGAGGTCAGACTAGATGATCTGATGGTCCCTTCTGGCCTTTAAAGTCTATGAAGCTATGGGTATAATTTACCTATAATTGTGTGTCTCTCTGCGCGTATGTGACAGGAGGATGTGCAAAAGTGGCAGTTAGGCCTCTGATCAGCAAAGCACTTCAGCATAACCTTGAAGTTAAGCAGATGCTTAAGTCCCATGGAGTGGGAAAAGCTGGCTGTTGTCCATGTTATTTCCTGGCTCAGTAAGTTCAAGAAAAGAATCATAAACTGAAAATATAGGACTGTTGAATTTCCCAGCAAAGAAACATAACCAGAACTTTGAAAAGGTGGAGCATCCAAATGGATTTTTTAATACTTTCCATTGGGCTTTAAGAGGGATTATTGTTTAAGTAGCCATGACATGATATGTAGGTAATTGTCTAGTGTCGGGGTTGAAATTGGGATGAATAATGCTAGATCAACAACTCTTTACTTCTATTTTTGTTGAGTGGAGTATTAGTATTCATTGTAATTATCTGCACAACTTCCACATCTATGAATGGAAGAAACCTCCCTCAAAATTTAGTGTGAAATACAAACCACATTGACTAGAGTAGTACCTATAAAGGATTATATATGGGTAATTAAAGCAGGGTATGTATTTCCTCAGACACTGCAGTAATTACTATAATTATTGTACAATAAAACTGCTTATTTTGATAGTACTTTACAGCCCCAATTCCACAATCTGGCTGTTCAGTAAAACTAATTTATCACGTGTACCTATAGTGAGTGTGTATTAATAATATTGTTCATTCCATGCCAGCTGTACTGTTCTGAATCCTCAGACTTATACTGGAAATTTTAACAGATCTCTGTCTGTAGAAAAGTTGACATTAGCAGCGTACATTAGAAGAGAGAGAAAAAATGTAACAATTATAAAACTTTTTTACAGTGTGTACAATCTCTCAGTCACATTTGCTGTTCAGAGCACATTTTATCAAAGCATGTAACCTAGCATAACTTTAGAAAAATAAGGAGTGGGGTGGGATTTAAATGCATGTGAATAAAGATGGTATCTGCAGTATGCTGGCAGGCATTAAAAACAACCAGGGCTATCTGTACTCAAGCTTCGGATCATAAAATGATCACTAGCAGGTCAGAACACATTGTGTGGGAAATTTCTTTCAGCTCCGTTATAGGAATTGTAACCTTCCACTGAGAATACAGTATGAGCGATTGTTGGAGAAGGCATATTGGAGTAAATGTATATTGCATCTCTTCTAACAATTGCATGACTCTCAAATATATCTACTCTCTTGTGTTGACAAAAATCTGTTACCATATTTTAAAATATTTGGCCAGATAAGTTGTCATTCTTTGACAATACCAAAGGAGAACAGGGGCAAGTCACAAGACTCTGTGCTGCATTACTCATATCAGTTTATTCTCAAAACTAGTTATGCGATCATCATCTATTTGGTGTCTTAAAAAAAGTAGATGTGCATTTACAGATTTATATTTATATATTACTATTATGAGAAAGTGAAACGTGGCATCGTGTGCATATATAAAAAAATCTGTTCCCTGCCTCCCTTCAGTTTGATTTTTAAAGATGCCTTCTAAACTACATCCACAGAATTTGCAAATGGATATCTGTGAGGTTACTAATTTCACAGGTAAACTGCAGAAGGCTTTCTAGAACTTGTCCCTTATGGTAAGCCAGGTTTTGACAATTACAGTTAATAAGTGTAATTTTTTTTCCTAAAAATGACTTCCTTTCATTTGCAAAGTGTGTGTATAAACGTTGTTGTTTGATAGGAATCACTTTTTTATTATTCAGCAACAATTCACAGTCTATTATAGTCTGTTCTTCTACCTTGTCCTCTTGTTTTGTAAGTAATGCAGATTTACAGAAGATTGTGGGCAAGCACTCAACTTGTTTGTCAATGGGAGTTTCATACTTGCTACAATTGCAGGATTGGGTCTTAAGCTTTCACCTGAGGCTAATATCTGGAAAATTTACTTGTTAATTTTCCAATGGTTAACGTTCTAGAATTTGTTTATATTGCTGTAGTCTAAATCATTTGGTATGGTTTAAAAAAAGAAAAAAGTCCCAGCACCATTTTCAGTTGCAATGTGTCCACTGTGTCTACATGTGGTTAAAGAGTTTGTCACTTGAGAGTACCGTATATACTTGTTCATAAGCCGAATATTTTTGGTAAAAAAGTGAAGCATCAAAGAGCGTGGGTCAGCTTATAAACAGGTTTACACCAAAATTTGATGATTTTAAACTCTATGGAATTATTGAATTGAATATTTAATAGGTTGTAGTTTTGTTTACCTGGACCACCCGCAGTCATGAAGCCCCTCAGCTCCCTGTGGCCACGGTTTGCCGTTCCCAGCCAATGGGAGCTGCGGGAAGTCGGTTCGCCGTTCCCAGCCAATGGGAGCTGAGAGGCTCTGTGCCTGCAGATGCGCCAAGTAAACAAAACATCCTGACCCACCAGCAGCTTACCCTGATGGGTCGGAAGTCAAAGTTTGCCAACCCTGGAAATATAGGGTCGGCTTATGAAAGGGTCATATAGTTTTTGCTATTCTTACCTATCCATCTTGGGAGCTTGGCTTATAAATGAATGGGCTAATGAACGAGTATATACGGTAACTGATTTAAGTTGGCTTTTCGGCAAGTTTTCTTGTATCAGGCCATACCTTTTGGGAGAAAAGTCAAGATTAGAACACCATGGTGATGGTAATCTAACAGTAAGGGAGCTGCAATTATTTTATCAAGTGCTAATAAAACATTTTTTGAAATCCTGTTTTTCACACTTCACTGGCTCTTTTTAAAAAAGTCTCCCCTGTCATAGAATGAACTATATTTAAGCAGCTATTTGAAAATCATCAGTCATTACTAGTTAACAGTGTAACTTATCCCTTAATGTTCATTGTTACCTTAACATGGCTGTTGCCATAGAAATAGTATAAATTAGATTTGAAGGAACTAGGAGCTATGTTTTTTTTGATTCCTGTTTTTAAACAAATCTATGCTTTAAATATTAGTATAGTAGGTTTTGGTTTTGACAGCTGTACTTTATTTTCCTATTTTATTTTTTGTTTCATATTTTTAAGGAGGCACATTTTAACTTAAATAAATTTTAAATTAGAGATTTTTTTTATTATCTTGCAAAATCAGTAGAATACTAACAATATATTGTGAATAAAATGAAATTGTATGTGTTGGGCCATAGCGTACTTTCAGTTTTAGGCAGAAATTTCCATTGATTCAGGGGAGTTCTCCTTAAAAATTGGTAATCTAGTATGGCTTGTTACTTTTAACAAGAAGAAACAAAGCTTCTTCAGTCTGAGGAAACTAGTAGGAATGGAGGATTGGGTCCTTCAATTAGCAACAACTGAAATCAGTTCTTAGCACTGATTAGGAATATTTTAAAGTACTGAATTCAAAGGACCACCACTCTTACATTGTGTAGTTGCTTCCTCCACAAGCTGTTAAATCTATTTCAATGGGACGGCTAGAGAAATAAGATATCACTTGTAAGGGTGGCAAAATCCAGCCCAAATGGATTGTGTGTTTTACTTATTTGTGATCTTTCTGCTATTTAACTGAAGGTACCATGATTTATGCACACATCTTTAAATCCATGTTATGCAGACTTGTAAAATGAGACAACTCTCTGCAAAGAAATCATGAAAGTGTTTTTGGAAAATTAGTAATTTGACCCTTGGAAGGACCTGTTTTGTTAGTTTTGGATGGGGAACAATAGTTTGGGGTATAGAGGAGAATTCAGACGTTGTTTTGGCTTTAACAGCCAGTTTTTAAACTTTAATATTTTAAGTTCCTCATTTTTAGTATGGCCAACACATGATTCTGTTATACAGTTAAAATCCTTTTTTAAAACTGAACATCAAAGTCAAATCTGTTTGCCTATCAAAATATTAAATATGCATGAGTAGTATTCCACTGCACTGCTCAATTTTTTCTGCCTATTTCAATCTCAGAAGAATTCTGCATGTCTATATGTACAGTCAATTTCAAGGTTAGGTTGGAATTAAGCTTTTATTAGAGGTGGGGGTGGGAGGTGGGGATCAAACTTTTACATAGCGTTGATTTTGATTGCTTGGACCATCTCCCCCTATCATTCGCAACTGCATAATATGCCTTTGGCAACTGCAGCAATTACTCATGTGGGAATGTAATATTAGAAAAGTATTTAATATATTTTTAGCTTCTTTCAAGTGTCTCAATGACTAGAAAAAGGTGAGCCAGCACCATATGTCCAGCTTTAGCAAGTACTCCATGGATCACTGAGATCCACTGCTTTGGCGTTTGTATGTTACGTTAAACAGAAAGTAATAAATATAAAAATAAAGTAATAAATGACTGTTATGCCAAATTTTCATGGTGAAGGAATTTTTTTTGACCCCTTGTTCACGGTTATTTACAGTGAGGTTAAAGAATATACTTTTTTCAGACAAAAACGCATCCACTTAACTGAAGCCTTATTTTTAATCATGCTTTCTCTCCACAGAGTTTCTCCCATGAAACAGCACTTGAAGGGAATTGCTGACAGCTTGTGGAAAGGAGTTAAAGTGATTATGGCAAAATAAAACCTTGACAGCAGCAGCACAAGTATCAGTTAATCTAGAAAAAACTTGCATGGAGCTGTTGAAGAGTAGGATGTGGCTCTGCAGAGAAGGGCTCTTCCCTTTCATTGATATTGGGATCTGAACTTTATGCTCATGAGAAGAAGCACAAGTGCAGAATGTGAGTCATTTAGTGTGGTCAAGCAAGACAGAACCAAGGGCTACCTTAGAAGAGAGAAGTGCTCTTCAAAGAAGGATAGACTTGCTTTGTTGTCATCACTGGGAACAGAGAGAAGTCAAAGCCAAACTGGAATAAAATGCCAACTAAGGGCAAATACTTCTTTAATGAAAATGAAGACTGCAAGATAACAGATCCACTTTATGAGAAGTATCGCTACACGAGCCAGCAGCACCCACTTCTTCTCCTGCTGCTCTTCATTGCAATTGGTTTCTGTATTACGCTAATTATAATATTCTTTGTCAAGCATGTGAGTATAACCAGAGTTCTTGGTTTGTACTATACACTGTGTGAGGTAAGAAGGAACTTGTCTCAAAGCTCACAGAAACTCACTGGGTAAATGTTTCATTGGGCTAGAATACTTCAGGTTAGTGGTAGTTGTGTCCATGAAGTACCAGCATTTTGTGTGTGTGTAAATTCTAACTTCAGGTTCAAGAATATGAATAGTTTTAAAAGTACAGCAAACTAAAATGTGAAATAACATATGGGTTCCTTGGTTATGAATTCCTGTGATTGACTTTGTAGACCGTAGTTTTAGAGTTTAATTGTTTGGAAAAAGAATATTATCGAAACTCTTTTGGGACAGTAAACAGTAAAACTGTTAAGCTAGCTGGGAGTGGGATCACTTTGCTATGTGACAGATTCAGGGTTAGAGAATTACTGCTTGTGGGCATTAGGAAAAATATATTGTGCCAAAATCTGTGTGTGAACAGACTACCAGAATCATTTGCTGGCTAATTAAGGAAATAGATGTAGTGTTCGGAAGGAGTGCTTGCTTTTTGTAAATAGAACCAAAGAGTCAAATTCACAGGTGGCAAAAAGGAAAGGGAGCTGGTTATAAAGATGGTGATAAAAGGGCTGGTAAATCTCCCTGTCATTTTTTAACATTCCTCCTCTTCAAATGCAGGTTGAATCAGGTCTTCAGAATTGAGGACCTTGACAGGGTACCCATGATTTGTGGTACTTCTAGAGGGAAGTTCATCCTGAATTTTTCTAATCATACTCTTCCCTCCCTTGCTGTTCTTACAAATAACAGTAGTAATGACTTTACTTTTAACATAATTTAATAGAAAAACTGTGCTCTGTAAGTATTAGATATTAATAAAAAATGATAGTGTAATGGATGGCATCCCCTATTATTAGCAGGTGAAATTGCAGAAATAAGTTGGGGTGTTTTTTCTTTTAGTTTTAATAGGGATTTTTCGGTTCCTAGGATTCTGAAAACATGCATAGTCCCACATATATCATGACAAAGTACATCTGCATAGACATTGCTGTAGGAATAGCTTTCTATCTCTAATGTAATATGGTGACATCATAGCTTCATGGGTGACGTTAGACACACAATTAGGTTTTGTGCTTATTAAAAGGAAAGTTCAGTACTAATATAATATTTTGTTCTGCTTTTAGCCGGAACCAAATCATCATCTTGCTTTCATTATTACAGTATGTACTGCTCTTGTAATATTTGCAGTCATGTACTTGCTTGTATGCATTGAATCCATATTTCGGAGATGGCTGAAAGCATTTGGGCTTTTGATTTGGATCTGCTTCCTGACCATAGGATGTGTGTCAGTTTTTGGAAGGGGAAATACCCTTTCATTCTATGCATGGGAACAGGTATGTATTTCCTGTTTGATGTACTTACATTTACAAGTGGTAATCAGTAAACATTTGTTCTTAAAATAGTAATTATATAATATTTATTCCATTAGTTTTAGGTTTGCTTCTTCCCCAAACCGGTTATATTGGATTACAGGATAACACTTTTTGTTAACTCTGTCTGTCCCTGATCTTGCAAAGACTTATGTGCTTATACTGCTTAAAGTTCAGCATCATCACATTGACTTCAGTGGGACTACTACACACAGTGTGTAAAATTAAGCAGGTGCTGAAGTCTTTGTAAGCTCTTGGCCTTTTGCTTTTAATTTAAATTACCCAAATAAAAAAGTATTACTTGTCATGAATGTACCTTAAAAGTAAATTATTTCTTTAATAATTGTCAGTGTTTTGATACGGTGCTGATTAGGATCCTGATTACAAAGTGGTATTCAAGCAATTTTTTAAAGAACTCTGTAGCTGGGCGTGCCTAGTGAAAGTGTTCTCAAATCAAGTAGAAGGGTGAAGTGAACAATAAGAACTTATGACACATCCTGGCATTGCTAGGTGTGGCTAGAGTTGATGATTTGATATCTCTGACCAGAAAACTGACAATTTTATGAAGCCAAAAAGTCATAACCTGCTGGAAACTCCTAAGCTCTGATAATATAAGCGGAACAGTTTTTAAGAAAAGAAAAATTACTTTTTATCTAACTCTACTGACCCTTCCCATTCCATCCATCCTTTTCTGAATAATGAAAATTAGAAATTATTAACTAGACAATCAGAATGTGATTTCCATTATGACTGCTGTCCAGCACAGTGATATGTTGACTGCAGACTTCAGCTACTGCAGTTATACAACAGTTAAAGGTAGCAGCACGTGGTAAAGCAGTGGTCGGCAGCCTTTCAGAAATGGTGTGCCGAGTCTTCATTTATTCACTCTAATTTAAGGTTTTGCGTGCCAGTAATACATGTTAACATTTTTAGAAGGTCTCTTTCTATAAATCTTTAATATATAACTAAACTAGTGTTGTATGTAAAGTAAATAAGGTTTTTAAAATGTTTAAGAAGCTTCATTTAAAATTAAATTAAAATGCAGAGCCCCCCAGACGGGTGGGCAGGACCTGGGCAGTGGGAGTCCAGGGCCGGTGCAACCACTAGGCGAACTAGGCAGCTGCCTAGGGCACCAAGTGGTTGGGGGCACCAAAAAGTGCACTCAGGGGGGGTGGGGGAGCGGAGGTG
>ML677343.1:12650534-12766618 GCA_007922305.1 Dermatemys mawii | reverse complement strand
GCTGGCGGGGAGCTGCCACAGGGCTCCCCGGGGGGGAATCGGCGGCATGGTGGAAGTTTCTCCTATGGCACGAAATATCCTTGCATTGCCCTTGTGTGAGTGTCACTGAAAATCAGCTCGTGTGCCGCAGGTTGCCTATCCCTGCTATAAAGCCATAGATCCTCAGGTTTATGGCTTAAATTTCCTCTAGTGAGAGTTGGCCTTCAAAATCATTCTACTTAGTAGTGAAATGTAAAATTTATGGGGAAAAAAAATCTCACCTTAGACATAGGGAAAATGATTTTAGTTATTCAGGGTTTCTTGGGGTTTTTTTTTCCTCCTACAACCAAAGAAAGATCTGGCTTTGCTTCTTTAAATGCTGCAAGACATAATATGGGCTGATATCTTTGACTTTTTTTTTTTTTTAAAAAAAAAGTGAAGACCATATTCTAGAGGTCAGCCAGAACAGGAATTTTCTGCCTTTAACCTTCTGATGTGACTTTTAAATAGTATCTTTGATCACAAGTGAAGCCTGTGTGTTTCCTTTTCTGGTCTTTGTTTGTCCGTGTTCCAAAACCATCATTTGATATTTAGAATTTGTCGTGAGTGAGAATCTCCCCAAAGGAGGCTGATGTTGGGAAATAGCAGGAAGCTGGGTTGAAATGAAGCGAGAGAGCTGAATGGGCAGTTTTGCAGTGTGTCTGTCACAGTACTTGACTCAAGTATTATGAGGCCCCATCAGTAGGCTACAACAGAAATCCATAAATATAGATTTAATGATAGACTTTAAAAGCGTCTTGAGTCATTATGCTTTAGCAGGCCAATGTACATTTGTAAACTCTTTAACTGGGCCTTCAAATGTATGTTTATATGCAGTAGTGATTACTCTGTATCAACTCCACCAAGCATTATTTGGTTTTAGGGGTCAATAAAATATCAAGCAAATAAACATGCAAGCTGCTTGGTATTAACATTATAATTAAGAACTTGGGAAGTTTGAAATTAAAGGAGATAGCTCCAACCTTGCTTTGTACTGTTCTTGGTACATAATTCAGATGCAAGTTATGCCTGTGGTTATAATGTCTGCAGTATATCTGCTGCTTAACCAGAGGAGAATGAGACAAATTAAGGGTCAGGTGTCCTCTTTAAGCAACTGGTTTGGATACATTTGTATTATATAACCTTATCCAGTTTCCTCAAAGCTTTTATGAACATAACACTCCTTATGATTTTAATTGTTCCATTGAAATGTCATTGCTAGAGTATTCAGCCTGAAGAAAAGTCAGAATGCTTGTTTCCCCTCTTGCTCTGCAGTGATTTTTAGCTGGCATCTAATAACAAATTTTCCCTTTTTCTCTTTAAAGGTACCATTCTTCCTGTTCATAATCTTCATGGTTTATACCATGTTACCCTTTGTGATGAGAGATGCTGTCATCATCAGCATCGTTTCTGCAGTGTCCCATATTGTAGCCCTAAGCATTGCAGTGACACTGTATTCTGAACCAGGCCAACAACCCATTACATTTCAGGTAAGGAAGTGCTATTTGTTAAAATATTCAAATGTCATAGGCAGTATTTCCATTAGAGCTGGGCATAAACTGCAAAGTTCAGATATGGATGCGAGCTTCCACATAGTTCAAGGGTTTGGGTCCACCTTCTATACAAGGAATTAACTTAAGTATAGACATGTGGAAAAAATCCACACCCCTCAGAGACATAGTAATACTGATGTAACCCCTGCTGTAGACAGCACTGGTTGACAGAGTAATTCCTCCATTATTTAGCTATCGTCTCTCAGGATGGTGGATTACCTGCAGCACTAGCAGAAGTCTCCCTGTTGGCATAGGTAGTGCCTGTATTTTAGCTCTACAGCGGCGGTGCTGTATCATTTTAAATGTAGACATGCCTTCCTTTCCACGCAAATGACACCCATTGGTAAATATTTACTTTTTCTGTACTATACATATCTTCTTTCAATACAAATGAGGAGACAGAAAACGGAAGGGACAACAAATTTTAAAAAATAATCTTGGGACAATATTAAGAATAAAATTTTAAAAAATAATGAAAGATATTTCTGTTAACATTATCATTTCCAGACTGTTAAGAAAAAGCTTAAATGTTTAAGGTTTCTTCGATCATAGACCCTTGGGAGATAGGAAAAGCGCAACTTTATGTGTACTATTAGTTGTATTCATTCCATGGTTTTAGAAACTATGCTGCAGCCTTCATGGAGGATTTTACATTTAAAAAAAAAATCCTAGTTACTTGAGTGTATTTGATAGCAGACTAAGTCTATCAAATAAAACTCCCTTTTTGAATGAATGAAATGTTTTTATTAGTGACTGGAACGAATGCACTGGCACCCCTTTAACTGAATGCCGTATCTTTGTGATAAAATTGTATCTAGATTAGTGGTTTTCAAACTGTGGGTCGGGACCCTGTTTTAATGGCGTTGCTAGGGTGGCTTTAGACTTGCTGGGGCAGAAGCTGAAGGCTGAGCCTTTCTGCTTAGGACTGAAGCCCAAGGGCTTCAGCTTTGGGTGAGGGGGCTCAGGTTACAGGCCTCCCCGCCTGGGGCTGAAGCTCTTGGGTGCTGGTTTTGTCCCTCCACCTGAGGTGACAGGGCTTGGACTCTGGCTTCAGTCCCCACTCCAGGGGTTGTGTTGTAATTTTTGTTGTCAGAAGGGGGTTGTGGAGCAATGAAGTTTGACTGTATCCATGTCCTCATGTTGCATGCTTCTCCAGAAAGAAATTGCAATGTGTTGAATAAATGTGTGACATATATTAGTCACATTACTTAATATACTACTGGAAGTCACTCTGATATCATCGTGATGAACACAGTATAAGAACAATAGAATAGAATATTAGCACTCAATACTGCATGTGATTGGCTGTATAGTATAGAATACTATAGGAAGTGGTCCCATTTGACTACAAGACAAAAGATAGACCTGTAGCCAAACGGTAAAACCGTGATTTCAAAAAAAGATAACATTATGGCAAGTTTCATCCTGCAAATAACTTTGTGTGTTTTTTATGAAGATAACTTGTGAAATTCTAGAATTTACTGAGGTATTTTCCAAGAGTCAGCTAATCCATATAACAAATTAATATGAGAAGTAGTAAATTACCAGATGAAATAAGTATGTAATAGTAAATATAAACAAGATATCAAATTATCCTCAGGTTACCTAATGTAGTTATACCATGGACATCTGTGATTTGCAGCTGTCCTTTTGCAGATCTTCTTTTAAGAACAATCTTTTTGCTTGCAGTCTGCCTTGGCTATGCTTATCAGTTTTCCCCTGTGATCTTCTTTTACAGTTGCAATATGTTTTCATGTATCATGTGTTCTGATTATGTTTTAATTTTCACAAACATGGTTAGATTATAGTCTCTTCCCCCCTCCCGCTTCCACTGCTACTTTGTGCAAATTTTGGTTTTGCCCCTTTTAGTTTTAACTTGATTAGCACAGTCCAATCCTAGCAGCTTTGTTAGGATTCCAAGCACATCCTCCTTGTTTCATTATTGTATTTAAAAATAATTAAATTTTCTATTGCCTCTCACCACAGGGGAAACATCAATTATTGGTGGAATGACTTAATGCTGTAACCTTTTGACTCTTTTATTGTCAAAGGGACATACCATTTAAGTTTAGCACAGTCATCCTCTATTGAAAGATAAATTAAGTCTTTATGGGGCTGCCATTTAGGATATTTTCAGTTACTAAGGGAAGGGATGGTCTGTTACTTCTAAAGGAAAAGTTTTTTGATAGTATTTTCCCCGCACTCATGAAACACGTGAGCCTGGTGGGGATTTTTCATGAGCGAGGGGGAGTGTTGGTCAGACAAAAGCATTCTGGAAATTGATGAGCTCTTTTCTCTTTGCGCGAACAGCCATTTTCAATGTCTTAGGGAACAATATGGGAAAACACTACAGTTTCCTTCAATTTATTTGCCTTGTGGATGACGTGTGTGCTTTAAATATCAGGCTTGTTTACAAGAACATGCATCATACGTTATGAACTGAATCATAAAAATATATTTCTTTCCATTTGTACTCTGGTTAAATCACTATGTCAGTAATAGTGGTGGCCTTCATTCAAGCACTTAAAGTGAATATAACTAATTCGGGGGCACCTTTATCAAACAGTGAAAACATCTGTTAGTGCACTCTTTCCCAGCCACTTTCTTTCTATTCCAAAGCCAGGAATCTACTGTTCCGTCACAGTTTTAGAACAAACGTACTAAAATGTAGCCCTGTAGCTGCACGTGATCACGTTACTGTAATTAAAGAGAATGCAAAACACAAACCTGAATTTGTTTCAACGTACTCAGGAGAAAGCAAACACTTAGCACTGCTCCTTTGCCTCACCAGGAAGAGCAAAAATCTTTTATAGTGTATTTTTAAGTGCCAGAAAAAAAGAGCGAGAGTATCTGTCTTGGAAGGTGAGGGGAAAAATCTGTGTTTCCTAAACTGCTTAGTTGGTGTGGGGAGTGGAGGGGAGAAGTAGCAATCTGACAGTTCCTAACAGCATATGGTATGTACCAGCCCCACCTTGTCAGTGAGTTTCCACAATAATTTTTGGCAGGCGCCACCACTAGTCTATCCTTCCACTTTTGAAAAAAAGATAAACAGCTAGAATAAGGAGGGCAAGTGCTGTGATTCAGGCTCTCTGCATATTTTATACATGCATGTCATGTCTCAGTAAATGAGGTAACTCATGACAACCTTATTACCTTCCCAGACAAATGCTTGTGGTAGAGTAAGGTCACTGCTCTTGCCAACATTTGATACTCATTCCATTGTTAGCAGCAGATCTGTTTTCAATATACTAATAGTCTAGAGCAGCTCCTGTGTATTAAAAGCTCCCCTAGTAATGGAATCAGAGTCTAATCTAAATGACTTCCTCAACTGAACTTGGCATACGTTTTCAGTAGTGGCTAGTGATTTCAGGTGCCTCAGATCTTGTCTACACTTGAAATGCTACAGGGACACTGCCATGCTGCCTAGAACTCAGTAAATCCAAGCTATTTCAGAGCAGGAATCAAAGGGCATTTGGAGAGGCCCAGATCTCAGCCTGCCAGCTGCCTCTTCTCTGTAATTTCAAGGGAAGTTTAGTGGCTCTGCAGCCTGCAACTGTGGCAGTATTCATAGGGAGAGAGAGGATCTCACCCTTGAATAATTCCATGGCCCACATCGGCTGCAAGCCTGTAGCTTTCCCATGTTGTAGCAAAATAAAATAGACATAACTGATAGTGTGGCTGCTGCCCACACTTTTCTGAATAGGAGCAGTGAAAATTGACCAAACTTTTGTTAATTTTACAATCTTAAAGACTTGACAATTAAAAAAAAAACAGATGCTTGCATTCTGCAAAACTGATTGGTTTAGCCCTATGTTGCTGTTGGAAGCATAGAGTTTGGGGGGAACGTTTCCCACTTGTCATTAGTTAATGGATTTTTTCCAAGTCCGATCAGTTGAATTGGACCTGTCCCAGAGGCAAATGTGGTCCAGTTTCAACCTTATAGCTTGCCATCAAGTGGATTTGTCTATTATCTCCTTTTGTTGGTTCAATATCCTCCTAGATAGGCCAGTTCCTCTTCGATTGTTAGATGTTACAACTGGAAGGCGTAATTGCCTTTTTCTTGAGTCATTGTACCTATTAATTCTTCATCAAAATGCATCCACTTGACATGTTTAATTTTCTTTTATTAGATCATGCCCCTTTCAAACAGGGTTTCTTGACCTTCAAATGTTTTGCCAAAATAAACTTACTATGATTTTCTTTATTTTTTCCTGGTACTTTCCGTTCAGATAAACACATAATTTAAGTTACCACCACTCTGGTATTGGTAAATGACTCCAGGTAACACTTGTCCTAGAAAGGGCTCGTTTACGAGCAGATAAAGCTGATGCTGGGAGACGGTGAAGAGTTCTTAAGTTTATAGATAGGAGTAGGACAAAATTAGATAAGTACATTTACTTAAACCTGCTATAACCTGTCACGTGAGCTTTGATTACTTAGGGCACAGCTACACTGAAGAGGTTACCTATGCAGCAGTGCTGCAGTAAACTCTGATGTAGCTGTTCTAAACTGACAGGCAAGAGCTTTCCCGTCGGCTTAGCTACTACAACCCTCGCAACTGCCAGTAGCTATGTCAGTGGGAGAAGCTCTCCCGCTGGTATAGCGCTGTCCACACCGGCGCCCATGTTGGCGTAACTTATGTCACTCGGGGGTGATGTATTCTCCCTCCATAGCAACGTAAGTTATGTTGATGTAAGTTGTAGTGTAGACATAGGTGAAGGCACGTCCTGAATACATACACGTGTACGGTGGTAACTTGCATGTGCATTCATTTGAGATGAAGAAATCAAGGCATGCATTTTCAGATCTGTACACCTAAGTGTACGACTGGACAGAGAGCCAGGAGCATTTTCTTGACCTCCCTCTGCCCCATCTCTCTCCCTCCTAAGCAACCTGAACAAACATGCTTCCTGAGGTTTGGCTTTATTAACCAGGTAACTCCATGGGGTGAGGGCTATAGTCACCTCAAAATGTTCCTTAGATCTCCTGCAGCCACCCCATAGCACCTGCTGCTCTCCAGCTGCCCAGCTCTGAAGGCAGAGCAGAGAGAGGTGGCTGCTGGCCTAGCACCCAGCTCCAGCAGCAGACTAGAAGAAAGCCTGGGTGCGGGGGCTGGGGTGCCCCAAAGCACCCCGGTCTGTGTGTCTGCCCACTGAGGCACACTGCCTAGGGCAGGCAGAGGGTCTAGGGTTCCTCACAATGGCCCAGACTGACCTGCTCCAGCCTGGACTCCTGGGCCCTTCCCCCAACGGTTGCTGCTCCCTGAGTGCTCTGGTCCCTCAGCCTGGGTGACTCTTGCTGACTGTGATCAGCCAGTGCTCCACCCTGCCCAGCTGTGGCTTCCAGCCAGCCAGGCCACGGGATGGGGCCACAGAGGGGGCAGGGTCATGGAGAAGAGAAGAGCCTCATGGCAAAGGGGGTGGGGAGCAGCCCAGTCAATTTTCTGTCTGATCCACCTTCCCTCCCTCCCCCCGGGAAGTTGTTGGTGCTGCCCATGAGGTAACTTAAAATATAAAAACAAACTGCAGCCCAATCCCTTCCCCCAGACTTCATTCTTGTTCCAAGGGTTCCTTTCAGACCCAGATCCTAGATTCACCGCTCAAAAGGGCGACTTCCACTTCTTGTCAATCCTTGGTGGAGTTAATGAGCCACGGCTGTCACAGTGAGTCAGCAGCATTAGTCCCTTACTTACCAGAGTGCATTCCCTGAAGAACACAGCAACTCTGAACAGTTTCAGGTGTGTCTATGTCTGATGAATACATACACGTGTATGGTGGTGTAACGGGGTTAGGACTCACCACCTGGTGCCTCCTGCCGGATAGTCCGGGAATTAGCTCATGTTCACAGCAGGGCGCCCTCTGCTGGTGGTGTCCCGTCCGTCTCGCTCCCTCCGTTGGTGCCTTCAGTTGGTGTCTGGACGTGCGCTGCTCCTCACAGGGTGATGTCCTCTTCAGGGCATTGCCCTCTGGCAGTGCCCCCAAGTCCACACTCGCCCCCTTCTGGGGGGGGGGGTTGTTTCCGCAGTCCTTGGGCTGTTGTGGCCTGCCACACCCCGTGTTGAGCCCCTTTTGGCAGGGGTCAGGTGCAGCCTAGTATGGCCACCTCCGCAGCCGGGTTCTATGACGAGGAAGGGGGGGACCCAAGCCCACCCTCTACTCTGGGTCCCAGCCCAGGGACCCTTTGGTGGCAGCCGTCCTGCCCTCCTTCTCTCCTGTCAGTTCCGCCGTCTCCCTGGGCCACTTCCCCTGCAGCCCCCTTGCACCTTGTGGCCCTTTGGTCAGGGCCCGCAGCCTGACAGGCACCCAGGCTAGAGCTCCCTCCTGCTCCCCAGTGCCTGCCCAGCACTGCGCTGTCCTTGGTGCTATAGCTCCTCACTCAGGAGCTGGACTTTCCCCCTTGAAGGTCCAGGGGAGACTGACTGCCTCTCTTCAGGGCAGCTTTATTATACAGCCAGCCTTTCCCGGATTGGCTGGCTATAAGCTCGGCCCTGATTGGCCCGTAGTAAGCCCTTTTTTAATTGGCTGTCTGCCCTCACAGCCATTTTGGCCTACTGTTGCCACTCTGGCATGGCGGTGGGGCAGCCATCCCACCACAGGTGGTAACTTGCATGTGCATATGTGCATGTACTTCTGGCATAGGTATGTGCCCATGGAGTTTTCTGTGCCAGAAGGGACCATCAGATCATCTAGCCTGACCTCCTGTATATCACAGGTCACAAGCACTGCTTAGCACTTGCACACTAAGCCCAGCAACTGAAATGAGACCGAAGTATTACAGCCCGCAGGAGACTAGACTAGAATGTGCCACAGAGAGAGAATAGGAGGGACTGAAGAGTGCTGGGACCCCTGCAATGCCAGGGAAATGATTGAGATACGCCCAGATCATGCTGGCAAGTGACCTGCACCCACACACTTCAGGGGAAGATCAAGACCCTGCAAGGTTACTCCTTGCCTTCTGACCTTGGGAAAATTTCTTCCCAACCCCACATGTGGTGAATAGTTAACCCCTGGGCATGTGAGCAAGAACCAGCCGGCCATGCAGCTGAGAGAGAGAATGCTCGGTGCCACCTTGGAGCCTGGGCTCGCTCTGCCTGATATCCTATCCCCAGTCAGGGCCATTGTTGATGCTTTAGAGGAAAGAGACCGAGTGCATTGTGGGTACAGGAAAATCCCTGCCTGATCCTTGTAGTGATTAGCTGAAAACTTGAAGCATGAGCTTTTAGGAATAGAAAATAAACTAGAAGTGATCCCTACGGCTGCCTGCCCACTCCTATTCTGGGCAACCTTATTGTATAATTGAACTCATAAATTTGTCCAGTTCTCTCACAGCTAATGAATTTAGCCACCAAGCTATTCAAGAACCTTTCACCTCTGACGATTAGAAACCTTCTTCTAATTTCCAGCCTGAATTTGTTCCAGGTCAGTTTATATTCATTTGTTTCTGTGCTGACTTTGCCCTTTGGTTTAAAGAGCGGTAAACATGGTGTTTACCCCTGTGCTGTACTTAGTATTCATATCCCCCTGTCAGCCATCTCTTTTGTGAGGTTAAAGAAGCTATACTCTTTCAGTCTCCTCTCATAAAATAGACCCTCCAGTCCCCTGACCATCTTAGGAGCTCTGCTCTGCATTTGTCCAGCCTTTAACATGGGTGACCAGGATTGTACGCATTCCAGTATTCTAAATGAAATCTTATCAGTATCTTGTACAATGGCATTAATACCTCTCTCTCTGCTGGAAATGCCTCACCTGGTACATCCTGGAATCAGATATGCCTTTTTCACAGCTGCATCATATTGAGACCACGTGCCCCAGTAGCAGGCGCGTCGGCAAACATGGGCCTTAACTTATGTGACTGAATCCCTCTTGTGTTTTAATGGGCTAACATGAGTGAGTTAAATAGAAGCACTCACTTTATTGAGTTAGCTTCTGTTTAATACACACATGTTGGCTTACACAAAGTTTTGTGGTGGTTTGCTTGTGTAAAAGGATGGGAAAAACTTGAGTTTTTTCTTATGTGCTTGACAAAAACATTTTAAGTTACTTCAGTATAGGATATGAATCAAACTCTTCTGCAGCACTTGAATATTTTTCTTCTCTTGCAGTTACTTGCCAATGCTGTAATTTTTCTTTGTGGTAACCTGATGGGTGCATTTCACAAGCATCGGATGCAAGATGCTTCATGGGATTTGTACAGATACACTTTAAAGTGCATTCAAGTCCGAATGAAACTGAAGATTGAAAAGAGGCAACAAGTGAGTAAAAGCCTCTTTTATATGAGTTTTCTTTTGGGTGATGTGTGTCTGTTTTTTCTAAGTTTGTAACTAATGCACACTGAAAGGCTTGATCCAATCCCTATGAAAACCACCTACTGTCAAAACCAACTGTGCCACTGAAAGTAGAGAGGGGAAATTAAAGGGAGAAAGCTGCTTTATGTGGTGTTTGTCTTAGTCAAACACTTAGAAAAATGACAAATCTGTATAGAACTAGACCTCATATTTGAAACCAGAAA
Source organism: Dermatemys mawii (assembly GCA_007922305.1). NCBI lineage: Eukaryota > Metazoa > Chordata > Testudines > Dermatemydidae > Dermatemys > Dermatemys mawii. The sequence continues at coordinate 12,756,539 of ML677343.1, read as the reverse complement.
TTGATTATCAGTCATAAGAACAGTCATACTGGGTCAGACCAAAGATCCATCAAGCCCAGTATTCTGTCCTCTGACAGTGGCCAATGGCAGATACCCCAAAGGAAATGAACAGACAGGTTATCAGCAAATGATCCATGCCCTGTAACCCAATCCCAGCTTCTGGCAAACAGAGGCTCGGGACACTATTCCTGCCCATCCTACCTAATAGCTATTGATGGACCTATCTTCACGAATCTACCTTGCTCCCCTTATAGTATTGGCCCTCACAGCACCCTCTGGCAAGGTGTTCTAGAGTGCGTTGCATGAAAAAATACTTTCTTGTTCTTGTTTTAAACCTGCTATTTATTAATTTCATTTGGTGGCCCCTTGTTCTTGTTTTATGAAAAGGAGTAAATAACACTTCCTTATTTATTTTTTCCATACCACTCATAACTTTACAGACCTCTATCATATCCTCCCTTTGTCATCTCTTTTCCAAGCTGAAAAGTCCTAGTCTTATTAATCTCTCCTCATACGGAAACTATTCTAGACCCCTAATCATTTATCTGTTTTCCTAAAATAATAAAATGTAAAATAATCTCAGGAATTTCAGAAGAAAAGTAATTGTTAGTCTTCAGATTTGTATTGATGAGAAATCTTTTTAATTAAATTCAGCAACTATCCTGCCTTCTTTATGCAAATGTCAGATGTTTGAAATTCTCTAGTCTTATTCTTTCCTGGAAGAGTACTTGCAAGATGTTCTTCTGTTAATGCAGAGACAGACAGAAATCTATTTTTAAAGTAGCCAACCAAGTAAACAAGAATTTTTCAGTATTATGTAAAATAAACCCACTAACAACATTTTGTAAGTGCCAAATAATTACTTGCTTTGGCATTGATGGTTAGAAGTGAATAACATTAAACACTATAAAACTTTGACATTCATACTGATGTAAAATGTAATTTTGTATAATTCAGTTATAAGCTAGCCTTGATGGCTAGTTACTGTAAAGATCTAATAGCAGCAGCAACCCTGCATGATAGGCAGAGAAGATTTTTTTCCATCTAGGTGTGGTGATTTTCTACCATGATCAGCTGCCCTAAAGGCTTTTTGTTCCTACCTCTATGTGCCCATTTTACTTACCCAGCTTCAGCTGTTGCAGTCTCTTCTGGTTACTTCACCAAGCAAAGACCATTATTGCCAGATTGTTAATCTTATACATAGCACACTTTCTTATCCCCTCTTTAGGCTGCTTAATGTTTTTGTGTTTGTTGCCCATAGAGTGAGGCCAATCCTGAAAACACTGATCCAAAGAGGGCTCACTGCCGACTTGTTTTTAACAAACACCCAGGTGGTATTTTTGCAAACAGTTGCATGATAAAATGAGGGTTTGGAAATTGCAGATGGGGGAAGAAGAAGAAAACCTTTTGAAAATGTAAAGCAGTGGTTGGATTGTAGGCATGTTTCTTTAAATTCTTATGGGAACAAATAATCTAGAAACATGAGTTTTCCTCCGGGTGGTTGCAAACAGTTATCCTGAGGTCACAACTCTCCTGCCTTTCCCACATTGCTAAGTGGAAGGGAAGGTCCCAGTATGGAAAAAGGTAAGAACTGCTGATCTAGAGTGCTGCGTATTCATGGTGATTTCAGCTCATAAATTGTGAGCTAAAAGGAGAAGGTTGAAAAGACTGAGTTGGCTGAACTGGAAAGAAGACAACACCACATTACTAATGTCCACTCTGCCCTTTATTGCCTGTCTTACCGGATGTGATGACAAAGCCCTAAAAAAAAAAAAATCTTGTTATGAATGCTAATTTTTTTCACAGATAGCTGTTGGGGAAGCATATAATAAGCTTGAACTAGTATCAAGCTTTCTGTAACCCTCTTGACTGATCCTGGTGCATTTTTTCTGTCTTGGTGCCCTACTTGAAAGCCAGCTGTCTTGCAGCCTACACGTAGTTTTCCTTGTCACCTACATTGTTTGTCAGACTCCCAGCTTTCCATTTTCCTTGCCCCACCAAGCAGGAAGATATGAGAAGGGCAATTTTATTTCTGAACAAATGACACCGAACAGTAAAGTAACATTATCTTGCACTAAGTAGGGCTCTGTTGTCACCTTAATTGTTCACTAACCTCAAGTCTCTTAAAATACCAGGGAAGGGGAAGGAGACTTTAATTTCTTTTTACTGGGGATGGGGAGCGGTGGAATTTAGGTTTCTACGTAACAAGATCAGACCATATTTCTGTCTAATCCTCCTGCACAGCAGGAGGAAGAGGAGTTCTTGATACTTCAAAAATAAGGCAACCTTCCCCTCCACCCATACTCACGACACACAGATAACTAGTTATGCAACGTTGTACGTGAGAGAGAAAATCCTTCTCCCTGCACAGACTACAGATTGATACCCAGAACCATTTGTCAGCCTCCTAAACTCTCGCTGCTGTGGCTTTCCATCTTCTGCTGTATTTTCTCATTTTTGAAAAGAAAACAATATATTCTTGAAATGTGACTATATTTTCAAAGTGATGGGGCACGGTAAGAATTCCTGGCAATCAGCCTTGGTCTAGCAGGCCAAGGAGGCTAAATTAAATCCATCCTTTAATTGCTTCAGCAAAGGGATTTCTGCAGTCTGTGGAGAGGAATGTTGGATCAGTTCTGAATGTGCTCATTCTTAGAAGGATCTTATGATCCTTTTTATTCCAGGTAAGCTCTTCAGAGTATTGTTGGTTTCATTCCTCTGCGGAGAGCAGCAGATGACTGCTACATCTGTTTTACTTTTATTCTTGTCCACTGCTTGTTCCCCGGTCAAAGGTGCAATTTCATTAAGATGTGTGTGTGTTTGGGCACACGGGACAAAGCCTTATTGATCTTCCAGTAGCCGAGCAACATTAGTAATTTCTGAGGAAAGAATTCCATTCTTGCCAAAATTAAAAGGCTCTACCTCAATAGCGTTGAGCAACTCAGTTCTTTTAAGTTGCATTAGCATTTTGGTAATAGACTTTTCTATTTAAAGTCTCCTATCCAGTATTTGAATTAATCAAATGCTTTCTCCAGCAAGAAAGGCAATTAAATTCTTCACATCATGTGCTGAGAATTCAGGTGGTTTGAATATTTTATAGCCTATTACTTCTACAGAGTGAGCTTTTGAACTTCTATCAAAAGATGCTGGAAGCCTGCTGAGAAGAGGGAGACTGGAAAAAATTGAGAGAAGAATGTTTGTTTCACGCTGACTGGGCCAGCCGTGCTTTAGACCCTGTGTAGTCCATCTTGAGTGCATACCTCAGGTGATAGGCCTTGCTTCCTGCATCTCACTCTGGGTGGAGCCATGTGGTTCAACCACTTGGGACTGGATCTCTGGGCTGCAGCTCCTATGCTCCCACTTCCCAACTGTATTAACCCAACTGTGTAAGGATTTGTGGGTCTAGACACTAGCGTTGTGGGGTCCTGGGCAACTGATGACTCCACTGGAGAACCGGGCAGAGCAGCATCCAAAAATTACTGCACGGTTAGGCACAGCGGGAAGTACTTCCTGAAGAGAGAAGAGTGACAGAACCCTGCAGCTGCCTGATTAGTCAACACCAACTATTTAAACAAGAAATCTGCCCTAGGGAACCATCTGAGCAACAATGCAGACTCCGGCTTCCTGCTGCTAAAGAGCTCTCCTTTTGCCCCATCGTGCTCCCAGCTCCTGTCTTTTACCCTGGCCCAGCTTGACCTTCATACCTGAGTCCTGACTTGGCTTGGTAACTAGTCTGACTCCTGTTTGGACCTCATACCGGTTTGATGTTGATACCCATTTCCTGACTCAGCTTGGTAACTAGTCTCGACTCTTGCCTTCAACTCTGGCCCAGTGGACTCTACTGGGCCAGCCACCAGACGAGCCAACTGTGTGTGGTATCTGTAACACATTTTCCTCCAGAAGCCTGTGACAGAATAAGTTTGCAGTGACACAGAAATTACTTCCTCAAAACAAAGCATTTGTTCATCCAGAGGTACAAAGCACACAGAACAAACATAAAACAAAAAAGGCCTATACACGTATATCCTCTTACTTATCCTGAATTTTTCCTTGCAAGCCTTGGTAAGCTCTACTCAGCCCAGTTACCTCCATCTCTGAATTAGGGAAAATCGACAGCTTGCTGCTGTTTGTGTTTCTTTCTGTCAGTATGGGCCTCTGTCAGCATATTAATGGCTTGCTCAAGCCTCCTTCCTGTGTAGGCCAGCATCTTTTTAGTATACCTGTTGAAGGAGGAGTAAACTTTTGCTAACCTGGAGGAGCCAAGCAGGGGCGTTCTCCAATTAATAGCTGCCAACATTGTTTCCTTAAGGCTTTACCTTTGTCATTGTTTCAGTTGCTGTTTTCTTCCTCCATACAGCCTCTTTTGTTGCCTTCAAGGAGGATCATATCAAACTGGTAAACTGAGGCGCATGTAATATTTAAAAAAATAATACATATGCTCATAACTCTCATTCTGAGAGAAGAAAAAAGGATCCTTCACTGAAAGCCTGAGCTGCAATTCTGAGAAACTGCTGAATAAGGAGACTTCTTTTTTTAATCTTCCCCTGATCATTTTCTAAAACACTGAGATTCCTAACCTGGCATTTCAACTAACTTTACATTATTAAATCTTTTTTCCATCTTAGGAAAACTTGCTTTTATCTGTTCTGCCAGCTCATATCTCAATGGGAATGAAACTTGCCATCATAGAGCGACTGAAGGAAACCAATGACAATAGGCAAATGCATGATAACAACTTCCATAGTCTGTATGTGAAAAGGCATCAGAATGTTAGGTAAGCAAAGAAACTTGGCAAATGGTTGCATTAAAACATGCTTCTGTCTTTTAATACTTTGTCTGTTTACTGATGGTAAGAAGTGTCATGGTTGGCATCAGAGAGGTTGAATTAGGAGTTTATGTTCAGATGCTCTGAGCACATCTGCCAAGGTAAGAGGAAGGAAGAGAACTGATTTGAAGTTACTTTGCCAGATATGAGATTTCTTTTTTTCATTGCAATGGTAAACTCCGCCCCCCCAATTAATTACCCTCTTTACTTGTCCAAATCCACATACTTGGCTGGTTAAAGTCAGTATTTTTTAACATGCTTTATGCCAGTGATCTTGTTTGAAGATTGTGTGCCCTGGGCTAGTGTGCTGCATTTTAAACTTAAATAAAAACAAACCCACACATATTGCCCATTAAGTCACTTCTGTAGTTGATTGCCAAAGAGAGAGAGAGGTGCTCTGTTAGAGATCTTTAGTACTGAACCACAGTGCAATTAAATGTCCATACTTTTTATTATTAAAAAGATAATTAAAGTGTGACTAAATAGTATGTCCTTGTCCAGCATCCTGTATGCAGACATTGTAGGATTCACTCGTCTGGCTAGCGACTGCTCTCCGAAGGAGCTGGTAGTGATGCTAAATGAGCTCTTTGGGAAGTTTGATCAAATTGCAAAGGTAGGTGTTGCTCTTCATTATGTGAATGTGGGTAAATGCCACTGTTAGAAAATAACTAGCTCCAAGCTCCTGGGAGTCCGTTTTCCTGCATTTGGGAAGTCTGGCTCATGCAAAATATAAGGTAGAAAGTATCCCCTGGAGTTTCTGCCTGGCCTGACTTTCAAGCTAGTAAAAATCCTAGCAAAAGGCAAAATTGATTTAAAAATTTCCAAAAGAACCAGGAAAGCTATTTAAGTGCCAGGAGGAGGATTTGTGATATAAAACCAGGCTAGGTCTCTGGGATTTTACTTTCAGCTCTTGTGGGATCTCTGGGTGAGATCCCTAACTTGTGTGTTGTTTACCCACTGGGAAAATGGGACTAGTAATACTTATCTGTAAAATTCCTTAACATCTTTAAAATGTGTGGAAATCCTCTAAAGAGCACTGTATGAAGTGCAAAATATTGGGATATTTTAGTTATGTAATACAGTAATAGACTTTAAACATTGGGAACTGTACAATATAAAACCATGTAGCATGAAAAAAGGGGTTGTGTTATTTGATTACATTTTTTTAGAGTGCAATTATATTTGCAGTATAATGTAATGATTGAGTCACATTATAGAATATTTTGTTCTGTTTTCTCTGTAATTAGTCATTTGCGTATATACAATTTGACCTTAGGCTGGCAGAATGAATCATTGTAACATCTGCTTTTGATACACTTATATAAAGCAAATGGGTAAAGAATTTCAGAACAATCTATCTTTGAATATTGTGCCAAAAACATCAAATTAACATAGCTAAAGGGGAAAGTATGTTGGTAAAAATACTGCTAGTGATGGTATGGGCTGTCTGCCAATATTCTTAAAATTACTTTTGTCTGTACCTATGATAGAGATGGAACAAATTATAAAATGTGGATTGCAGTGTCCAGCAAGAACATGCCTATTAAAACTGAAGGCTCTGAAATCTGGGGAATGTATGCAAATAACTTCTTGCCCTAACTTGCATAGTTGATAAACACCTCTTTATTTACAGACATGGTATCAATCATCCTGATGACCAGAACTTAGGACTGTAGCAAAGAATAGGCTTTTTACGTACCTAGGAACTGCTATGTTCCTGCCTTGTTCTGGCATCTCCCTGGTCTGCTGTTCAGCTAACTCTGGCAACTCCTTTAAAGCTGTGCCACTAGCATTTTCTTGACGTGGACTGGCTGGAAGGCTGTTGAGAGTCCTATCTAGTGATTTTCCTATTGTCAGTGTTATGGAGCTAATATTGCTTCAAAGAGTAAAACTGCATTTTATTTTGTCCTGTAAGTAAAAGTACAAGAAGTAAATGCCAGCCACGTTCTGGTTCTATAAATTTGTTATTGATGAAGAATAAAGAACCACCAAAGCCTGCCTTTCAGAACTCCCAATCCTTGATTTTTTAAAAGATTGTGGCTTGATGTATAAACTGAGCATATTTGGGCATATGTAACAAACTGAAGCATAGTTAAAGGAATTTAATGGTGTTGGAAAAATCTCATTTAGTTTGTAAAGTTCTAAAGCTTTCCAGGAAGTAAGCAGGAGAAGTTGTAAATTCTAGAATGGGGATTATGCTGCTATTAAAGTATGGTGTCATTATGCTCTGGGTATGTATATAAGCAGTGCTTTTTTCCTGTTAAATTTCTTTCTCCTTATTTTGCAGGAAAATGAGTGCATGAGAATAAAAATTTTGGGAGACTGTTATTACTGTGTCTCAGGCCTACCTGTGTCCTTACCAGTTCATGCCCGGAACTGTGTGAAAATGGGACTCGACATGTGTGAAGCTATAAAGTATGTATTGTGTAAAAAGGACTTTGTAATCTATAGACACTCAGAAAATAAACAAGCACCTCAGAAATGACCTTTAAAAAAAAAAGGTCATGAAACTATTGGATAAGATCATTCTTAGTGTTGTGTGTGGACAGTCTAGAGTGCATTCACTAACTATTGTATAACTTATGCTGTTTCATTTTGCATGTCATGTCAGAATGGCTCCAGCCTTTTTTATGAACAAAATACGTATTATAACAGCAGAATATCCTGGGTCTCCATGGCTTATGTAGGAGGAGATGAAATCGGAAGAGATGAAATCGGAAGAGAATAAAAAGCTGAATGAAATATTTTGAGTCCAATTTTTAGTTATACATGATTTATCATAAATCCATAAAATCAAAAATGGCAAAGTCTGCTTGATGGTGTTAGTATTCCTTTAGGCTTGCCTGCCTGTTGCAGCAAAGTGCATCAGAGGGGTGCAATTTATAAAGCACTCTGATGTGTTGTGCTTAAATTTCCCCATGAAAGCCCTGCTGGAGGGTCTACATTGACATGAACTAGACACCTTTTAGAGCATGCCAGCAGGATCTATACAAGGCAGTTAAAGCACTCTGATGTGTTGTGCTCTAAAAATCACACCCATCTAATGCACTTTGACAGTGTTGTGTAGACGAGCTCCCCTTTTTTTGTTTAAAAAAAGTTGTTTCCACATATCTAGAGCAGTCACCACACCTTTTATTATTTCTATTGCTTAGCATACAAAATATATTGAGGAGAAGAGGGTAGTGTACCAGGCCTGGCCTTGCATTCCCTGTGTGCAGATGGATGCAGATTTGGGTGCATGGTCAGGTGTCAAGGTGGTAATGCAAAGGTTTGGTTCCATCCCCCCAATAATGTGGGATTCTGTAATGTTTCATTCTAAAGATACAGTGTGACTGGATTGACTGCTTATTATGTTCCAGCACCATCTCATGTTCAGGCTTAAATTTCAGTGGTGAAGGTAATTAAGCTATGTTGTTGCTTATATTAAAGAGAATAAAGTTGGCTAGGACAGCTGAAGTTACTGTGCCAACTCTTTCAAATACTGCCATGAGACTACCTACAACCTCTATTAACCCCAGCACGAATAGAAGAGACATGTATTTAAGAACACTTCACGACATTTAAACTCTAGCAGCAGCCTAACATCCAAATAACACAAAATTGTTTGTTTGTGTATAAATTACATTTAAGTTCCTAGGATTTAATTCTCCTTTATTGTATATTGTAGCTGTGACAGTGCCAAGGGATAGCCAAAAGTTGGCCTAACTTCATACCTATTGATTTCAATAGGAGCAGAGTTAAGCCACTTCCTAGGGCTTTGACAATCCCATCCTAAGTTCTTATGTTTTTCATTATGAAAGTGAGCCTTGTGTGTATTCTAATTTTAATTGCTGTTCTGAATTGCTGTGTTGTGTACTGAGAATCAATCCGTTTGTCTGCCCTTTATTTGGGAGACCATAGTAATGGTATTATTCTATGCAATAAAATTAGAAAAGCTTCTGATGTACAAATCAGAGGAAGTCTCCATAAAATATTTGGATACTTTTAATAAATCACTACATTTCCCCCGCTCCTGTCTTTAGCAATTCTAAGTTTCACATCTGCTTTTTAGCAAGTGGGAGAAATCGTATCCTAGTAAGTAATGTATAGATGTGTGGCATATATCTTATTTTCTTATTTTTCTCCCCTCTTCCCCTTCCTCCCCCAAGACAAGTGAAAGAAGCCACTGGAGTGGACATCAGTATGAGAGTTGGTATCCATTCTGGGAATGTGCTTTGTGGCGTGATTGGACTCCGGAAATGGCAATATGATGTGTGGTCTCATGATGTTTCCTTAGCTAATCGTATGGAATCCTCAGGAATACCTGGGTAAGAATATTTGTTTTGGCTGCTTCTTCAGTTCCACAATGATAGTTTTTATATTAGTTCAGTATTTCATTATATTATGTTGGGCCTGGAATCCAGAACTGTGTTGCTGCACTTATTTTAAATAATGAAGGTTTGAAATGGGCAAAAATGTCTGTCTACTTCTAAGGTGAAAAATGTTTGTCTCTTGATAATTTCTCTCCTGATCCATAGAACTCTGATCTTATGTGAGTGAATGTTTCTTGCATAGCTCTTGACCTTTCTTGCCTCTCTGAAATTGTGTTTTATTCTATGCTGACTGACTTGATTCAAGCTGTACCTAAAGATATCTTGTATCTGTATTTGTAAATTTAAATGAAAACACATACACAGCTTCTGTAGGCAATACAAGGCTGTATATTTACTTAGTGTTTCTACTGATGATTTAAATCAAGTGTGAGTGATAGATTTATTTAGAGAGAGATCCAGAAAACCCAAGATAAAAATGCAGCCCAATGATGTACAAACAGTTGGATTGTGTGTAGTTTGTCTATAATAATAATAATAATAGCACTTTTCATCTATAGGTCACAAAGCACTTTACAAAGGAAGGTAGTAAGCATGTTTATATATTTTTATAGTTGGGGAAAACTGAGGCAGGGATGTAAAATGACCTGCCTGACATCACCCAGCCTGGCAGGGTGGAATTTGGGAATAGAACATAGGTCTCCTGACTCCCAGTGCAGTGCTCTACCCATTGGTTCAAGTTTCCTATCTTAGATACTTAAAATAACATGAAATGTAAATATTTTTTAGAACACAACCATTTAGTATTTCCCTTATTCAGAAAGAATTGCAATTTAGTGTTTCTGTGTTGCAGTGTATGCAATAGTTCAAATTGTGATTATGAAATACCCCAAATTCTGTTTTAGAAAACAAAACAAAGATGTCCTGGGCTTACACACACTCGGATTATTAACTATTTGAATGACAGTAGTACCTAAAAACCCCAACGGAAGGTAGGGCCTTTTTGTGCTGGGCTCTGGACGTATGTGTAGTCAGAGAAATGCCCTGCCCAAAAGAGTTTAAAGTCTAAACAGACAACACACACCAATATTGAAGTGGGAACAAAGGCATGAGGAAGTGCAGTGACCTGTCCAAACTACACAGCAGGGCAAGAAATGAAAGCCTGGTCTTCTGGCTCTCAGCCAGCGTCCTGGCCAATGAACGATGCTAGCTCTGTCTACAATGGATTAGAACAGCGGTTTTATTACGTTGAGTCAGACGCTCACATGTAATCTAGAGAGACACTCATTGGGTTTTAGTTTTGTAATTTACTGTGTTATCTCACAACATGATGCTTTATAGATGCTGCTTTCAGAGACGAGAGCGAGAGCTATATGGGCAGGATTTAGCAAAGAAACCTGTTGTTTTTCTCCAGCCTGTACAGGACAAAGGAATTTGATTCTATCCGTTCCCTCTTCCACCCCAAATGATTCTGTAATTTTCTGGGGACTTTCATAGCCTGTGCAAATCTAACAATGTTTTGTGGAACAACAATTCTATAAATCTACAATTGCCATTATAAACAATATATCCTTTATGATAAAGCACATCTTGGTCTTGAAGGGTTGGTTCCTTGTTACTGCCTGCCTGAGTGACTACATATTGCTCAGCTTACGGTAGCAAGATGAGTTTACTAATGGAGAGAGAACCCTGCAGACTCAACAGGGGATCTGCTTGACTGAAGGGGAGATTTTGTGTCACAGGGGGTGTGGTGTGGCCTCACAGGCCGGCTGCTTGTTACACAGTTCTTGTGAAGAAAATACAGCGTGGGTGAGATTACCATAAGCACAGTGTTGGCTAATTGTAGGGCTCCCTCGCACTCCCAACTGGAGGGAGACCTCTTGGGCCCGTCCGAACCGGCCGGGTTCAGGCTCTGTATGGTAACCCACAAGTAGCGCAGTCCCTAGATGCAGCTGGGGCCCAGGCTTTCAGGAGCTCAGGTAGCCAGCAGCAAACAGTCTCTAGAGGGCTGGCTCTAGCCTGGGCTTCAGGGCACAGGCGGCCAGCCAAAACAGCAGTCTTTAAGGGCTGGGGCCTGAGCTTCAGGGCACAGGCAACCAGCAAGCAAACAGTCTTTAGAGGGCTGGCTCTAGCCTGGGCTTCAGGGCACAGGCAGCCAGCAAACAATAACTAGTCTTTAGAGGGCTGGGGCCTGAGCTTCAGGCTCAGGCAACCAGCAAACGAACAGCCTTTAGTGGGCTGGCTCTAGCCTGGGCGTGGCACAGGCAGCCAGCAAACAATAAACAGTCTTTAAGGGCTGGAGGCCTGAGCTTTGGCTCAGGTAGCCAGCAAACGAACAGTCTTCAGTGGGCTGGCTATGGCCTGGGCATGGCACAGGCAGCCAGCGAACAATAAACAGTCTTTAAGGGCTGAGCCTGGGCTTTAGGCTCAGGTAGCCAGCAAACAAACAACAGTCTTGGAGGGCTGGCTATAGCCTGAGCGTGGCACAGGTAGCCAGCAAGCAAAACAGTCTTTAAGGGCTGGGGCCTGGGCTTCTGCTCAGGCAGCCTGCAATAAACAGTCTTTAAGGTTCCCCTTTTCAGGGTAGGGGCGGCTGACTCAGGGAGTGGGTACCTCTGCCGTCCAGTTGGCGTCCGGTTCCTCCGGATACACAGCGGCAGGTACTCCAGGCCAGTTGTCCTCAGTGTCGGGGGTTGGAGCGCAGCTCAGGCTCAAGTGTCCTCCTGGCAGCAGCAGCAGGTCCTGTGGAGCGTCCTTCTCCTCCCCTGCTTCTCCCCGTTCTGGGCTGCAGGGCTGGCCTTTTATAGTCCCGCCCTTGTACTTCTGGCGAGGGGCGCAGGGTGGCCTTGGCTCCACCCTCCAAGGGGTATCCCTAGCTCCCTCGCAATCGGAGGGAGACCACTTGGGATCACTGCACTAAGCTTGCTGTCACTGCGGTCAATGGAAGTTTGGGAGCAGCTAGGCAGATACGGGGCACTATGGAAAACCTCACGCAATAACAGAAGTTTATGCAAAACTGATGACGTTTGTTCATTTTTACCATAGGGTGTGGTGTTTCTTTTTTGTTTTGCTATCTGATTTTTTTCTCACTACAGTGTAATAGCCATTGCAAATGATCTGCAGGTGTATTTGGTTATTAGTTTACTGGTGACATTTTTTTTTTTAAAGTCCTCAATTTTCAGTGTCCCTGTACAAATGTATCCAAAAATACTTTATTGAGGTGCCCAAATAGCCACTTTCCTTGTGTCTGACCTAGAGCAGAGTTATTTGTACCATAGTAATGTGACCTCACTTCTTTTCTGTGCTTCTGAATAATTTTTTTTTAAAACCATTTGGTGTTGCTAAGCTGGTTAGTGCTGGCCATGTCTGCATGTGTCTGGAAGATCAGAAAGTGTTGTACCATAACCTTTGAAACATCTCTCTTGTTGTAATATAGTTTAATAGCTTTTTTTGTTCATCTGAAGAACAGACTGACTTAACATTTACTTGTTTAGGCCCAGTCCTGCAATCCTTACTGTGAGTAGCCTCTCTGTCTTCAAGGCTGGGTGAGGAGGGGACAGTATATTTACCCTCTTGTGCAAATGACCAAAAACTGCGTTGAGGCAGCAATTGGCGCATTATATGCCTATCCCTTTTTCAGTGAGACTCAAGTAATGTCCATGAGCAAGTAAAACTCCCTTCATCATTTCAGAAATTGTAGAAATATTTCCTTTCTTGTTTCTAAATATTTAGAAAAACATGTTTAATGACTAGCTCTCTTGTGACTTGATGATTGTAATCTTATAAACAATATATCCTTTATGATACTGACCTTTACTCTTCAATGGGAGTTTAAGTGAAGGAGAGAAGACATGCTTGCATCAAGGTCTGAAGTGTGCTGCATTTCTTGCGTAGGCTTAAAAAAAAATCTGACGGTGTTAATCATAACATAACTGCTGAGCAAACCCTGGAATCAAGGTAGTGTCTGACAGATGTTACATTTGAATAGTTTTGATATATTGGAAATCCATAAAGAATTTGCTGAATGGGAGACTGTCTCTAAATAAGCCCCAGTTAATTTTGGGATTTTAGCATTTTACAGTTGCAACTGGACACAAATAATGATTTAGGGCATCTTATAAAGTTTCATTTTAGAAAGTCCTCTTAGGCTGGTTAAAGCTGAGGTAAGAATTGCAACAAGAGAGTCTCATAGGCCAGTTGCCAGTAAACAAAACAGAAACATCTCCAGTTGTTTTGGGGCAACCATGCAGCCAGGAAAGGGGTTCAGCCCTCCCTGCTCCAAGGCATTCTCACCTATTGACTACCAAAGAGCTACCTTTCCTCCTGGGAAATCTGATTAGCCAGCAGTCTCCAACCCTTCCATTAAGCACATGTGCAGGGAAAAGGAGTGGGGAGCTGCCCTTAACCTCTTTTTTGCTGTAATCAGGTAAATCATCAGAACTCTCTCACAAATTCCATTTTAAAGTGAATCACTGGGTTCTCTTCCCAGCTGTGTAGTTGATTCACTGTGTGACCCTGGGCAGATTATTTAACCTCTCTCTGCCTAACTTACTCCATCTATAAAATAGGGTAGATCTATAGCTACAGAGAAGCATACAAGTGAAAGGATCATTATTGTTGTTTTATTATATTAACACATTTAATTATTCAGAATGTCTTTTATTTAGCAATTCTATAGAAGGGGGTTGCACAAACACCTGATTCCGTGTGATTACCTAGTACAATGAAATATTCAAGACAAGGCTTATGTGATCAGAATGAATGCAAAGGAGTATTAGCAGATCCTGTTCAGAGACCTGCACTGTTGCTGCTGTGCTTCTGATTGCTCTCTCCAGAAAATAATACACGTTCAGAATTGCCGTCCTTGTTGCTAAACCTTCCATGGATTTTCTCCAGTCCCTTTGCTGATATTCCCTCTGCCTGTCTAGCACAGGACTCATCCCTCCACACAGTTTAACTAGCGTGTGTGTGTGTGTGTGTGTGTGTGTGTGTGTGTGAGAGAGAGAGAGAGTGTGCATTCTCTGAAGCTCCTGTCATCTGGAACAACCTTCCTCTGTCTCTGCCTTGTCAGTCATCAAATCTTCATTGATGATATTTCTTCTACCCTGCCTGCACCTCTTAATTTCTCTATTCCTCTGCTATTTACTTTCATGTATTACTTAGCACTAGGAAGTGTTTTGGGATACAGATGGTATGAAAGACGCAACACAAATAAAGTTGTATAGTGTACCATGAAGTATCATAAATAAGCAATGCTGTTTGAACTGCTGGCAGGATCCTGGAGTCGTCTGCCAAAGCTGTTGAAATGTAAATGAGTTGCTTAAACTGACCTTTCTGTGACTGCATAGGCCTTTTGTTCTTTTTCCCCACTCTAGTCGTGTACACATCACTGAAGCAACGCTAAATCACCTAGGCAAAGCTTATGAAGTAGAAGAAGGGAATGGACACCTGAGAGACCCATATCTTAAAGCAATGAACATCAAAACCTACTTGGTGGTTGACCCAAGGGTATGTGTCTACATTTAAAATATATATATATATATATATGTGTGTGTGTGTGGTTTAGTTCAAGAATATAATTAGTGTGTGTGTGTGTGAGAGAGAGAGAGAAAGTATATGGGTCATCTGTGTGGTTTGAATACAGGACCTCTGGATCTAAAAGCACGTGTCTATACAGTTTGAGTTAAAGGTTCTTTAGCTCGAAGGCAATAGCAAACTTGCAATCTCAAACTTACTCTTTTAGCGACCCCTTTTACGAATTCCGTTTCTGATCGTGACTCTTGTATCTCTGCCAAAATGCCGTTGAATTGAATATTCCCAATTTCAGCAGACATACCAATGCGCGTGAGTATGTCCGCCGAAATGACGCCAAAAGTGGAAACGTTCAATTCGGCGGAAATATTCAATTTGGCGGCATTTCGGCGGCCGTGGGGGCGCGCGACCCCCCCTGGAACTGGACCCCCCAATTTGAGAACCACTGCTCTAGTGTGATTAATCTCTGAATTAGCGCCGAATTGGGGCTTCCTCACCATCAGACCTTCCTCAATAGTTCATGTTCTTCACTATCTTTCATTATTACCCCAATACACGCCATTACAGGATGAAGTGCTAGCGTTACAGATGAGACAAGGGGATGTGTCTCATTCTCCTCCCTATAGATCATGCTCTTCTCTGCCTATCTGTAAACAAGCAAAATAAGCCACTTGGATGTTTAACAGTTTTGGGAGTTTAATAATGAAAAGCGAATAAAGAATCAAAACAAGAAACTCCTGAGACACTCCTGAAATGCCACCTGAGACTGTCCAACAGTTCCTGTATTTTGTTGGGTTCCCTGAGTGTGGATTACGTGCCTTTGCAGACAATCCTGAGCTTCCCTGGATATGCTAATACAGTCAGGGCTGGCCCAGCACTGCAGACAGAACAAGCATCCATCTAGGGTAGCAAAACGTTAATTAACTGAATGACCATAAGTGAACATTTGCCATTTTGCTTATGGAAGTAATATGCCTAGAGCTCAGCCTCTGTAGTGTTCACTTGTATACAGGCCTTGTTGACTGGTACCACTGATCCTTCTTTGTTATGCCCTCAGAAATATGAAAGTTTTGTTCCTGTTGAAACCCAGCTCTTGCTGCTGTTATATTCCCCGGTAGGAGTTCTGTGGCTCAGGTATCAGAGACTCTGAAGAAGATTGTGTTACCTGCTTTGTTGTTTTGATTAGGTTTCCTATCTAAGATGCTTTATATAACCCCTCATTTCTGTATTCTGGGTCAATAGCCCTGGAAACCATTCTTCAAACACTGATCATACTGAGGTGCTGCAGTTTGCTATTAAATTCCCATTTAACAGATAGAAGTAAGAGAAATGAATCGCCAGACTAGAGCATGCAGACACTTAGAGCATCCATCAGAAACTTTCTAAACCTTCCAGGAGCCACCTGGCTCCCCCTAGTTTTTGTCTGTTTTTAGGTCCCTCTGCTCTGGTTACTTCTCCTCTTTTCTCCTCCTCATTCCTACAACTCAGCTGAAATCTATATGCACCTTGGGGTGGAGTTACCAGTTGGTGTATCTGATGGCTGAGCTGAGTATCTTGGGAGCAAGAAATGTATGCTGGTGAGTGAAGCAGCTGCCCGAGTCCCCAGCCAGGTCCCATTAGCTACATTAAGCTCTACTACTGGAGCATGGAGGGAAGGTGGGCAGCTTCAAGTTGCTACCTGTCACTGCAGAATGCGTTTGCAGAGTGTGGGAAGGGTGGGTCTGGTGGAGCTCTATCACGGTATGTTTTAGACGTTTATTGGCTGAATTGGTCAGCCAGGATCTCTCCCCAGTCCAACAATGCTTCCTTTATCTTTCAAGCGTTGTCATCTATGTTGTGAGTAGAGATGAAGGGAGAGATCTGGGGAGTTTGTGCCCCTTTCTTATAGCAATTCTCTTCTTTGAAAATCACCTCCGGCTGGAGTTCAGGTGACAAAGTCTGATTGCACAAGAACTTTCAGCTGTTCCTTTGCCTAGCTGTACATTTCTCGCTCACACCCTTTTTCCTGCCAAAGAATGGCTGCTTAATCGGATAATAGGCCATTCGATTTTGTTGACACCTGGCTGAGGTGTCACTTTGCCTTTTGTCTCCGAGGAACTGGTTTGTGCCTGCTTTTTTGAAATAGGAACACGTCTCAGGAGTATTGTACAGTAGACATGCAACTTTACGTACAATGTTGCCACACAGATTTTACCAGGACAATAATGATCAACAGATTATGAGTTTTCAAATGGTACCTCATCAGGCATGCATTGTACAAAATTGTTTACAAAATAGTTTTGTAAAAAAGGTGAACATGGAGATATGAACTGTCACCAGCAGTTTTTTAAATTTCTCTCTTCAGTGATACTGCCAGAAAAGACCATTCAAACTGTTTGTAATTTAAAGAATATGATCTTTGCCGTCCCTGGTGCAGTTAAACTGGTATTCTGAAAAGTATTTTGAAAAAAAAAGTGACACCATAGAATGCTCCAGGTTAAATTTCCTCAGTTTGCAAGGGCTTGTCTACACCACACAGCTTTTAGCAACAAGGCTGTGTCGACACAGCCTTGTCGCTAAAAGTCAGTGTGTGTAAACACTCTTTTTTGGTACATTATCGGCACTTTTGTTGACACAATACTTCCAGCCCCATGAGCAGTATTAGCTTTGTTGGCAGGAGAGCACTCCTGCTGACAAAGCTGCGTTCGCACTACCACTTGTGTTGGCAAAACTTTTGTCTTCCATGGTACTTTAAAAAGCCTCCCTCACCCTGTGAAAGACAAAAGTTTTGTTGACAGCTTCGCAGTGTAGACAAGCCCAAGTGAAAGTAAATTTTTGTTTTTTTCCCCCTAAACTGCTAGTCCTGAAAACTCCACTAAAGCCAAGCTGGTCCTTTCTCCCTTATGCGTCACAGTAGTAAAGATTCTGCAGTTAAAATTCAGTTTACAGTTAATACCTCAGCCAGAATAGAATTGAATTCCATCTTCCATAGCTCTAAATTATATCCTTAGTTCTGCTTGTGTAAGTGCTGTTGATTTCTATGAAGGTGGCATATGTATAACTAAGAGCAGAATTTTGCCTTGGTCAGTAAGGCAAGCAGATAGGACTGTGAATATACAGAGCTGGATCACTGCTCTATTGGGTAAGAAAGGTGCCTTTTCCACAGATCACATTTCTGACCATAATCCTGCTTTTTTATTGAGAACAAAATATCAATGTATATTCAGCGAACAACTAAGGGTACGTCTTCACTACCCACGAGATTGATCACTGCCCACCAATCTATTGGGGATCGATTTATCGCATCTACTGTAGATGCGATAAATCGATCTCTGAGCACGCTCCCTGTCGGCTTCAGAACTCCACCTCCGCAAGAGGCGGAAGTGGAGTCGACAGGGGAGCGGCAGCGGTCGACTCGCCACCGTGTAGACGGCCAGATAAGTCACCTTAAGATGCACTGACTTCAGTGTAGCTGAAGTTGCATATCTTAGGTCGACTTCCGTCCCCCAGCACAGCCCAGGCCTGAGAGTTAGAAATTCTGTGAAATGTTGAACACGTAACAATCTGATTTTTCTCTTGCATGCTTGCTGTCTAGTATTTATTACCATACCTAGATTCGCCTCCCTACACTCACGTTGTAGACAAATACAACACAGTTGTCAGATGTGCTATTTTTTAAAAGATACATAACATTTCTAAGGGAATATAATATTCCTCCACCCCATAGTTTTATGGGGATGTGAAGTTGTTTGTGTGCTACTTATTTTTACAACTTTCAAATAATCATAAGAAGTGTTAAGAACATAAGAATGGCCACACTGGATCAGACCAAAGGTCCATCTAGTCTAGTATCCAGTCTTCCAACAGCGGCCAATTCCAGATGATTCAAAGTGAATGAACAGAACAGAGCAATCATCAAGTGATCCCTGTACAATCTCATTGATTAATAATAGCTTGAAGCAGTATGCACATTTTTATCTCCTTGTAATTAGGAACTATGAGGCCACGTAATTTCCTTTAAATCCGAGTATCCAAAGATTGGAAAGAAAAAGAATTTGCAGAAAACAAATCAAATGATCTTCTTTAGCTGTTTTAAATTACAGACTGGACACTACAAAGACATGCAGGTGATTGGTTGCTTTACACTATTCTGTGATTAGATTTTTACTGCACACTATGCTGTGTGTATACTCATCATCAGGATTTGACATACCGCTGTTAAAATGGCTCTTGCGCTTCTGGAGATATCTAAAATGTGAGGATATGAACCTCAGACAATTCAGTTTATGATTTGCTTAAACTAGAGTTAAACAAGACAAGGAATGAGGAATCAAGGATGGCACTCTGGCTGGTATATGTAGTGCCATCTCGCTGAAGACCAAGGTCCTACATAGTTGTAAAAAAAAAATGAGGAGTACTTGTGGCATCTCAGAGACTAACAAATTTATTTGGGCATAAACTTTCGTGGGCTAGAACCCACTTTGTCAGATGCACAGAATGGAATGTACAGTATACATATACATATAATAATGTGAATATGGATAGTATGTGTAGTGCCTCCTCCTTTTCATGTTCTCTGTGTGTATGTGTGTGTATCTGTCTATATTTACATATATCTTCCTACTCTACATTCCACTCTATGCATCTGATGAATTGGGTTCTAGCCTATGAAAGCTTATGCCTAAATAAATTTGTTAGGCACAAGTACTCCTCGATCTTTTTTCAGATACAGACTAACGTGGCTTCTACTTTGAAACCTATCTACGTAGTTGTGTGACTCTCAGGCATGAATCCAACAGAGCTTCAGAGTACAATGTATTTTTTTTGTATGTAAATGTGTCTCTCTTACTTTTAGTCTAAACAGCATATGTTGAATAATCATGTCCCTAAAACGCGAGTGAACGATGGGCTGAAGATGCGAGCCTCTGTCCGTATGACACGTTATTTGGAGTCCTGGGGAGCAGCCAGGCCCTTTGCTCACCTGAACCACAGAGAAAGTGTCAGCAGTGAATCTTCAGCTCCAAGTGGGAGACAAAGAAAGGTGATGGTTTGATTGGCACTTTTTTTATTCGTGCATGGCGGGGGAGTGTATGTCTGTGTGTGTTTATATATGTGTGTGTGTGAGAGAGATACTCAGTGCTATGCACACACACAGCCTTAAGCAGGAACAGAAACACTGAGTTCAGGGAGAGAGTCCCAGAAAACAAAACAGGGATAGGGAGTAGGAAACTGGAAGGCAACACATACACACCAGTGATCATATAACCACGCTATGGAATCAATCCAGAAAGGAACAGGCCAATGCAGATAACAGAGCGCGGGATGAATGGAAAAGTTAATCACATAATAAGAGGACTGCTTCATCCTGCACCAGCTTCAGTTTCTGGATCAATTTAAAATGAAGGCCCAGTCTGGAGGGGGCCACTATTGCTTTTCCCAGTGGGAACCTTAATTACCTTGACAGTGCTAACGTGAAGAATAAAACAGGATTTATTCTTCTCCTTTTCATACTCCTGGAATTTCAGAGAGGATTTTAAAGGTAGCAATTTAGGCTCTGATTCTGCAAAGTAATTGAGTTTATGCCTAACTTTAGCACACATGTAAATTCTATTGATGTCTAGCTTTATTTTAATAAAGTGCTTTGCTGAATCTGGGCCATGGTAGTGCTATGACTGTAAATAAATAAGTCAACCATTAAGCTCATCTTACTGAGAGAGCTGGTGATGTCTCCAGTGCATCACAGTTATCCTCTGTCTTTTTTGGATCTTAACTTTTCACTTGAGGACCCACTAGACCCAAAAGAGATCTCACTTGAATGTCTCCTCTGAAGGATAGCATCTCTAACTCTGCAGCATCCTCCTTTTCCCCTCACTGCATACGTAACCTCCAGTTATGGTATGGTGTTTGAATCTTTGATTTTCTGGCGCTGAAAAGTAAATGAAAGAGACGCATCTTGCTCTCAGCTAACACATACTTATATGCTAATCAAATACCATGTAATGCTGTACACAACATCTCTGCAGCTCCTCTGTGTCTGCTTGCCTACTGGGGAACAAAGAGCTGCAGTATGAGTTGTCAGTTGAGTTCCTCCCACTTGTGCTGTATCACTATGTCTAAGTAATTTTCTCTTACCAGCCATGTAAAATATTTTTTCCAGTTTATGAAGTGTATAACTCACTCACAAATCTTCTTGTTTAGGAGATACCTTTGAACTCTACAGGTCATCAAAAGACTTCAGATAGGTAAGTCCAGCATTGTTGTTAGGTATCGTGTGGTCCCATTACAATTTGACATACTGTAATTATGTGACTTTATTAAAACAAAAAACCCTAGATTGACACGGAGACCCATTGTGGTAAGCTGTATAAAGAAGTAATAAAACAGTACCTGCCCCAGAGAGCTTTCACTCTAGATCAATTTCAGATACATTGCACCTGCTCCTGTTTAGCAAGAAGAATATTGGATCTTGGTTGAAGAATAACTTTGGTAGTAAATTAGACGTGTTTAATGAAGTCAAATACAGTGGTTATATGAGCCTGCAAATCCTACTTGTGTTCTGGTGTAACATAGTCATCCCACAAACTTGTCAGTGACAGAATTTTTCCAGGCAATCATTCTACACCCCCTTTTTAGTCTCATTCACAATAGCAAGCTTTGGCCATTTCTTTATACACAGATGAAGTTATTGTGGTGTTCTCCAGCTTGCAGGGTACATCATTCCAAGATGAACTGGTGTCTGAGACATTTAAAATATCTCATAGTTGCATATACAGGTCTCATACTCATCTTCAGTAGAACAATTTGTAAAGTAAAATTTTTAAATGTTGCACTTAATCATGAGATGCTGCTTAGCTGTATTTATGCTTTATTAAGTTAGAGCCGACTCTTTCTGAATGATGGATATTGCAGCTAATGTCTCACAGGAATAACTAGCCACACCAAATTTGGCCTTTCAGACGTCTCATGAAAACTTCTCTTGGAAGAGATGTTTCATCTTGACAGATGACTGCCTTCAAAATAATTTTTGTCTTGAATGATTAATTTGATTGTTATTAATTAATCTGCTAGAGCTGTTGCATTTTATTAAATGTGTCTCTCTCTGTGTTAGTCTGCATGGATCTAGACAAGAACAGTTATGTATCTCTTCACTTGTAAACTATAAGTGAGTTCCTCCTTTCACTTCTGTACTTGTTCTGCCCTTCTGGACGCCCCATGCCTCCTCACTGACTCACTTTCCTCTAAAAAGAAGGATATGAAGTGAAATTCTGTTTGTGTAAAGAAGGAGGGTAACGTTAGAGAAATTTATACTTTTGTGTGCCATTTCCTTTTGCTTTTCATATTAGCAGTAATTGAGAATGTTCCCAATAGTTTTTAAAAAGTTTTGTTTGACATTTTTGTATTGATAAGACCCGAGTTTGGCTTCAGTGTGTAATAAAGTATTGGAATTATTTATATTTGTTTAAATAGTTTATTTTGGAGATTATGTTGTTGTTTTGATATATTTTTGAGGATATTTGTAATTAAGTGATAATGAATCATAGCAATATGTGACAGCTACACTGTGTATATATTCTACAGCACATTTTGGAAGTCTGAGTAGAGATACATCACATTCATAAGCCAGAAGTTGATTTGATGCTTAATAGCTTCTGTGTCTTTCTCTCTATATTTAGAAATACGTCCCAGAAGGGAAGGATGGAAGAAGATACTTACGATGAAATGATGTCGACCATTGAGGGTCTCAGTTCGGCTAAGTATATATGTTTTTTTTTTCTTTTCTAGATTTTAAAAGCAGCTCTGCTTTTCTCCAGAGAGAATCTGCATTCTCAATTTTAAAACTAGATGTAAATGTTACCTTTCAAAATTTTGCTTGCTTCCTTGTGTGCTGTTTTGCTTGTTTTTAACTTGAGTACAGTGGGAATTCTTTTGCATTAAAGTACAACTTCATGATGTAGTCAGGTTACATGAACAAAAATGTTCATTTGTGAGATAACAAGAAATTATAACTGAAAACAGATAATGTCCAATACAGATGTTGAATGCTACATGTCAACTGTCCTAGCACATTCAGTATTCTAGGCCTCTCCCAGCACATTACACAGTAGTGGGCTGAATACAGGTAACAGAAAATGTGGGAAGGTCAGAGGGTGAGGCAGCTGGGGCATACATGTAGGCAGAGGTCAAGAGCACATGGTAACTGCTTGGAGCACTGTAAATAGGACTCCCGTGGCTGGTTCATGGAGGGTATGTGGAGTATCAGTGCTAGTAGTAGGCACAGCAGTTAGCACAGTGTATCTGTAAACAGCAGATGAGGGCTGTATTTTATATTTTTTAAAATGAATTCTATTTCTAGAATAGAAATTTCTATGCTCTATACAAACATAGAATCATTTCAATTGGGAGGGAACCATCCATCCCTTCTACTGGGTTATGGCAAAGCTGATATAACTGTACTCAAACCATCCCCAATAGATGGCATGTATTTGCAGGGTGAAGGCATAGGTGATGTAGTATCTGTAATCCATCTCTAACATCTCAAGGTCATAAATATGACAGAGTACCGAGCCAAAGAGGCTTCAGACTGGATTCCTTTTGTACTGATGACTATACTACAAAGGGATAACTAAACTGGTGCAAAACCATGAGAGCTAATAGCTGAAATGTAGAAAGCTTTAGAGTGCTTTGCCAGCTGTTCAGAAAAACATTATGCCACGATAAACAAGCCATTGGCTATGTGAACCATGGAATCCAACCTGAAATGTAGGATTTTTGCATTCTGTCATGTTAGTTTATCGCATACATTTTGTAAAACCTGTTTCTATTTTAATGCAGACCATGGTGTGGTAACTCTGATGATTTCTGTGGCTTCTCACTGTTTTTTGTAGAATCAGGATTGGAAAAAGAGGTTAGTAAGAGATGAATCTTTTTTGTTATCCTGACCTAAGTTATAGTTAAAGGACTGTGTCTACATGGGAGCTCTGTGCACGCTTCCCAGTCTGGGTAGACAGACATGCACTAGTTCTGCTTGAGCACGCTAAAAATAGCATTGTGGACATTGTGGCACAGGTGCTGGCTTGGGCTAGCTGCCCACGTCTGAGCCCAAGCTTTGTGTCTGAACTTGGGTAGCTAGTCTGAGCTGCCATGTCTACATGGCTATTTTTTATCATGCTCATGTCTGTCTGCTGGGACTGGGAGCTGCAATGTAGATGTACCTTCATAGAAACATGAAAGGACAATTGAAACTGAAAGTATGTTCGTGACTGCAGCCACAAATGCATCTTAGGTGCTGTGATGTAATGCAGATCTCTGGGTTCACTTGGCTTATTCCTCCGTCTTGGTAATGTTAATAATATGGACTAAAGGAGTTAATAAATAATCTAGGGTTAAATCTTGGCCCTTTAAAGTCAATGGACGTTTTGGCAGTGGGACCAGCATTAGTCTGAACATTTTTATTATAAAAAAGCAATAAGAGGTATTTAAAAACTGTTCTTACATACATTGTAGCAAATAGGACTCCGCTTTCCAGGATCATTTCATTATATATCAGTATGATATGTGGTAGGTATAGTATATACCCTGTATGAATGGTAACATTATCCTTGATACTTAAAACATCCTGAATCATGGCTTAAATGGAGGCAGGATTGAATTTCAAATCTCCTTATGTATACAGTATTTTAACATTCACCATTCTATTGCTTGCCCTTTCCCAAACTCAGTAGGACCCACAATCCATCTCCATACCACCCCCAAAAGAAGAGCCTTCACTGAATCGTTCCAGTCTGAGGAGATCCCTCATTAAACCTAAAGTGATTCATGCATATGGACACATTCATGAGAAATATGTATATATTACATATGTATATATAGTAAAACTTGCATCAAGAGCCTTCTTGGCATGAGACTGCTGTCAGTGTCCTCAAGGTTTCAGTTCAGTTTTGGGTAGCGTTCAGTTAAATGAACTGCTAAAACTTTTTCTTCTGGTGTCTTGTGTGGTAGTTTAAGACAGATTTCACTGTGTGTGTATTAATCTACTCACACAGGACTGGGCCCCCAGTCACTATGATAATATAAATAGTCATATAATCAACTCTTAGAGTAGGAGTTAGTTTGGAAGCTGTGCTGACTTACATGTTGTGTAATAATCTGTTGCGCAGTTACTGCACCTCCTTAGGTGTCCCCAGCTGGTTAGAAACTGATTCTTTTGAACTGGGGTCTTTTTCTTTAATGATGCCTAAATGTACATTTTATCTGGTTGGTTGGTTTCTCTTCACATTCTTGGCTTAATAGTATGGTGCAAAGATACTTTGTGGTAGAATTAAAAAATACAAGTAGTAGATTACAAAAGCTAACTCTAGAATTATCCTTATTAAATGATTACAATTTTTGTTTCAGTATCGTACCATCCCCATCCCCAGACTGAGGAGTTACTTTGCCTGTGCCAGTATTGTATTACTTTGTATATTTGTGATACAGATGTTTGTCATGCCAAAGTAAGTGTGTGGTGGTTTGCATTTCTTTACATTTTTAATGGATTCTCTGGATAAAATATTGCTTGCATGTGAACAATATTTTTAGCTCTTCCAGATCATCCTGAAGGGCTGTAGCTAAGTCTATGTCTACACTTAAACCACTATAGTAGTGCTTCAATGTAGATACACAATTCTGTGACAGGAGGGGTTCTACTGTTACTGTCATTAGTCCGCCTCCCAAGAGGCCACAGCTAGGTCAATGAAAGAATTCTTCCATAAACCTAGAGGTGTCTACACTGCAGGTTTGATAGGTTTACCTATGTCGCTCATGGTGTGGATTTCTTAAATCCCTGCATGACATTGACCTAGCTTTTTAGTGTAGACCTGGCCTAATAAGTTACACACACATACCTATTCATTCTTAATTGTGACATGCTCTTTGTTAGTATGGTGCATTCTTAGCTAGTTCTGCACCTGAGCCATTAACCTGCATTAACTTATGTGGACAGTGTTTCCTTAGTAGTGTGTTTTTAGCTGTGCTCACTACACACACGGAGATCTTTTAAGAAAGGAAGTGCATTTTAGATTGTTTTTCGGACCATCACCTTAATGACTGAAGATGAACAAAGGAGAGGCAGTTTAGGAGACCTGAAGCCTGAATTTGATGTGGAAGGAAAATTAATGAAGGGGTTTGAATATGGGAGTGACTAGCACAATGATACAGTGTAATCTTAGGGGACTACTATACGTTAATATTGGGAAACTACTAGAAGTTCTTACTGTTGTATTCATTAGAGGAAATTTAGTTGTAGCAGTGGCATCTTGTATAGACTGGTGATAAGATTTGCGGAGGCTAGAGAAGATGCAGTAGATCAGTAGAGATGGCCCAAATTTTGATAAAGATT
Source organism: Dermatemys mawii (assembly GCA_007922305.1). Taxonomy (NCBI): domain Eukaryota; kingdom Metazoa; phylum Chordata; order Testudines; family Dermatemydidae; genus Dermatemys; species Dermatemys mawii. Next base: position 12,730,516 of record ML677343.1, on the reverse strand, counting down.
TAAGCAGTCAGGATGGAGACAGACTTGGAGGAGGAAGACCAGATTTAGTGATTTACGGGAGAAGGGCAAAACACCGGTAATTGGCTGTGGAGCACCACGGAAACAATCACCACAAACATCTCTTATAATAATAATGTCAGGATTAAGAATTAGGTTAGTAATATTAGCTCTAGTATTGCTATCTGATCATGGATACCATTATTAATATAGGTGCTTAGTATGACTCTAAGGCCAGAGAAGATTTGTTAAATGGCTCTTTGTCACAGCTCGGAGACAGATGATTTTCTCTGGTCTTTTAAATTTTCTGCCCTATCTGTTTTTCTCTGCTGTGACACCAATAATGGCTGTGTGGTTTATACATGGGGTAATACCTGAAAGTGAATCTTTGCCAAGAAAGGGCAATAAACATCCATGGAAGGCCCTTCCTCATGATCGTCTAATGCAAAAGAACAGCAATGGTATTTATTTTATGGGAAACCACATTAGTGAGTGTTGCTTGGTCAGTTGCAATTTGACTATGACAATATGCATGACACTTGTATTTAACTTTGTTCTCCTCTCTCTGTTTTAGAACCACAAAACTAGGACTTTCATTTGGAATTGTAGCAGTCATCCTTGTGTTTATTTTGTGTGTATGTTTTGCTGATAAATGCCTGGTAAGTAAAAACATAAGCCAACATTTTCAAAACTGGATGGCTAAAGTTTGGCATGTAAATATAAATGATCTGTTTTTCAGAGGTGCCGAGTTTGAGTAGGAGTTGCTGATGCTCAGCAGTTCCCACAGTCAGGACATTCATATTTAAGTTCTTAAAATATAGATTTAGGGACTGAACATCCATCACCCCCATTTGAAAATTCTGATCATAATTCTTACATGCTGTTATACAGCTGTAAACACACTTTGAACTTGATTTATAAAAAGTCCTGTCTGTTCTTGCAGTCATATTTTCTGGGGCTTTTACCCTATGCAGTGGTAATCCTGGCATTAAAGTGAAAGGGAGTTTTGAGTGAATGTTAGGGCTTGATTGACTATAAGAATTCATAAGCAATAAGAGAAATGCAAATCGGTGAATGTTGTAAGTGTGGTGATTCCATAGCTGACTGAAGGGTAACACTCTTAAAGTTGGACCTAAGTAAACCCAGAATTCTAGAAAGTAAAATGACTTGTATTTGAATTGACTATGCTGTGGCGCAAAGATACATTACCAAATGTATGCAAACAGTGTTTTTAATAAAATTAAAACTGGCTGCACAAAACCAGAGTGCAGTCCTATGATATACAAAAAGAGCCAGCATCCTCCAGTCCAGCCTCCCTATTGCCCACCCCGAAATCAGCCCTCTGATTTGGAGATGCCTGGGAGAACAGAGGAGCATTACTGTGTGTCCTTAAGGTCACTAAACTTGGCTCTGGTGGACCAAGGAGGGAAGTGAGTTCTAAAGCTTTGTTGAGGATTTCCTGCCATCAGCCTTTCCGAGCATGGCTGTGGTATCCTCAGCATTGCAGATCTCAGCTACCATGAAAAAAGATGTGGAAAGAGATGGTTCTCTTAGGCTGGCCAGTGCCTGCTGACTCCGGTTGGCAGGTCTCTGGCTATAGGGCTGTTTAATTATGGTGTATAGACGTTTGAGCTTGGGCTGGAGTCTGGGATCTAGGACCCTGCGAGGTGGGAGAGTCCCAGAGCTTGGGCTGCTACCCAGGCCCAAAAGTCTACATCACAATTAATCAGCCCCTTAGCTGAGCCCTGTGAGCCCCAGTCAGATAGCACAGGCCAGCCACAAGTGTCTAGTTTCAGTGCAGACATACCCTTAGGCCAAAATACTGCATTCAGGGCACCCTGATATATGGATGGTAATTTTGTTTCAGGATTAAGTAGCAGACTCTTCTTGAATTCATGTGTTGTATTATATATTCTGCTGAGCAACAGGAGGGAAGAAAAAGGCAGAAATCCATAACCAACATTGCATTAGGCTTGATTTTGGCAGCTGAGTACTACAAAAGGACAGTTTGGATTCAGTATCCCACAATAAGAAGCTTTTGTTCCATTCCATGTTTGAATTCGGCATAGACATGCGTTAGAGATTTTTTTTTCCATAATAGGAAGTGCTGGTTTGGGGTTTTTTTTGGAGTATATCATTGGTTTATTTTAATTGGTCTCCTGTAAGTTGTTAATTTTAAGTATACAAGAAAAATTAGCAAATTTTAGTGTAAACATTTTAATAATAATTTCTCTAGCATGTTTCATTAGGTGACATCAGGCTGTTTTGAAAACATAAATTAACCGAGTCTCAGAAAACACACTTTGTGGAATAAGAAAGCATTTATCTCCATTTTATTAATGGGGAAACTGAGGCACAGTTGTGATTTGTCCAGTGTCTTTCAGATAGTCAGTGGTGGAGCTGGGAGTACAACCTGAGTGTGTTGGCTCTCAGTCTCTTGCTCCGACCATTAGAGAACACTTCTCTGTTTAAAAGAGAGTGAACGTTTTCTTGTTGTGCCCTGGTGATTGTTTAATACTCTACTGAGACTTGTGTGTGTGTGTGCAATGGACAAAGTGTTTTTTCTTCTGTCTAGAATTATGACTCTTGGCACACTAAAGCCTACATGTAATGCATCTCGTTAAGACAAACTTGTTTCCTTTACAGAAATGCTGCTCAGTCCAATGGCCTTCTATGCGCAACCTTTGTGCTATTTCGGATAAGATAGAAACAATGCCTCTAGTGAGACTCCCTTTAGCAGTCATCACTATAGGTGCATTGCTGATTATAGCCATTTTTAATTTGGTAAGTACTTGCATTTATCTTTATTCTGTGCATTTCCTTCATTTTGTAACCTTTGCACTTGACCATCCCAGTCCTATCTCTCCTATCCCAAGTACCATGCTCTTGGCCCTATTTTCTGATGTTTAACTCTTCACTACTTGCTTTTAACATTGAGTTGAAGTACAGAAAGATAATGATGTATGCTGGGCAAAGTAGAATGCTGAGGTAAGACCCCAAGCCATTTGTAGAATCAGAAATCCATATATTATATCCCATTCTCTTTGTTTCAGGCTGTCCATTTATAGTATCTGCTGGTTATAATTACTGTTGCTATAAGGGAACTGCAGCTTTTTTATAACACTAAATTATTTGGCATGAGTGGGTAGTGGTTATATGACACATAGGCAATACAGCACTTCATCATTGCACTAGCTGAGGTCACTAAGGGGAAAAACCAAGGAAAGTATGACTCGAACCCCTGTTTTAAAACAAAGCCATTATGGTATATTTATGGTCCTGTTCAGGAGTGTTTACTCAGTTGTTACTCCCATTGTGGGAGTTCAATTTGAGTAAGGACTGTGGGATTTAGTGTCTGATTCAATTCTAATTAAAATCCAAAGTGAGTCTTTTTATTGACTTCAATGTACATGTTGTATTGGACTTTTGGCTCATGAAACTGAAAAGCAAAAATCTGTTTAGAAGTCACCAAAATATTCACTAATAACTTTTCTGGCTTGATCACCCAGCTCTGAAAACAGGTTCACTTTTGAAAAATGTGTGTGAAGTTTTGACACGATCTTTTCTTGCAACCCCAGATCACTTTGACGATGTGCCGCGTATGTACAGGGCATCATCATCAGTGATATGTTACATTTATGTTACAGTAGGGCCCAGAGAGCAATCAGACCAGGGCCCCGGGGTGCTAGAATCATAGAATCTCAGGGTTGGAAGGGACCTCAGGAGGTCATCCAGTCCAACCCCCTGCGCAAAGCAGGACCAATCTCCAGCTAAATCAGCTGGTGCTATTATTTATGTAACAAATGACTGTCTTCCCACGCGCCCGCCCCCGCCTGCTAATCAGCTTTTATATTCTTTCTTGGCAATGAATCAGCCTTCTGAAAAAAGTAGCTCCATAAACGCTACTGGATCAAGTGATGAGGTGAGTAGAGTACCACTTCCATTTCCTAGATAAAAACAGAGACCTGGAATGCTCTGTGTAATATTGACAGCTGGCGAGTTCTCTGTGACTTCCCTTCTCTTTATGAAAATAGAGCTTTTAAATGACTGACAACACAAAGGTTAATTCCTGTCAGTAAGCATTTCCAGCTGCTCTCTCTGACAGGAGATATAATTCCCTGCGTTGTGTGAGTTCTACAAGAGATGGTTTTGTAGTTCATCTGTCTGGAACTTCCAGATGTGTTGAGTACTTCTGAGTTGAAGTCGTTAGTTGTGGGCATTCACCACCTTTTGAAATTCAGGTGTTCTTGTACTGTACCAAACTGGTCCCCTAATACAGTGTGTATTATTATCTATCTGTTAAACTTTACATAGAATCCTACTGGGCAGTTTAGTCTTTTGTTCAGTCTTGTAGATTTTTCATTTTATAGCCCAAACAAACAAGAATGTGCTTTAAAGGTGGGAAATATTTTAAAATAAAAGAATAGTTAGCACTTACTTAAGGACTGACCCAATTCCCATTGATATCCAAAGGGCGTCTGTTCTTTGATTTCAAGGGCATTGCACTCAGCTTTTGGCACTTAATGTTCAGAAATGAAATTCTATTGAAGAGTCACCAAATGGGCATGAATAAGTTTTTTCTCACTTGGTTGCCCAGCTCTGAGCTAGGTCTGTTTTTGAAATGTCTGCTGCAAGTTCTGACATAACCTTTTTGTGCAAGCCCTCATTGCTCTAATGATGTGCTGTTTGTCTACGGGGCACATCCCATTCTGCTGCTAATCAACTTTTCCATTCTTTCTTGCCTGTGAACCAGGCTACTGAAAAAAGTACAACTGTGAACTTGACTGGATCGTGCATTAAGAATGTCACCTTGCCTGTGAGTAGAACACCAGTTTTCTTCCACGATTAAAACACACATATCTCAAATGCTGGGTTTAATATTGACAGCTGGCAGGTGCCATTTATTGTACTGTAAATTGTATTTGAGTATATTGGTAGATGCGGGGAAAGGGTTTAAATGGTCCATGGATGTGCTCTGACCTCTTGCATATATGATGTGTCTACACTGCATCTGGGAAGGTGCTGCCTGAATACAAACCCGTCAAGATCCCCCTGGTACATACTGGGCAGTTAGCTCAAGCTGCCACCCATGGTACCCCCAGCTACACTGCTACTCAGCATGCTGGCTCAAGCAGAGTTAGCATGACTGTCTTCCTGCGCTGAGAAGAACTTTCCCTGCTGCACCATTGACGTACCTATAGCTAATTTCACTCTTCAAGGCCTGATGGAAACTTTGAATGCTCAGTACCTTTGAAAATGTGATCCTGGGATGCTTAAACAGGGGAATCTAAAGTAGGAGTAGAAAGGTTATTTTACCTCTGTATTTGGCACTGGAGTGACCGCTGCTGGAATACGGTGTTCTCAAAGAGCTGTCTATTTAGCGTAAGAAAACAAAAGATGACTTGATTAGTCTGTAAGTATCTACCCAGGGGACAAATAATTTAATAATGGTCTTCAGTCGAGAAGAGACAGGCATAACACAATCCATTGGCTGGAAATTGGAGCTGGAAAAATCCAGACTGGAAATGCGGTGTACGTTTTTATCAGTGAGGGTAATTGTCCACTGGAACAATTTACCAAGCGTTGTGGTGGATTCTGTATCACTGATACTTTTCAAATCAGGGTCGGATGTTGAGGTAAATGATCTGCTTTAGGAATTATTTTGAGTTAGTTCTGTGGCCTGCGTTATACAAAAGGGGTGGGCAAACTACGGCCTGTAAGCCGAATCCGACCCGCCAGCCATTTTAATCTGGCCCTTGAGCTTCCGCTGTGGAGTGGGGTCTGGGACTTGCCCTCCTCCAGCTGGGGAGCCAGGTTGGGGGCTGCTCCATGTGTAGGGACAGCAGGGGGCTCCGCTCTGCACGCTGTCCCCGCCCCAAGCGCTGTTCTCGCAGCTCCCTTTGTCCGGGAACCACGGCCAATGGGAGCTGCAGGGGCAGTGCCTGCAGACGGGGCAGGATGCAGAGCTGCCTGTTCACACCTCTGCGTAGGAGCCAGAGAAGGGACATGCCGCTACTTCCGGGAACAGCCTGAGGTAAGCGCCACTGGAACCTGCACCTCTCTCCATGCCCCAGCCCTGATCCCCCTCCCGCCCTTGAAATCCCTCAGTCCCAGCCCAGAGCGCTCTGCTGCATCCCAAACCTCTCATCCCTGGACCCCAACTCCCTGCCCCAGACCTGATCTCCCTCCCTCCCGCCCTCCGAACCCCTCTGCCCCAGCTTGGAGCACCCTCCTACAGCCCAAATCCCTCATCCCCACCCCAGAGCCTGCACCCCTTCCCACTCCACTATTCTCTGCCCAAGCACTGATCCTCCTCTGCCCTCCAAACCTTTCATCTCACTCACCCCAGAGCCTGCACCCCCAGCCGGAGTCCTCACCTCCCACCACACCCAGCCCCGCTTCCCCAGTCTGGAGCCCCCTCCTGCACCGTGAACTCCTCATTTCTGGCCCCACCCCAAATCTGCATCCCTTCCCAGAGCCCTCACCCTCCATTTTGTGAGCATTCATGGCCTGCCATACAATTTCTTGTCCCAGATGTGGCCTTTGGGCCCAAAGGTTTGCCCGCCCCTGGACTAAGTGATCACAGTGGTCCCTTCTGGCCTTCAGATTTATGAAAATCAGGCCCAAGATCTTTTAAGAGGACAAGTTTGGTCCAATACAGTATATCACATGCTACTGAGCAGATCCTCAGTTGGTGTAAATTGTGATTGCTCTGTTGATCTTCCCCTATATCTTTGTTATACCTGCGCTGTTATCACTGTTATGGTACAAAGAGCTTAGTAATTTGTTCAGTGCCTTGCATATATTTTTTTTGTTTATACTCAAAAGAAACAAAAAATGTGATTGTAAAACTGGTAAATATTTTAAAAGTGAAACAATGCTTAGGATTTACCTAAAATCTGATCTAAAGCCCACTGAAGCGAATGGGAGTTTTTCTATTGACTTCACTGGGTTTTGGATCAGGTCATCAACATTCTTTACAACATTAATTAAGGCACCCAGCAGGTAGGTAAATAAGTAGTGGTAGTATCTTTATTTCACACATGAGGAAACTGAGACAGAGAGTCTGTGACTTGCTCAAGGGTGCAAAGGAGTCACTGTCAAAGATCAGATTAGAACTCTGAGAGTACATCTTTATTGCAAAAAAACCCCTCCACCGCAGTGAGGCTCAGAACCAGGGGCAGCTGGCTTGGGTCTGTGAGGCTCTTGCTATGGGGCTGAAAATAGCAGTGGAACGGTACCTGCTCAGCCTGGAGCCTATGCTCTGAGACCCAATGCCTCGCTCAGTTTCGGAGCCCGAACGGTAATGTCAGCTGTTGAGAATTGCCTATTTCCAACTTAAATTGAATTGGCTCGTTAGCACTGACCCGTCACTTGGTAAGGCAACTCCCATCTTTTCATATGCTGTGTATTTATCCCTCCCTACTGTATGTTCTACTCCATGCATCTGATGAAGTGGGTTTTAACCCACAAAAGCTTATGCCCCAATAAATTTGTTAGTCTCTAAAGTGTCACAAGGACTCCTGGTTGGTTGTAATGTCTACAATGCTACTTTTAGCTCCAAAGCACAAGATTGAGTCGGCTGATCCAGGCTCTGAGAGTCACTGCTGTGTGGCGTTTTTTCATAGTGTTGTTGTATCCTGAACTTCCTGGTTCCCAGCCTTGTGCTTCAGTCACTAGAATATGTTGTCTCTCTAAATTAGTCTTGATCTTCAAAACATTAATAGAAATCCATTTTTAAAACTAATAAGTTATAGAAAACAAAGCCTCTTCTCAAAAGCTCTTCGCTTTCATTTGTACCAGGTGCTGCTTAACTGTTTTTATATGATTTTTTATGTTGGATAAATCTAAGGGTAAATTGGTAAAAGCCTGAGTTCTGTCTTTTAATAGATTTTCCAAAAAAACCAGATTATATCTGACAACTGCTTTAATTCTTTGCTTAATCTAAATGATAATAGCCATGAAATTCTTAGCCTTACAAGGAGTAAAATATACTTTGTCCTAAGAGTGAGAGTTAATCAGCATCTCATTAACTTCTTCTGTTACAGTATTATACTTATTGCTGCATATTAGGGTTTATTGCTTGCTCTGTATTCCTTCGGATGAGCTTCGAACTCAAAGTTCTTCTTCTGTCCACTGCTGTTACTGCGTACATCATCATCTTTAATACCCATGAGAACTTGAGTCCAGGCTGCACCAATGACACCGATACCACTCAAAGGTATGCTATGAAGTCCCCAGTAATGGACAGTAATTCTCTGTGAAAAGGGTTGTAGATTCCTTCACTTTCACTGGAATTTTGAAGTACTGCAACGCTTTGAGCCAGAACCCATTAGGACATTTTTTTATACATCATAATCTTAGAAAAGAATTCTTTTTCCAGACTTCCCATAAAGATTGTACCATGCATGGGTTGAGAGGCTGGATGTGAAATCTCAGGGAGAGTGGTTTCATTTTGGGGATTTTAAAAAGGGGAGTTTGAAAACTGAGCCTATAATGGGAAGCTGGCCTCAACTTGTAACTATGAAGGAGACTATTCTCCTCCATAAAATTCCAGTATTCTCCATAATATTGACTTATTCAGTCAATAGACTTGCTTTCGCTGGTTCTTAAATGAGCTTACTATAACTGTTCATTTCACACATTTTTAAAATAGTCTTTTAAAATAAACTTCACAATGTAATAACCTAAAATGTGTGGTACTTTGTATTTCACTTTACATAAGGAAAGAATGGCATGGCAAAGTCTAGGGCACTTTGTCTAGCTTGTACATTAAAAGTTTAGAAAATGGTAAGATATTTATATTCATGGTATATCCAATATTACCCCAGAGCTGATGGGAAGTGAGTATTTGTGGAGGACATGTGTTTGTCAAAGCAACACTAATCATACCACTTTTATCAGCACAACAATAATTGTTGTTAAATTACTTTCCTGAATCCAAATACTTTTAAAAACCAGTTAACTCCTCCAATCTAATTGAACAGGGCAAAGCCATAAAATAAATTGCATGTACCCTGTGGGAAGCTTGGTGTGCTCATTTGCAAATCTTCTGGGTACAGTCTCAGAGTTGTTTCATAGTGTGGCAGTTATCCGAACTGTGGGATCAAGCCAAAAGATAGCTTGAGTGTACTGAGACTTCAGGCTGTTCTAACACAGAAACTGGAACCAAAATAACTAAATGGGTTGTAATTCACTTTTATTTCAGTGAGAGTCTGTGAGTGGATGGGAAGTGTGACATGGAATACTCTTATTCCAAAATAAGTGTGTCCACTCAGACTTGCACTGAAATATCTAAAGGTGTGAACTACAGCAGATTGATTTATTTCAGTTCCAGTTTCCTTGTCGACAAGCTCTCTCTGCCCACCACAAGCCAGGAAGCTGTTTCCTCCTTTAAGCCTCTGTGGTTATGTCTTGCTGGGCAAAAAGGGGTGTGATTTTCAAATGTGTTAGCTCAACATGATTGAAAAGCCCCACTAAGATGAAGACGAACAGCTATGAAGACAGGATCCATAAGCAGAGAGACTGTGTTAAAATAGAGGGACTGTCCCTTGTGTTACTTCTGTTGAAGAGTACTTCAGAAGGCAAGGGGTTTCTATTTCTTAACATCCAGAGATTCCAAACGATTCAAAACGACAATTGTATGTTGCTTTTCTGTATTCCAGCCTTTTCATGAAAGATCCAATACTGATGACTGACTTATACCTGGCTCTGTTTTACGTAACTCTGATCCTATTTTCAAGACAGGTATGGATAAAAAACTAAACAAAAACCCACAGTCCTTTTCACTCAGTGATAGTTGAGTTAAATAAGACACCTGTTTTCTATCTCTGTAGGTTGTACTAGACACTGAAAAATCATTTTTATTGTGTTTGGGAAAGGAGGGAAAATTTTTACACATTTTTCAATAGTATTTTGGATTCTAACTCCGAAGACACAAACTTTTAAAAGTGGCTTCTCATTTTACACGCACAAAATTGGGCATCCAGAATCTACATTGTCTAGTCACTTTCAATTGTGTTTATAAATCATCTTCCGCCCTTCTGGCAGGGTGGTTTGGGACAGTGCAATATTCAAAATAAATATACTTATTAAACTAATTAAAGTGTAATTTTAAAATGGAATTATAATGATTAGATAAAAATACAGATATGCTTTACAATGATTTAGATAATGACATAGAGTATACTCATAAATTGTGCAACAATACCAACCTGGGCGAGGTTGCAAGTGCTTTGGGGAATAGGATTAAAATTCAAAATTATCTTGACAAACTGGAGAAATGGTCTCAAGTAACTAGGATGAAATTCAATAAAGACAAATGCAAAGTACTCCATTTAGGAAGGAACAATCAGTTGCACACATACAAAATGGGAAATGACTGCCTAGGAAGGAGTACTGTGGAAAGGGATCTGGGGGTCATAGTGGAGTACAAGCTAAATATGAGTCAACAAAGTAATGCCATTGCAAAAAAAGCAAACATCATTCTGGGAGGTATTAGAGGAGTGTTGTAAGCAAGACACGAGAAGTAAATCTTCCGCTCTGCTCTGCGCTGAACAGGCCACCTGTTCTGGGTGCCACATTTCAGGAAGGATGTGAACAAACTGGAGAGAGTCCAGAGAAGAGCAACAAAAATGATGAATGGACTAGAAAACATGACCTATGAGGGAAGACAGAACAAATTGGGTTTGTTTAGTCTGGAAAAGAGAAGAGTGAGAGGGGATATAATAACCGTTTTCAAGAATGTAAAAAGTTGTTACAAGGAGGAGGGAGAAACATTGTTTTTCTTAACCTCTGAGGTTAAGACTGTAGTGGGTTGCCTCCTGTTAAGATGCCTCCTGATGTGCTGAGATACCTCTGAGTCTGCCTGATCTGCCAGGCAGACTCAGAGGTATCTGTTGGGCACCCTTTTTACCTGTCTTGCTGAGCCAGGCTATTAAGTCTTCAACTGCAGAATGACACAGACACAGAGATCAGTTTAAGGGACTTGTCCCAGCACACAGGTGTCCACCTCCCTTGGACTGCAGACCCAAAAGTATATTATGAAATTTACCACCTCCCTCAGTGTGGAGGAAAGTAGGCACACCCTCTTCCCCTCCCGCCCAATTATGAATTCCACAAACTGGGTTATATTATAAACAAAAAATAAGTTTATTAACTACAAAACTTGAATTTTAAGTGAATATAAGTGATAAGACAGAACAAAGCAGATTACTGAGCAACTAAAACAAAACACGCATGCTGAGCTCAATATACTTAAGAAACGTTACAAAATGTGATTTATCCTAAATGTTATTTTAAGCAGGGTGCAAAGTTTCCTCCTCACCCTTAAATAAGGTTTACATACGGTGGGAATCCCTTTTTCCCCAAAATTGACCTCCCCCCTGCTTTTAGTGGAAAGTTACAAGAAGACCAAAATAATGTTTAGTATCCGGTGACAAGACCAGCTGACCTAGTAGTGTCACAGTTACATCCCAGGATGCCTCCAAGAAGTGAGAGAGATTAGTATCTTCACAGTCTTGTTGTTCCTTCCCAATGGCCCATCAAATCTGGTGGCCAGTCATCTGGCGGATGTCTTCCCAATACATACCCTGTTTGTAATTGTTACCTAGTCCATATTCCTAACTTTAGACACAGAAATGATACAGGCATACAAGTTGGATAATCACATTCAGTAAATCATAACCTTTCCAATGATATCTTACATGAGCCATCTTGCATAATAAACATCTGTTATGTTATATCCATATCATAAGAATATTTCCATAAAGGCTATGGAGTGTAACATCACAAGGACAAGAAGCAATGGGCTTACATTGCAGCAAGGGAGGTTTAGATAGGAAGTTTTTCCTAAAGTCCAATCTAATTGTCAGAGTGGTTAAACACTGGAATAAATTGCCTAGGGAGGTGGTGGAATCTCCATCGTTGGGGATTTTTAAGAGCAGATTGAACAAACACCTTTCAAGGATGGTCTATCAGCGGTAGGCAACCTATGGCACGTGTGCCAAAGGTGGCACGCGAGCTGATTTTCAGTGGCACTCACACTGCCCGGGTTCTGGCCACTGGTCTGGGCAGAGGCTCTGCATTTTAATTTAACTTTAAATGAAGCTTCTTTAACAATTTAAAAACCTTGTTTAGTTATACATTATAGACTTATAGAAAGAGACCTTCTAAAAATGTTAAAATGTATCACTGGCACACACAACCTTAAATAAGAGTGAATAAATGAAGACTCAGCACCCTACCTCTGAAAGGTTGCCGACTCCCGGTCTATATAATACTTAGTCCTGCCATGAGTGCAGGGGACTGGACTAGATGATTGATCAAGGTCCCTCCCAGCCCTATAATTCTATGCGCAAACTGGACTAGTGTACATCTGATGCCAGTTGGGTCGCATGCACAAATGGCTGTTGACTTGTGTAGATGTGACTTCTGTTTTCAAAAACAGATGCTTGTGCAGGTTTCCATTCACAATTTCAGTGGCCATTTGGGCCCAAAGTGTCTTGACAAATCTTGGCTATCACTGCCTCCCTTTTCACTTGATTTGAAACCTGTCAACTCTTACCTTGGACATCTAAGGGTTTATTTTACGGTATGAATTCTTGTTTGCAGATTGAGTATTACTGTCGACTAGATTGCTTGTGGAAGAATAAATTTAAAAAAGAACATGAACAATTTGAAACCATGGAGAACGTGAACAGACTCTTGCTGGAAAATGTCCTTCCGGCACATGTTGCTGCTCATTTCATTGGTGATAAATTAAATGAGGTATATTTAATCTACTCTACTGGTCGGAAGGATGGTAAATCAGACTCCTGTTAGAATGCCACCTCACCGCCCATGAATGGCTTACAAGCTATTGCTTGCTTCCTCTGTTCCTCCCTCTTCTTGACCCATAATATGAGAATCCCATGGCTTTACCAAGTCCAAGGAGCAGCTACCCCCATGGCATGAAGAAGACTTCAGTTTAAATGAATGCTTGCTTTCACTGGCAGAAGTGGGGCATGGAACTCCACATCAAAGATGATCACTGGCTTTGGCACTGATAATTGGTTCAGAAGTGATGTTAGGATTCACCTCTCCAAAGACCCCATTTGACAGAGCTGATTCATTTAATTCCTATAAGGAGCTAGCTAAGGGGGCAGACAGCATCCACTTGGCAGCACAGTGATAGATGCTGTACTTCACTCTGCAAGCACCTCCATAGTGAGTCACTGGATTGACTGAGCTTGGCTGATGGGGGCTATTGGCGCAGAGAGAGCAGAATGCAGTTGGGGGTACTTGATTGGATTTCATTCTCAGCACTTAGAATTCTGATTGAATAAAAATAGGAAAATGTGGACCTCCTTTTAATTTTGCTGTGTTCCAGTGGTTTGGCTTAGTTCATTTCTAGTCATAGTTGTACTAAAAGCTGAATGCAATTTTGGTTGGACACTGTGAGGTTACAGGGTAACTGTGAAATTACTATTGCTTTCCAACAGGATTGGTATCATCAGTCCTATGACTGTGTCTGTGTCATGTTTGCATCAGTACCTGATTTTAAGGTGTTTTATACTGAATGTGATGTCAATAAAGAAGGACTGGAGTGCTTGCGGCTGCTGAACGAAATCATTGCTGATTTTGATGAGGTATTTCAAGTTTCAGGCAAACCCTGGCTTGGATTTAAATTATTACAGTATAAACTGCCTTTTTAGAGCGGTGTTTTAATGTAGGAACCATGAAAAGTGAAAAACATTTAGTAAGATGAACCAGGATTCTCAGTTCAGCCTTACAGTCTTGGAAAGTGAAATTCTAGTAATTTCTATCTGATATACTTATGGAGTTAAACCATCTAACCCTTTAATAGTACAGTATAAACAAGACTTAGTGGTTTTCCTCATGATGCAAATACCAATCTGTCACAGATTTTATTACTGGGTTGCAGGATTTACTACATTTCTATAATGTGTGTCCAAAAAAGGGGGTGGATGGAGGGAAACAGCAGCAAAGAAATCTTCCACCCTTTGTTATTTAAAATGTGCGTTTTCTGCGATAACGGGACATAGTGTATCTAGAGATAAATCTTATGTATGCGGTAGGGAATACAAGATCGTTGGTGAGAACACATGGGGATATAAAGCATTAAGATCTCAAATTATAATTCACTTTCTTTCTTCCAAACAGCTATTGTTAAAACCTAAATTTAGTGGTGTTGAAAAAATCAAAACCATTGGAAGCACTTACATGGCAGCAGCAGGCCTTAGTGTCGCACCAGGCCAAGAGAACAACCAGGTATGATACCCTTTGGAAATATAAACATATTTACAATCCTAATTGTCCGTATCTATGTAAGTGACAGAGTGTAGTGGGATGGAAAGGAAGATGAAAGTTATCAGCAGTCATAGTCTCAGGTATGGAAGAGGAGGATAAGAAATATATTCTGAGGCTGTATTTTGTATCATATTATAAATATGTTTCTGAAATGTTCCAGAATTAAGGCTATAATTCCAATATTTGGGTTCTGGTGTCAAGAACAAATACTGTGGTTTAAAATATTACCAACATGTCATATGTGATGGAATTACAGCCCTACTTACAGCAGAGAATTCATCTTTCCTTAATACTAGGCCAGTGAAGCTGATGTCAACTTATGTCCTTTAAAATCAATTTGCTGTTTTCTTGTTTACAAATGTTTCTAGTCATTACAGTGACCACTCGCGATGCAGTAGCACAACATACAATAACTGAACTGCTTTGGTGCTTACATCATTGTTCTTTGACATGGATAGTTGCTATTTATTACACTGAGAGCTTGACATGATCTTGCATATTAAGGCATTTATATCCATTATAAATTACCTAGGACCAGGAGAGACAACATGCTCAAATTGGGATCATGGTGGAGTATGGAATTGCTTTGATGAGTAAACTGGATGGCATTAACAGACATTCCTTTAACAATTTCCGCCTACGTGTTGGTAAGTTTGTTTCATACAGGATGTGAATGTCACAAGCTTTGCAAAAACTAGAGCTGGAAAAGGATTATTAGATGGTCAAGCCAGTGGTCAGTGCTGTATTATTCTTGACACCAAACACTGATATTTTGGTAATAAGCATAATATAAATACTAAGAGACAGAACACTGACTAGTCTAGCTTTTAAATGTGCCGAGCCGTGGGGTTCCACATCTAATCTTGGAATGTGGCTTTAGTCTCATCATCCTAATATTCCTACAAAATTCAGGGATGTTTCTGGTGCTGGATGTGGGAAAAGAGGAAATAAGGCTGCAGCTGCAAACGGGGAAGAGAGGGAGAGCATGGTGTGTTTGCTAATTGGCTCTGGGGGTGATTAGAGAGCTGGATACTGTGCTGCAGTTGGCTCATTACATGGCAATTCTAGGATTGTTGTTAGACTGATGATGTTCTACATGAAGTGCAGGAAGGGTGGACTTTTGCTCAAAGCACAGTTCAGTGAGATAGGACGTGCTCAGCTCTGCCACAAACTTCCTGTTACTCTGGGCAAGTCACTTCCTCTCTGTGCTTCCTTATCCCCAAAGAGTGAAGTGAGGCTTTATTCGTTACTGGTTATAAATCACTAAAGTGGTCTTCTGCTGGAAAGAGTTACTGAAATGGAAAATAATATTAACTCTAATGGCACATACTTTTATTTCTGTAGGGATAAACCACGGGCCTGTAATAGCAGGTGTGATTGGTGCTCGTAAACCCCAATATGATATCTGGGGCAACACTGTCAATGTTGCTAGCAGGATGGAGAGCACTGGTGAACTTGGAAAAATCCAGGTACAAAGATGGGCATTCAAAAGTTTCTAGAAAACGACTTTTAGCATTTTTATTGATTAATGCTCCAAGTAAATTTCCATAGCGTTTTACAAGAATGTCACCATTTCTGTTTCACTCAGGTTACAGAAGAGACGAGCAAAATACTACAGGAACTGGGATATTCATGTGAATGTAGGGGACTCATCAATGTCAAAGGAAAGGGAGAACTAAGGACTTACTTTGTGTGCACAGATACAGCCAAATCCCAAGGTATTGGACTGAACTGAATCTGTAACGATGTTTGTCAAAATGTATTTTGAGCCACCACTTCCCTTCTGTGAAGTCTTAGAATTTCCCTCCTTATGTGAAGGAGATTATTCCAAATGTATCTGTACTACTAATGGTTCCTCTGCAAGGAAGAGTGGCTTTAAAAGAAGTCTGAAAGTACTTAGAAGCAATTGTTGGATTGTCTGTCTCTGGGATAATTTGAGGATTTTTCTGGAATTGTCTTGCAGCATTTCCTAATATTTCCTTTCCTACATGCAATCTGGGAGACTATCGGTGTTAATAGCACATGCAGATGCACTATTGAACTAATTTCCCAGTTAAAACAGACATTAGGAAAAAATTCCTGACTGTCGGGGTGCTAAACACTGGAATGAATTGCTTACGGAGGTTGTGAAATCTCTGTCACTGGAGGTTTTAAAGAACAGGTTAGACAAACACCTGTCAGGAATGGTCTAGTTATTATGTAGTCCTGCCTTGAGTGCAAGGGATTAGACCCAATGACCTCTTGAAGTCCCTTTCAATCCTATACTTCAATTCTATGATTCCACTGCCTCATTCTTCATTAGAGCTGCCAGCAGTGTTGCATTTATCAGAGAATCTAAGAAAAAGTGACAGTACGTTTGGACCCTGCATATATACATGGTCTTTAGTGCAAAGCTGTTTTCATGATGGGATTGGGGATACACAAGTGAACTACAGTTTATTATATGGTGATTATATGCTAGTTCCTTTTGGAAAGAGTAATTGCGCAATAATTCACGTTCAGTGAACTACAGTTTATTATATGGTGATTATATGCTAGTTCCTTTTGGAAAGAGTAATTGCGCAATAATTCACGTTCCCCTGTCCCTTGATGACTTTTTTACAAACTCATGTCTCTTCCCTATCTATTTCTTACATTATGTAAAGCCCTTCTTGATCAGCAGTTGTACAGGAAATTATTTTTGTCTGAAGTTGGTTCAAAATACCTCTGTTATGGATACAACCTACGTTGCTCTCTTTACCCTGCTTTTCACTATACGAAGAGACAAACCATATTTCATTTCTTAGATGAGATGAAAACTGTTTTAGTATGTATTGGAAGTAAGCCACTTCGTCCTTTAGAATTAATCTTCTGACTTTGAAGAAATCCAGACTGTTTCCAGAGAGTGAAAGCCCATTTAGGGATATGCATGTTGCAGTGAGACAGTAAATATTAGAAGTACAGAAATGTGTGTGTTGTAGTCACTGCAATCATGCCTTTGACAGTGTGTATTTATTCTGTGTTTTGTGAGGTTCTCTCGTTTGGTTTTCCATTGCCTGGATGAGGTTAGTCTCTCAAACTGCTGACTTGTTTCTGAGGCATACAGAATTGCTGTCCCAACTTTTTTTTCTTGTCATTAAAAATATTCCCATTTAAAATATTAGTCAGGATTTGGTGCTCATGAAGATGAAGTGTAAACTGCATCGGCCAGTCAGGCAGGATATCAGCAACTACTATACAAACTTCCCTTAACAGATCTTTCAGTGCACCTTAATTAGGACCTGCTAACTATTCTCCTGCTTGGACTTTCTCTTGACAAGAAACAGCCACTCAAATTGTGTAGTGTTTCTGTGATAAAGGCAAAACACAAGACAAATTTTTTTTCCAATTTGTGACCTGAGGCAAACTTGAACATAGGTGGCATTTACCCCTTTGACAATCCCTCCAAATAATCACCTATGCCTCTGTTCTCAGTGCTGTGTATGTCTCTAAACATTTGACATGTCTGATATCTTCCAAAGTTTGTCAATATTATCAATACATCTTTATTTCCTGTTATGTTCTCTGTGGAATAAATGCCCTCAATGTGTTTTTCATTTTACCATTTTGCACTAGCATTCTTTAAAGGATTGAGACAAATCTGGAAATAATAACTAATCAAACTGAGCTCCATATTGTATAGGTTCCCAAAAAACTTGAGGCAAATGTGACTTGGGGCCACTATTTTTCTGCAGAGTAAGGAGACAGCTGATCTTCAGCATTTTACCGCTTGTGAGGGGTGTATCTAACAAGGAAAGTACAGATATAGCGGTATATAAATGTACATTAATTTAAGAAATATAGAAGTATTCAGCTTTAGGCTAACTGTTTGCCAGAAATGGTACCCCCCTCTTTAATTATCTCTTCAGAACCAGAGCACAAAACATTTTAGTAGTAGGACTGACATGAAGAAGGGGTACATTTTTATTGAAATTCTTTGCAACCATTTTTTTGAACTAGGTAGAATATGACATAGTTTATTATAGTTATTTTATGGAAGGTCAAATAAAAATGTTTTCTCTTTAATCTGAGTTAGTACAATGAACCAAGGGAAAAACTTTCAAAACAGGATAAGCCAATATGACGTGTATGTTCACTCAACTTGTATTTTGTGCCTCTGCCCATATGGTTTGTATGCTCAATTTAGGTAACTGTTTTATACATAGCACAAACCTGAATTTTATCAGATTTTTCCATGTGATTCGCATGTTGCTGACTGAGTTTGTTTAAAGCTTTGCTCCTTTTAAAAGGCAACACAGGTTATAAAACTAAAGGATTCTATTATTTAATATTACAGAAGGATGTGAAAAAAAATCACTTTTATAGTGGAAATGTTTCATCATGGCCTATGTAAAAGAACCAGGCTCCTGAGAGCTACTCCACTTACTTTATTTCATTGTGGGTGTTACTACAAATAACTTTTTAATTTTTACTAAATCCAGTTCTATTCATTTAATGTTCAAATGTTCAAAAATTCAGCTGAGTGTAATTAGCTTTAGCTATGGCTTTAAATTTTCAACTAACAACTTTCTACTATACATAATAATGTCAAGACACACTAATACAAAATTTTGGTTGTGAGGAAGATAGTGTCTCAAAAAGAAAGATAACACCTAGTGTTCAAGTATAAACATTTATCAAAGATTTTTTCCTCCATTCTGTGTATATATTGTGACCACAAAGTGAAGTGGTTAAAATAAATTCAAGTGTTGTTTTATTCAGTATAAATTGCTATGTTCAGATAATGATTTGTTACACCACACACAAAGCAGCATTTGCTAATATTTCAATTTTAGTATGAGGGTATATGATTCCAAATTGTGTCTCTATCTTTGTTGCCTGCACCACTGCTGTTTTCTAATTACTGTGTAATTTCTTGGAAAATGCCTATGTTTCATGACAGGAACAAATCTGAGTAATATCCTACTGTGGATTTAAAACTCAGTTTTTAAAGCCTTAGTGAGGGTGGTAGGTCAAAACTGCTTTTGCTGCAGTCTCCTACAGAATGTAGTATATTAGACAACTTTAGTTTGAGGTTGGCTGTTTCCTTTCTGTCAGCAGATTCACAATATATTAACTAGTTTTAATACTTAAACTTTGTGCTAATAAAAAACGGTCAGTGTAATTTTTAGTATCTTTTTTGTATATTTGTCAAATGGCTTCAGTTCCCTATTGCTTTTATATTGTGTATTTGTGATGATAGACATTTAACAAGCATGGCGTTTTGAGATGTTAATTTATTTTGTTTTTATAAGAAGCTTGAAGGCTTCATTCAGCAACCTTTGATACGTTACTTCAGCTTGACAGACTATACTCCCTCAGTATTTTGAATCACAAAGTTTGCTTATGGACAGAGCTGGTTCTGAAATGATGGTACTATCCACAATCGTACTAAAAATTTTGATGTAATTAGGATTGTGGAACTAAACCGTATCTAACAGCATTCAAGCTAATAACATGCTGCTTGGTCTCAATTACAGAAGTAGTGTAAAGTATTTTTCAGTAGCTTGTAGCTCTTGGACTAGATGAAGTAGGACTGTCTTTCTCTTACTGGATGTATTGCTATATGATCTTAGAGGGACATCATGAACTTAAGTCGTACTGCTCTTTGAAATTTTGTAGAGTATTTAACAGCACTATCCTTAATTCACCTTGTTATATGAAAGACTCACCCACAGAAACATTGGAAAGTAAGTTTAGAGCCATGACTATTGGCAGGGGAGAGGACAGGGGGACACCTAGAGTGATTTAATATTTTTTAAAATGATTACACTGTATGTATGAAGGGTCATTTCTTTGGCTAAAGGCTTAAACAGAGCCGTAGCAATACAGAATGCTTTTACCAGAATTGTGAATCATACCTATTAGGAGTGGAAAAAAAAAACAAAACAAAAAACCTGTCTAGAAAGTTGAATTATTGTTTTTAAAAACTGAAGTCTTAAACACAGAATGTCCATTTTTTAAAGCTGATTGTATTCTGTAACTTTTAATGATGGAGTAAGTTATCTACAGCACAGAAAGAACAAACTTGGTTTTTTTTACTTTAAAATAAAGACCTTTCTGAAACTTGCTTGCTTTGTACTTATTTGTTGGAACCTAACATCTAAAGCATATTCCTTTCTTCCATATTTCATGAACTTGTTATGCAATTTAAGCCTAATTAAAACTGGACTCTTCTTAAATACACTGAGTTGTTCAAGAGAGAAATCTTCACTTGGAAATAGGTAGTCATGAACTCATGGTTGATCTTTTGAGAACTGGAGAGTAGTTTCTCTAATTTATCCAGAGTGGGCCGGGACCTCTCTCATCTCCTATTGCACTATGCAACTAAGCAAATGCTCTAAATTAGAACATGTAGCACTGCATGTCTAGTCATGCACATTTCTGGGCCTTATTACTGCAAAGAGAACTTTTTCAAAATATAAAACTAACAAGCAAGAGGCACCTGTGGTTGTAGATAGCCTGACATATCCCTTGAACATGACGAGTTAGTCCATTCAAATTCACGATTAGATGTTTGTGTTAGAAGTAACTGACGTCTAACATGAAACCATCATGATCTTTGATTTAGTTTGAGTTCCAAAATTTAATAGACAAAATATTTCCTCTAACTCAGTGTACAAATGTTCAGTGAATACATCCTGAACAAAATTTAAATCTAGTTCTTTAATAGGACCAAATACAAATATATACCTTAAAACAACTGAAGTTTCAAATTCCAATTGGAAGAGATTCATTTCCACTGAAGGTGGCAGCCTTTTTAGCTTCTTGACCATCTGAAAAAAGGTTATTCCACACAGATTGGTCGGTCAGTCATCTCATTCAACTTCCCTTATGGAACTAAATACACAATCTAATTCCCTTATTACTGAAGTCAATTTCCTGTGTCCACATGAATCAATCAATTTATGCAGTGAATCCACTAGTATTAAGGAGTTAGTAATTATACTAGTATATTAAGAAATCATATTTCTAGCTCTATTCCTGTTAAGTAACCAGATAGGGCATTACTGTTGCAGTGCACATCACCATAAATATATTTTATAAATGTATTGATCTCAGAAGTATGAGTAATTGTTAGTTTTTTCATTTAACAAATATACAAAACTGCTTGAAAAGCTTACTTCAGAGTAAAAACTATGAAGAAATGGTTTTACTTTGTCACTCAGTAGCATAGCTTAACTAAAACCTGTTACAAACAAGGGATGGCGTGCACAGCATTGTATGCTATAACACTTTACACTATTCATTGTTTTTCCTGCTATTTATGTAGTAAGTTTTTAAACATGACTGATCTAAAAATACTAAATGAAATTGAAAAGCTAGCAATTAATAAAGTGTCCAAGTTGAGAAATCTGCTAATTCAAAAAAGTCAGTGTTTCTGTTGCAGTGTCAATATCTGTGTTACGTTGTATATCCTAGGCCTTAAAAAGGGAGGTAAGTATTTAAGGCAAACAAATGTAAAATAGTATAAATACAAACAACAGTAAGTTGCAGTAGAAAAAGTTAGTAATTTCATGACTTGCCAACCCCAACATGACATTGCTGAGGCTGAAATCTTTAATTCCTGTTCTTTTCACCATTTTCAGTATGTGGCAGCTTCATAACTGAGCACCCTAAATGGAAAGCTTAAAAAGGAAAAATTCTAATGCACACATGCCAAATTAATATTAAAAATGCTTAAGAGCAGTCAACCCAATTTTTTCTACATGTTTTCATCTTTAGTCAGATGTGCAAATGCAAGAAATGCAACATGCACGGAGAGGAAAGCTTTTTTTCACTCCACTAATTTAATGGTTGCACCAATTTTACACGTTTCTCTAAACAAAAAAAAGTTACCTTTGGGCTGAGAACAACCATGGCAAATTTCCACCCAAAAAAGTATTTAAAAAAGGGAGACAGACCAGAAGTTGGGACTCCACCTTAACTTCTGCAGTTGCTACCAACAATATTTCAATGACTTGCAGATGTAATTTTGCTCTACTGCAACAGATGTCTAAATACACTGTGTACTCACCCTCTGTTAAATCCACAAAGCTGGCTTCGGTGTCAGGTACAGAAACTGAAATTCCCATTGCTTTTCGGATTCCATACGGGCTTACAATGTCTCCTGGAGTCACTTGTTGTGCGAGTTCTTTTAAATTATTGGTCACTCTCTCCGCTAGAAAGTTAGAATAATGTAAATCAATTTGTGTTCTTGCAAATTGCCCAGAACAACTGAAGCTACAACTGCACAGCTGTAAATAGTATTTAGCTTTGGTGAATTTGTATTTACATAAAAACTCCTGTAATAGCATATATGCTGAGACATCTTAAGGTCACTCAGTTACATCTAGTGGCTCTTTGCGCCTCCTTTGTTGCAGGGGAGCAGATGAGCATTAACCATATATTAAAGGCACTAGGAACCAGAGGCAGAGAAAAATGCAGCATTTTCCTTAAACATTCCAAAACTGTTACTTACCAGCATGATTTTTTGGGGGGTGGGAGAAAGGAAGAGGAGATGAAACAGCGCCTTGCTAAGACCCCTTTGAGAAGCAACGGAAGCTAGGCAGATTTAAAGCACAAGGTAATGCTGCTTCGAGCATCATTAACTGTGTGCACCATATCATAAAGGTCACAGTGCAAGCTGCTGGTGGAAAAATCAATGACAAATGACCATGTCAGTACTTAGGGCACTGATCTTTGGGTTTGGGTATTTTGTCTTTGGTTCTCAATCCTGCACGTGAACTAGTGGCCATGGCTATTGCCCCTTTTCACTTTCAATGCGGTAGGTCTCAGATCCCACCACTGTAAAGTACTTCACATCAGCTGTTTTTTTCCCCCTCAAGCAAGGGAGGATTTGGTCTACTTTAGACTTGCATGGAACTGATGAGATATATGTGGCTAATAGAAGAGGAAATGCACTACGAGAAAGCACCAGAGCTAAAAGGCTCTCAAATTGATGTGACGTTTTAGAATTAAGCTATAATTCTCATATATTTACTTGACCTTAGCTAACAGAACACTTAACATCATACAACTGGTTAAATACATCGCACACAATAACCCAAGAAGGCAGTTACTTTTACAGATTAGTATTTCCAAATAGGGAAATGAAGCAGTGAGGAGACTTGCTTTAAGGCAATAGCAGAGTTTGGATTAGTACCAATCCAACAGGAGCCATCTGATTCATGTGCTCCTTGGACAGAACTGACAAGTGGGGCCCCTAGTTGTTCTGAGTGTCCTATTTTAACACAACACTCAACAAATTCAGCTTCAGTTTCACACTAAAGATTACAAAGATAACAGTTTAACCAAAAAGGCACTCTTAAGGACTTTCACCCAATGTACAAATTTACTAGGAAGTTCTTTACCTGTAATAACTTTATACAAATTCCAACTGACTTAATTGTTTTTACATCAATTAAATGTTATACTCACCCAGATGCATTTCTTTGTAAGATGGACCCAAAAGACAAATCGTATTGGGAGGTGGTTTTGTACTCAGTCGTTCATTTTGAGCATCTTGGAGATCTCTGAGTAACTTTGTGGTTTCATCAAGTTTCTTCTGGAAGATTTCAGCCTCTGATTGATAGAAAAGCCCGTGTCAGTGAAAGGATATATATATTATATACACACACACACGTATACACTCCTCATTCACAGGCTACAGCAAACCAATTACAGGATAATACAAAATACAATATGCTCAAATATACCAAGGAATTGAGATTGTGATAAATGCCTTTCACAAAAATAGCACTTGCATTCCTAATTGCAGTAGATTACTCACCTTCAGAGTCAAATTCCTCTACATGAATTCCAAAATTTGTTACCGCTTTCAGTGCGGTAAGCCTATCGATATTAGAGTCCAATTTGTTGGCCACATCTGTTTCTATAATCTGCAAAAAAGCAGGAAATAAGTGTTTAAGTTTTAAAAAAAATCCATCCAGAATACTTTTGCAATCGTCTTAGTGTACCCGCACCGTGCCTTAGTTGGCACATGACCACAATTCATCACCAAATTTAGTCTGCTGGTTGTATCAGTAGCTTCCCCTGCTTGGGCTGGGTACTGACGGGGCATGCAACACAAACGCTGATGCATGCCACTGCTTTTGCAGTGTGTAAATTAGAAAACTGTCAGATACTGAGGGACTGACTAATTTAGATTTACTCCGTTTGTTCTTCACTTCAAAGCAACAACAATCTTTTCCTGTTCTATAGTTCACTATTGCATCCCATTCATGTATTTTCAGAGTTGCAAGTATCCAGAGCTCTGGGCACACACACAAAAATAATTTAACAAACATATAAATTATGACCAGCCTCCAAATATAAACTCTTCCTGAACCCACCTCAAATCAGGACTCTCCCAACCCGCCCTCAAAAACCATTTAGCAAGTAAGCTGAAGATCAAAACATTTGGGATCTGGAGCACCAAAAGATGATGAAATTCCAAAGTACAGTCCATTCATTGAAAATATTGGCTCCAGCCCCCTCCCAACTGAACAATTAGTGTTGAGTTAAGTGCCTCAGCTGATTTTAATTAGTTCAGTAATGCAAAGAGACAGGCAGTTTGAGGCACTAGAGGTTTAAAATCCATATCTTAAATGGCACAAGATGTACAAATTACTGTAGTATGTTGCAGGTACCAGAAAATATTGACTCTTGTAATCAAAATTCTAAATGACACATAATAACATATAAACGTGTAAATGTCTCATTCTGTGCATTGTAAACATGGAAGATTTTAGTTAAGAATTAATGCTTCAGGTTTTTCTGTCACACAGATGGATGTCAAAACCAATCAGACCTACATTCTGATGCAAGATTTACCTCTTAGATTTTATCCTCACAACTTGGAATACAAAACAGTTGCACTAAAAAGCAGGCAGTTTTGAATGGTGGGACACAACATCTGTTTATATAGCGGCACACATTTCTCTAGCTTAAACCAATTTTGCAGTTAAGGGTTAAAAATGCTCGGAAAAAGTTAGAAAATATCACCTCCACGTCTTTTATTGTATCACTTCTCCCATGCTGACCTTCTGCATCCACCATTGGCTGAAATTGGGAGAAAAAGTATTTAGTATGACATTTAAAATGAGTTCCTATTTTAAAGTGCAAAGCAACACCATAACCTTACAATGGGATGTTCATAAATGAAGGGAGACAAAACAAAAACTACACAGTAGTCTTTACAGCGAGAACATTCCTTATATTTGTCTTGTACAAGAAATTAGCAGTAAGGGGTTTTCCTTCTATTAAGTTGCTTGAAACAGGTTAGTGTAATTACTACGACAACCACTTCAGTAAATATTGCAAAATGTCTTCCATTATCCTCTTTGCAAATATTTCTTTTTTGAACCAAAATTTTTGTTACATGCATGATCTTAGACCAAAGATTTTTTGTTTTGGTGTTTTTTGTGTGGAAAATTTGAGGAAAATTCCTTTCTAATTTAGAGACAAACACATGTTCTATTCCAAAAATTCTAATAATATGTTTCTTTAGTCTAAAGCAAAATTGACTGAATCCTGTAAGTGGTCTTGAGATAAAGGGCTTAAAGAAAAAATTAAAACTAAATAAATAGTATTTCTGGGCAGAGGTTCGCTGCCCAGTGTCCACAGGTATGAAACTGACTCAGCTGCAGCCAAAAATTATCTTCAGTCAGGAGGACAGCCAACAATTTTTCAAATGTTAATCAATTAATTTGCTAATATCTCAGAGCTATGAACTCCCCATTCCTTTCAATGGTGTGAAAACTATATTCCCATTTTTAAAGTTAACTACACTGATTTTTTTTAAAAAAAGGTTTTCAGCTAATTCTGAGACTGTGGGCAGCATTTTGTTACGCACTTCCTTCCTGCCAAATCAGCCCTTCTGCTTGGTGATAACATTCAGCATGAGCACTTGTTAAAACTTCACCGGGATCAAGGAGGATTAGATGGTTAATGTTTATCATGTACTAAATAACTAAGTATTTAATTATTGGAATAATAATGCCTTGCCCCTTTATTCATATCAAGCAAGGGCAGGAGAATTAGACTCCTAGGCTAGCCAGATGGGCTGCTGCTAAGGATACACTAAACTTTTAATGGAAACAGAAGAAAAAACCTCCTGCTCCTGAAAATGCAAAACAAATGACCTATACTCTACACCCTTACCAGTGAAGACAAAAGAAAATTGTGAGCAGACTCTACAGAGACCATTACGATAGGGAGGGGCAAGGACTTGGTTTATTTTGCAAATTCTCCCTTTGTAACAGAACTTGAGGACCAGATTGTCTCCTTTGCTGGGGGGGGAGGGGGGAGGCATAAGGGACAAAAACCATGCCATTCAATTTCCACCTCAACTTTTTATCAAGAGGTGAACCTCTCACTGGGGAAAATTCCTGAGTTTGCTAATACCATTGGTTCTAGGGCACAATGCCAGAATGAACAGCAGTCTCCGAGTCTTTCCAGTCTGCAGAGCTGAATACCCCCAAACGAGCTTCATTAGATCTGGAGAGTCATTATCGTGCTCCTGGAAATGGAAGTGACAATGATCGAATCCTATATTTTCCTATTGTAAAGGCATGGTCGTTATAATATAAAGCTGTGATGATGGCTGGTTAAACCCTGCAGAAAACTGTTTCCAGCCCCTCCCCAACAGCAGAGGCAAAAATCCTCCCCTCCTAATCATCGCTGAGGTTTGTGCTTAACTTTGATTATTTAAATACACTGGACCCTTGCTATAGCCCGGGATTTGGGATCCATGCGTGGTCCTGTGCTAACGCGGGGACCGTATTAACACGGAGGACACGTTGCCATAGATCCCAATTTAAATATTTAAATTTGGGATCCATGGCAACAACACGGCTGTACGTGAATCCGTGCTGTTCTAGCAAGGGTCCAGACAATATTTTTTCCCTTTAGAAAAGTACAATTTAAATTCAATAATAGTAACATCAATGCAACATTAGGGCTCAAAATTACAAAAGAAGAATACACTTCCTGCATGTTTTATGACATGCATTAAATACATTCCACTGCCCATTTGCAAAGCAACAATTGCACATCTGTACTATTTCAAACGTGGCCTAAGTTAACATTATTACAGGACCCTTCGTTTCTGCATTTCCTGGCTTTTAAACTGTACGACTTTTAATGTTGCATTAGATGTTGTAGTATAAAAGTGGTGTTTGGAATGACTGCATAGAAGTGGCAAAATATACGGTGTGTTTTGCTTGTGCTATAGTTCACAGAAGAGCAATTTTAGTTTAAGTTGTTGGCTTTTTGTACATTCTCTCTGTAAAGCCAGGTTTACCTTAGCATTATGAATCAAACCACACAGATAGAAGGACGAGTAAAACTAGAACCACTAAGTTGTGAAAGCATCTAGAACTCCTCTAATGCCTTTTCTATGTCATAATGATCACATTTTAAAGTTCTAAACAGCATGGGAAGAGACGAGAACCATATTGTATATTTAATCATCAGCTTGCAGACTCAGTTCTTCAAAAGTTGTTATGCATACAGAACAGATTATACCTGTGTTTGGTGTCCATCTTCTGCACTCAGGAACTATTCTGCTTATGGTAAGTTACTACTCCTTAGAGAAATTAAGTCTGAAAATGCTCACCTGCAGAGTTTCAACTGTTCACTGTGGAATTATTTGTTAAAAGTATTTGACAAGTCTTGTCAATTTATACTATAAAGTTATACCATGTTTTATGAGTATGCACTCTGTCCATGATGTGGTTTTATATAAAGTTGGATAATACGTACTATATCGTTATAAAAGTTTCTGTGTACAAAAATATATAAAGCTAAATCAATTTTTGCAAATCAAGATAGCATAACTGCATTTCTGCCTTCAGAAAGCAGTCAGTGTTTGCTTCTCTTTCTCTTTTGAGCTCTTTGGCAGCAACTATCTTCTGGAAAACCATACCCGTTGTCAAATTGTTATGATGAGATTTGCTTCAAAACATGAGTCTAATTGCATAGTCAATTTTCTGCTTCAACCTACTTAAGTGACTTTGCTGGACAATACCTCCAGCTATTACGTGTTGACTGTTTTTCCCCCTCCAAGGATTCTTTGTAACAAGGAATTTAAAAATGCAAAGGCATAATTAGAGGTATATGAAATAATCTGCAAGTGATTTCAATGAGAAAAACTAAAAGCAGAAAAATGAATTTCTCAGCTTCACTTTCAGTGGAGAATGAAAACCAGATTAAAACATTTCATTGTCTATGATTTGTTTTTGGAAAAATTAAATCTTTTAATAACTGTAACTCGTTGACTATAATGGGATGTGTTGTGGGGACCAATGGGAAAACTCAAAGCCCTGCATATGTAGGGTTTTGTTCCAAGGACTTGAGTATGAATGTATTAGAAAATATCCTTTTTGATCTTGAAAGGCAGAAAACTTGAAGCTACCACAGATGAAATCCTGTATTCAATCCTGAATTCAAACAGTTTGACAACTGCAACAACAGCATTCATCCCCCCACCCTCACCCAAAAAAAAAAAAAAAATTCCATCCTATCCTGGCAGAAGTACTATAAGGCCTTATCTAGCCTAGGACAATAGATCATGTTTAACAATGGGTTAACGAACATGTTTTAACAGTTAGGACATACAGGGTTTAACACATTTCAAAACCCACTAATTTGTCAATCATCAATTTGCAGGTGGATGCATGTTAATTAAAACATGATAGGACATGTCTAGATTAGGAAAATGGGTCATGTTCAAAAACACGTTAGCTAAGCAAAAAATGCCAGTTTCTAAACCACATCAGCACAACCAGCTTCAGAACTTTTAATTTTCGTTCTCTTCTGGAGATAAACCAAGCACTAGAAACTTCCCAAATCACAATTCTTACCATTTCTAGTTCTCTCAGAGATCTAGAATGTCCTCCTTTAGTTAAAACATCCAGTAAACCATCAGCCATTACACATGGGTAGTCTTGAAACTTTGCCAAAAAATCCTGAATACTGAAAGGTAATTACAAAGAAATCAATTTTACATCAAGCATAGATGACAGAAAGAAACCCTGTAAATGGTTAGTATGTTAAACCATCATACAGAATTTTGAAAATGCTGATACGAGAAGACCAGCAAGCGATTCAATCTAACAGGTTTACTTTTTGTTTAAATAGTCAAGGCTTCTGTAGCCTGTAGAGTAACTTAGATTCCCAACACAGCCTACAATGCAACTGAACAGTACTTTAAGCAGCAAAACCTCAAACTGCAATTAGTTTTGCATGTTTGATATTCATTATCGCTACTGCACTTGTTTAAACAATTCAGGTATTTGAAGTGAGCTATATCATGGAGTATTAGTAAGACTAGAAAGTTTTCTAATTTTCTTTCAGGAGATGCTTCTAAAGCCCATCAAGATAAAGGTGTATTTATAACTGCATCATTACTCCATGAGCATTTGTTTAAGGTATTAGAATAAAGAGTGGTTCTAAAAGACGAGACAGTTACAGTCATTTTGCTCAGTATGATAAATCTGATGATTATCATTTCAAGCACTATATACATTATATTTGACACTGAAGTTTGTGTAGCACTGAGATGTCCCATAGTTATTACATCAACTGACATCTGACACCAGTAGTAAAGGTGCCTCATGTCTAGCACAATAAAATCAGGTTAGTTAGAGTACTTTTTATTACTTCTATCTAAACATCTGTAGCCATCAACGCTATTCTTCAGTTTCTGAACGGTATTAAAGCAGGATGGCGCATTTTCTAAGATTTCAAAAACTCAATGGTTTCACCAGTGAAATAACTCAAGGTGAGTGGATTTTCATTTTTTATGAACATCTTTGTACACTAAGGTACTATCTAGGGACTTCTACCAAGCATATCACCATTGCATCCAAGTGCAAAAATACCTTTAGTAAGTATTTAACAATATAAGCATACAGAAATATAGTTAACTGAAAGAAAGCTATTAATTTCTGATACTAAGATAAGTATGAAAGTGAAAACTAGATTATTTTTGAAGTCACTCTAACTATTTTTTTATACAATTTGGGGGTGGGAATTAAGTAATATTTTAAAATTAAACATGCAGATGTCCCTCAGACCTTTTGAATATTTATATACTTTGGATAGACAGCTTTAAAGATTAGCTCTTAGAAAATGATTTTTTTTTCCGGTAAACCACACTTGCAGTCTTATTTTAAAGTAGTTATGGAATTATACATTACTGGATTATGACAATGGCAACTAAGCAAGTCAGTACAAAGATGACTCATTTCTTTGCACAGAGCAATCGAATTGGTTAAAACAAGTAAAAACCTATTATAATTTATGGCAGTCATTTAGAGCCTGAAAAATACAGTCTTCCAGCATCAGTGTTACCTTTGCAGTGGAGTTTTTGATTTCATGCACTTCATGGATCAAAATATCAAACTCCCTAAGATTGCTCTTCCCTTTCTCATGGCAAAGGTACATTGTTATTAAAGAAGCTATGTCCTAAAATAGCATAGATTTTAAAACGTAAAGTAGGTAGACTATCAGGAAGTACCAGAATCTTGTTTGGTTGCATCCAATATGCAAGAGACAGCCTTAGCCATAAATATTTGACTACTACACCTGTTTTATTCAAACTACTTCAGAAACTAACTTCAGATTAGTTTGTCTTACTGCTAAAGGTAAGGATACTAGATGAAGTGGGATCTCTTCATCATCAGCTGAACATCAATTATCTAATGAGTACAAGACAAATGGGGAATTACATACTGCAACTGCTAGTGGTAGGGTAACACCTTAGGAGCGAAAGTGAGCCAGTACCGGCCCATACACAGTCCATGTTAAAGTGCTGCCTTTCGCCTCCTCTCTCAGCGGCCCTGCCAGTAGGGTCCATACCAGCAGGGCCATTGATGGGGGAGGCAAAAGGGGCAGGCACATTAAAGCTCTGCTGCAGTGCTTTAATGTGCCTGCCCCTTTTGTCCCCACCCCCGATGTGATGTCTGGGGGGGGGGGGGGGGGAAGGGCAGCTTTCCCGGAACAGTTCCCAGAGCCTCCGGCCCTTTTAAATCGCTGCTGGAGCCCCGGGCATCAGGGGTTGGCAGCGCGGATGGACTGGCTGAGGGAGACTGACCCCTCAGCCCTGCCTCTTCCGTCCGAGGCGCTAGACCCCCGAACCGGTAAGAATTTATTACTACTTTCACCCCTAGCAATGGATATATTTATTTTTTCTTAGATATGCATAGGTTACAATAAATAACTTTTAATGAAGTATATACAAACTCTACTTACTCTCAAGATAACTTCAGTAATTGTCAAACTGGAATACAGATCTTTGTTACTTACCTGAAGCATTCTGGATTAGAATCTTCCCCATACGTTGAATAGATTAAGTCAGAATCATCCTTGCTGATGTTTGCAAATGTGGAGTCATAGGCTGGAGCATAGGAACTGTAGGGCCCATAGTTCAAGTATACCACTGTTGAATATAATATCACTACTTAGTCCTATCTTACATATGCACAGTATCAGATTCTGACATTAGGAGTAACATTCAGTGTTGTAAAGTTGTCCCAAACAGGAAACCTTTAAGCAGTGCATTTCTTACAAGTTTTTACTAATTTGTTGTATCAATTCCAAGAGTTTCTTGCATACAAACATTCTATGGTACTAACACTTTCCTATATCTAATGGAAATGCCTTGCCTGATGCATGCTCAGACGGCATTAGTTCTTTTCATGGCCACATCACACTGGCAGCTCATATTCCTGTGACCAACCAATACATGACAAGGAACAACTGTGCCGACCTGACCACTTGTATCTGTGTTTGTAAGTATGTACATTTTTGCATGTGCAATTTAGAAAATTTTAGATCTGCTTAAGCTTATTTGATGGATAATATATCAAGAGGATATGCAATATTCTGCAAAGAACAATTGAGAATACTAAGATTTTGCTCTAACAGCTGCACAAAACCCAGTTCCAAGCTGTTTGGTTGGCTGTTGTGAGGTTTAAATACCTCACTTAGATGAGCTACTGCTGTTTTTAAGAGAATAAAGTTTTAAGGAAAATATGTGGCATTCACCTGGAGTAACTTTGTTCCTTTTGTCTTCTTTGAATCCCTGTAATGTATTAACTCCTGATTGTAGTCTTCCAGCTGTCATACCTAACTTCACAGGGCTGTAACCTGATTCTACAATACAGCACATCATAAGACAGAAGTGAACAAGGAATAGTTAGCAACATTAAACTTAATATGGGAGTTCAGTGCACAAATTGTCAGTCTGCAATTTCCAAAGTTCAATCTATATAGATAATTTTTTTTTTTTTTAAATCAGGTGTTTCAAAATTGCATTGGCTCCCTGTGTGAGTGAGGCCATTATGAACAGATACATATCTGCAAAAATTTAACTAAGACAGACCCAAATGATACCAGACTCTGATTATGTATTTAATGTTAAATATGTTTAAATAAACATTAACATATTTACTAGCAAGACTAGAAAGAGTTACTGGGTAAACAATTACCACTACCTTCCATGGAAAATTCATTGCTAATATAAAGTTCTTTCACTCCTCCCCAAGCTGCGAGGGGAATGGCACTACACATCTAAGGGCAGATCTACACTATAGCAGGAATTGATCCACTGGCGGCCGATTTAGTGGGTCTATTAAAGACACGCTAAATCAGCTGTAGATCAATCTCCAGTTGGTCTCTATGCTCTACCCCCAACAAGGAGAGTAAGGTAAGTCAACAGGAGATTTTCTACCCCGCCGTGTAGACCCTGCCGTAATTCAACCTAAGGTACGTCAACTCCAGCTACATTATTCATGGAGCTGGAGTTGCATAGCTTAGGCAGACTTATCGCAGTAGTGTAGACATAGCCTAAGTTATCCAAGGGTTCCAACAGGTTTGCAGCTCTACACCAATGGAGACACACATAATTGGTGGTAGCTGAACACAACCAAAGAGTGGGTCTAGCAACTGATAATTAACATGCTCAGCAGACAAACATACCTCCTGCATTAGGGTCACATGGATTAAGAAGTCCCAGTGTTGTTGTACCATCTGATTTTCTTCTTTCAAACTCACACTGAAATCAAATTATTAAAAAACATTTGATTTTACAAACAACTTTGGATTCATAATATCTGAACTGATAGCAACTTAGTATTACAGGGGAAAAAAATCATGCATATTTGTAGGGAGGAGTATTAAGAGATCAGATTTGATCCACGAACGTAAATGTTACAGTAGCTTTGCTACTCTTATGCTTATTCTTCAGTTGATAGCTTCACAGCTGGCCTAAACCCAGGGTATTCAATCATTTAAACAGTAAATATCAAAATTCAGCAGGTTAGTTTTTTGTTTTTTGTTTTTTTAAAGGTCTACAATTTGTAACTCCTCCAGTTACCAATTTGTGAAAATTCCTAATTTCATTCTTAACAGGGCAAATAGAAATTATGAAAGGTTGAACAGATTTATTGTGTTACATATGACTAATATTCACCTGAAAAGAGCTCTGTATAGTTCAGAAATTTTTCTCTATAAACAAGGTATAAGGGAATAATATATCTAGGAAGCTGCATTCAAATATTTGGCCACAAATGAAATGGTCCTGTTTGTGTTAGTCTAGCGTACCTGTGTGCAGTACAAGATCCCTGTATCATTGGATACAGTTAGCAGTCTTTGCTTAGAATGGACTATTCTGGAACAATGGTTTTTGCACGTTAGGGTTAAAACGTTTTGTGGTTCTGCACTGTTCCATTTACTATAAACTTCAAGTGACTCAAAGTTTAATTTTGATTAAAACTGTTTCTACGAGTCTTGCATGACTGAGCTCTAAAATTCATTCAAAATTATTTTTCAACTGAAGTCAAGAAGCGTAAGGGCCCACATTAGAGATCTTATTTAGTTTGACAAGTTGAGTAAATATTCAGCTAAAAAGTGCTTTTTTCCAACTTCCTATGTTTAAAATGTTAGATTTGACACGAGTAAAACTGAATGCAAATTATAACATTGTTACACCCAGAATTTCAAATGCTACAAAATGTTAAATGGGCATTTCCCAAAGAGTAAACAAATTGGTTTCCAAATCCACCCAACTATTCACCTGACTGTTCACAAGTCTTCTTGTTAACTTTCCTCCAGATTCTCTAATGATACGATCAATCTGCTCCTGTTCCCTTTCTAAGTTATTATTCCTTAATTTTTCTTCAAGTAGATCTTTGTCTTTCCTGCAAATAAAAACAGTTTCTCACTTTATCTGTCTTAAACTAGCAAAGTCACTGAATCACAAGTATTGGCACAGGTTCAATGGAGAAACAGTTTGCTGTGTCAGACTATTACACCATCTGTTTAGAATGTCAAGTATCCAGTACATACAATGGAATTCAGTATGAACAGGTTTAAACAGGAGAAAATATGCATTAGAAAACTGTGTCTCTCAGTAAAACTGACTGGTAATTTTTTGTCTTTTTTTTTTTTAACTGAAAAATGCCAATACATCAAAACTGTTTGTGGGAAAGGGTCTGACAGCAAAAATAGCTAGTGGTTGCCAGCTGAAATTCTCAGTCGATTACGTATTGTAAAGTGCATCAAAACGTTGAAAAGTCATGTTTGTCAGCTTGCACCAAAATGGCATTACGTGAGTGAGAACAATTCCAGAGGCACACAAGCTGTCCTCCCCTCCCCCCGACTTCTTGAAATGAGTTAGTCTTGGTGCAGAATTACTCTGATAATACAAAATGAAGACCTTTTATAAAATGTAAAAGACACATTCATGATAATTTTTGCCAAAGGAAAGGGCTAGAAGAAAAAGGAATGGAGGAAAAAACCGAAGTAATTTCCAGGAGATTAGGAATCAGAGTTTCTTGGTGCATAAACAGTGCCAGAAATGCAACAGGCCATGTCTACTGATGTCTAAGAGCACTTTCTTTCAAAGGAATTAGAGTGGGTAACTTTAAATCATTACTTAAACAATACTTCACTTTTTATGTTCCTTGTTGGGGGTTTTGAATGCTTTGATGTCAGCTTCCATAGATTCTTCTTTGTCTTTCCCAAGAACATTGTCATCCTCCCCATTAGGCTGTAATTCCATCTTATCTTTTTGCTTTCTGCTCTGCTGCAGGTCTGCCATGAAATCTATACTTTGTTTTAGGCTCTGTATTCTTTCCTAAAAATATACAAGGAATGTTTTCATTTCACATCTCCAATTAACTCTTTCATAACTCGTTCACAAAGATTTCAGTTAAATGCTTTTCTTTCAATACTATCAACTAGAAAAGACAACTTAGGTCATTAGGTGGTCAATAGATAAATATGGATACTGTGTTTAATAGTTGATCTGGCACTAGTATTGAAGCATGACACTTAAAATAATGGAGTGAGACTCAATTCCAGTACAGAATTCAGTAGAGAAATATTACATTTTCACTAATTTACATGGGATCCATATAATGAAAAACATGGAAACAGGGGTCAATAGGAAATGTGTACTTAAGTGATATTACTGTTTACAGATGGCTGCAATTCTAGTAGCCACAAAAAGTTGTCAGCTATAACAAATTAATGCCTGTGGCCTGTTACGGTTTATGTCAAGGTGTTTCTTTATAATAATAGTCAATGTTAAGAGTGCTATTTTACTTATAATTATGTAGTGTTAGCAACTAGCTAAGAGCAGGTCTACACTAGAAAGCTCTGGTGGCATGGTTGTGTTATGTGGGGGGGGACACCACCATCGTAACACGCATAGCTGTCCTGTGCTGGCAAAAGTCCTACTGTAAATGCAGTTATAAAAAAGTTGTTTTGCTGATACAGCTTATTCTGAAGGGGGAACGGATTTAAGTTATTGCAGTAAGAGTTCTGTATCTCTATTTTGGGAGGATAGGCCTGAACATATAGAGAATGTTCTTGTATGTAATTTCATGTTTTGTTATAAAGTAGCATATTTTTATTAGTTCCGTCCAAGAAACCAACTAGGAACTGTTACAGCCTTCAGAAAAATAAAATGATTCCACGCTCCCCACCCAACTATTTATGGGATCGTGGAACACTTCTCTCAATCTCCAACATGAACATTAAAGCAATAAAATGCAGATGTGCAGTTATGTCACTATATCTTGACTGTAAAAGCTGGGTTTTGTAGACAAAGGGAAAGGGGATTTTTAGCAGTGACATTTTTTGAGGTTTCTATTTCCCTCTCATTGCTAAGAGCTGCAACAAGAACAGAGCAATTTTTCTTTTCAAATTTTCAGTAAGCTGATGAATCCTTCCAGTGCAGGGTTGAGAAGGAGAAAACAAAGTAATGCAGGAAGGGTCAGGCTCTTGAGCAAGAAAATAATTGACAAGATTTATTAAATTAAAAATTTGAAAACAATGAAGAGAGTAGAATCAGCCACAGAAAGAAAAAGACTGCATAAATGTGCTGAATTTCCTGACTTTTTCTTTTCATCATTAAACTTTTTGTTGCCAGGTACTGGAAATCATAGTTTGTTGGAGCAAAACAAATGTAGTGACTTAACAGATGTACCTTAAAACAGTTTTTAAATCAGATTACATTTAAGAAAATCTCAAAGTAGAATTTTTTCTATCACTATTCCTTTAAAAGCAATGTTATCCAGTGGGTAGGGCACTGAACTCAGGAAATTTACCACTGACCTGGTGTGGCCTGACTGGCAGTTGTGAAGGCTAGGACTATAATAGGGTTTAAGAGAAAGCTGAATAAATTTAGTATTTGTGTTCCATATACAGATTCCCTATAATTGGAGTGGCTTGAGTGAACAGTAAATGGTTTTCACCAAAAAGTTATAATAAAGATATTATGTCAAAGAAATACTATGGGTCCTTTCTGTATCACTGAAAATGACAAATCTTGCACCCTTTTACAATATTATTCCAGCCCATCTTGAAAAAAAAGTTTGAGGATCTTCATGCAACTGTTAAAGTACAAAAAAAAAAAACTTCACTCTTTCAATGCACTTAACATCCATATATCTCAATGTGCTTTAGAAAAGATAGTAAGTATAATTTCACCACTTTACATGTGTGAACATAGGCCAGTAGGAAACCAGAAACAAAACCCAGGTTCTAACAACAAGTCCAGAGCCCTTAATGTATCCACTACTCCTTAATGTTACCACATTTACTATTCCAAAAAACAAATAAATCAGATGGAGTGCAGCCTTTTATGTCTCTCAATTAAAGACCAAAAAACCCAAACAAAATAAAATTTTGTTATTAACATTTTTCATTACCTGGCTTAGTATTTTCATCCCTGAGTGCAGTAGTTTCTTTGCAGCTTTGTAATAAATAGTCTCTGGTTTGTTGTAGATCATGGCATTAGTGCACATCAATCTGAAGTTGTCCTATACAAAAAAAATGAATGAATTTTGAATGAGAGTAGTTGGATCTTTGAGGATGCTATACTAAAATAATTGGCTTTAATACAAGTGATGTCTTGCGCTGAAGGTAACAAACTGCTAAAAAAAAAGCCTGTTGCAATTTCAAAGATGTTTAAGTAATTAAATATTAAGGTCAAGCGTTTCAGAACATATGGATAAAATTGTCTTGATCCTTATGTTGACACCCACATAAGCAGTCTGATATGAGATTTGTTGGCTGCTCAGAACTTCTGAAAAAAATCAGGCCATTTATTTAAGTACTTACTTATTGATGTATGTCTCAATTTTTAAGAATCTTGGCTCAAATCCTTAAAACAAAGTTTTAAAATATATAAATTGTTGACTGAATTGCACTTAGTCATTGAGGTGTCAGTTGTGTCTCATTAGTATTTCAATGAGAAAAAAAATACAGAATCCTAAGCGTAACAAAGGGTATTCAAAGACTGTAACAGAAAGTCTGACATAGTTCATCCTTTCTCTACATAGATGTGCTAGACCTCCCATTCAACCATCTACACAGAATGTCAAAGTTGAAATGAAAACTAAAGTTTTGGCACAAAATATCTTCCACTATGAATCAGTAGAGTTATGTGTGAAAGACGAAGAACCGAAAAAGGCAGAAAGAAATAGATTCTGTAGATCTGTGTGCCAGACTAATCTGAAGCAGCTGAAACAACAAAGGAATGTTTTCTTCAGCTTCAAAGCTCTGAGTGAGAACATATATTTGGGGAAAAAAAAAAGTTAACAGTAATCCAGATATTAGCTGCACAAATTGCAAACATGTTACAGTCAGAATTTGCAATTGAGGGCCCCATTTAAACCCAGTCAGGCAGGGGAAGGACTATAGGGTATTTCTTACCAATGAGCAAAAAGTGTTTGTTTATTAAAGAGATTGCTCTGGTATTCTGTGCTATTAGAAAAGTAAAACATATTATGCTACATTGAATTTGATACTGATTCTGCCTATATTGTTTCCATATCCTGATGAATAGAAGATGTTTCATAGCCTCAAAGTTTTCCAGGAATGGGGCACAAACCAGAAAGTTAGCAGATCTTAAAGGTGCCACACAGTTTAGAGTTTTGGAATCCAAGCTTGCATTCTTCATTCACCCTAAACTGCTGGGAGTTTTGGTGTGATCATGCCAAGGGCTCAATTTTGTCAGATTTAGTTTCTATGACTGTTGGCTCCTGGAAACTTACTATGATTCTTCAGAGGAAATCCTCTTTGGCAGGAACAGGAGACCTGGAGAGACATCACAGCACTGCAACCCCTTCCCTAGAGGGGGGTTCAGCTTAACTCAACCCAGTTATGTCAGAGTTATGGCTGTTATCTGTCCCACGTGTTTTGGATCATTGATATTCTTTGGGGGGTGATCCTATGTCTCACAAGCAATTATTCTGGGACATTTACAAATGCCAGAATTACTCTGAGAAACCATCAGTATGTCAATGTGACCCTTGAGTTTAACATGGACTGTCAGAAGTAGCATCCTTAACCAATTTCTTGATAACTGAATTCCACTGAGCACAAGAGTTCCCCACATATACCAGCAAAAGGGAAGGTTCTTCCCTAACCCACTAGACATCTTCAAAGACACCAAGGCCTGCAGACTGGAGTTCATCTCTTCTTGAAATGACAGGTTTGTTCTTGAGGCCAAAGCAATTTGACAGATGTCTGACTCTTTATTTATTAATGGGAAGGTAAAGGCAATACCAGGCATAGACAGCTTTCCCTGGAGATCACATGGTTGTACTTGTCAGACAGAAAACACCAGTAGAAGAGTCATACATGTATTATGTTTTTCTTTTAAAGACCTGTCATTTAAGGGGTAGGGTGGGGAGTGGGAAATCTAATGGAGTAGTAACATGTAGGCAAGGACGACAAGTTCACTCATCTCAATCCTTACATTTTCTGGTTATATGCAGTCCATTGTAAATTTTGGAGTTTTATTCTGAAATAAAGACATCAAATAGAATGTTTTCTACCTAGTTGCATGTTTTAGTGTTTAAGAGTATAAGACTATATTTTGAGCTGAGACAAGGTGGGTGATTTAATCTTTTATTGGAACAACTTCTGATGGAAAGAGAGAGAGAAACTTTCAAGACACAAAGAGTTTTTCAGTTTTGGTACTCGAAGTACCTTTCCCAATAAAAGATATTACTGCACCCACATCCTCTCTTTAACACCCTGGAACCAACATGGCTATAACAACATTGAATATTGTGGGTTCTAGTGGAGCTGTAAATATTTAACCCCACTGGCACAATTCTGAAAATTCATTGGATTACATCCTACAAGTAAGCAGTAGATATAGAAGGGGGAAAAAAGGCCACTCACATCAATAGGCAATCATTCATGAAACTGGATTCCAGTGGCACCATATTAAAATACACATTACTTGTTTATATGTATTCTAACCAATACTATATATATTTGTTTTTGCCATCCAATTTATATTTTGAAAACAGGAAGTGTAATTTCTTTTTTATTTTCACAACTTGCTCCCTTACAAGGTCAACAGAAAATATTGCTAAAGCAACATGCTGATTTTTGCCAATTTCATACATTCATAGAATATGAACATTTAAGGCAAGCTGAATAAAAGAGGGAATAATTCTGCACAATGCAATTGCTCATACCTCCAAGTGTCATCATTTAATCCCACTCTGTAGCAAAAATATAACTTATATGCACCTTTAATTCTTCAATGGACTGGTAACCATTGTTCTTGATCTTCTCTTTCATGGTACTAAAATCCATTGGGTGTTTAATGATCATGGAGTAGCCAGGAGCAATAAAGTCAGTCACAGGAAATGAAAAGAAAGCATTTGGATCCTTTCTGTTAAGAGATGAAAGGATGCACTCTTTATATTTCAATTGTTATAACAAAGAACATATTGAGCTTGGAATTAAATAGAAGAGAGAAGACTAAGTTAGAAATACTGTATCTCTAACTCCAAATTTGGAAGAGTGGGAAAGAACCTGACAGCGGTTAACAAAGCTAGTTCTTTAACCTGATACCCTGTCATCTTCATATTTGTATGCCAGGCACAGACAGTGAACCTCTCTCCCAAATTCAGAGTTAGACGGAGAAGGCTTAAATTAAAAGGATTTATGCTTGATTTTGTCTTCCTGCAAAACTGTAACCAAAAAATCAAAAACAAAAACTACCATCTGGGAATCAGCATTTCTTACCAAAAGATGCTCACTATATGCTTTAGAAAGGTATTAATTTGTATGTGTATTTATCTTTTTATTTTAAAGATTAAGAGACTATACAAATTCATATTCAGGTAAATGAGGTTGCAATTTTGATAGAATGCTAATTAAAAAGTCTTTAAAACTTAATAATTGGAAGTATTAAAAGGAAATATAAGTAGGAGAAATTTATAAGCACTATGACATTCTTCTAATGGTAGTTAAGTTTATAAAATAACCCTGAAAGTTTGCCTCACTTGATTATTTGTATGCAGCTCTAACCCAAGAATGCATAGGTAATATTACCAACAAAAAGAGGTTCACTGTCAATTTGTCTTCTTTATAGAATATCCTACAAATTGTCAATGAAAGCAAATAAAATGCTGACATTTGAATGCTTGACAGTTTGTAGTTCTGCTGTTACCAGACCACACAGCTTAAAATTTTTTCAAGCTGCTACACCCTTTACCAACCAATGTTATCAATTTCCATTTCATAGTC
The DNA here is from genome assembly GCA_007922305.1 of Dermatemys mawii. Lineage (NCBI taxonomy): Eukaryota > Metazoa > Chordata > Testudines > Dermatemydidae > Dermatemys > Dermatemys mawii. The sequence continues at coordinate 12,689,140 of ML677343.1, read as the reverse complement.
CTGATAGAGCAAGTACTCACCTCTGCAGCTGTCTGACGAGTTGATTCAAAGCTTCTTGAAGTGGTGTTTGTTCCACCTCTATGGGGGGAAAAGGTAAGATGGGGAAAAAAGGAAACAACTACAAATAGAAATTGAAACCTCCCACCCCAAGACTATTATCTGATTTTACAAAACTGCTATACATTAGAGCATTCTGTCAAATATTAATTTTACCTCCCTAAATGCACTGCAGCAAATATTGTAGGGGGTTACCTTTCTAATCAGCCTTATTAAGCACTGCATTGATGCCTGTATTCAAGCAATGAGCCTCATTTTGAAAATGTCACCATAGTAGCAGTATTTCAAAGTTTAGCTATTTTTTGATGGTATCAAAGGTCAAGTCATTTGGTATAAAGATGAGAACAGGTAAAACAATCTCAATTCAAGAAAACTGGACTTCACTAAAGCTGAATATTAGCCACCTTTTACAGGACATTATTTTTAAGGAACCAATTTCAGCTTTTACAGCATTTCAACAAAACCAATTAATTCTTAAATTTCTACCTTCTTGTTTTGCTAAACTACTCGCCAGTGGTTTCTCTAGTGGCAATTCCAGTCTCACAGGAGTCTGACATTGCAATTCTCTTTCTCCCTCGCTTTCAGCATGTTCCCGATCTCGTTTCTTTTTGTCTTCCTAGAAAGATAAAGATAAGCAATTTCAGTAATGCTGTGGAAACTGCATTACGTCTGGCTAACTAATGCTTTGTTCAGATTACTTAAGACAGCAAACAAAGGACAGGAATGTCAAGATTTCACATTTCTAAAGGCACTGTCTCCACCTACTGGAGGATAGAGTAATTCAGATAGCAGAATAGCAGAATTACTTTATCCTGTAAAGAGTCTTTTTACATGGTATTTGTGATAGAACTGAGATTTTTACAGAGTGACAGAAGCAACTTCATACATAGAGAATTCTCCCCGCGGGGGGTACCCCCCAACCACCCCACCTCCCACAAAAAAAACAACCAGACCTTTAAAGCTAAGACTTATGTTAAGGATATACATAAACTTTTGGGAAATAACATACTAGTTCACTAAAAGCAATTAGAATGCCAGAGGAGGGGGGTGGGGATCGAGTGTAACTAATACTCAGTTTTCTGGCTATCTTAAATCTGCTTCTGTTTCAATATCACCTCTGTAATCATGCATATCTGGGATGTAAAGTTATTTGTCTATTTGAATTCCACAGTTTGGCAACTAACATTTTATGGTATTATGAATCCAGTCCTCTGTGCCAGGTAAGGGTAAAGTGAAACTGAAGTAACTTTTGGATATGGAGTAGAGCCCTTCAGCAGGACTGGGATACCATGGGTTCCATAAGACTTGCTGCCATAACAGCATGAATGGGTAAAATGTAATTTGTTGCACGCGGAATTGGTTGGGGAAAAAACACAAGGCAAAACACACAGAGAAAACACTACATCTCTCATCAGTTTACCACATAAAAATTGTGTCTGAATTCTGTTTATATTAAACTTAGGCTTTTTTTTTTTTTTAGTAGCATGGGGGAAATTGCTCTCTTTTGTGGGATCTAAGATTTTTGTGGGTGGGAGTGGGGTAAAAATGCAAGAAATAATGTGGGAGCAGGCATTACAGGGTAGGACAGGAGTGGGATTAAAAGAATAGCCCCCCACAGGGCTCTATATGGAGGACCAAGGAACATCTTTGCATCATGTCAAAGAAATGGACTTCATTGAGGCAAAGTATCTTCAATTTATATTAGTTCATCAGTATCTGCAGCTCATTCTGTTGAAATTACTTTATTTTGATCTTAAGTTCTCTAATTCGAGAATTTGTGTAGATCAGTGGGTCTCAAGTGTTCCTCTACTGGTACCCAAAACAATAGGGTTAAGATGTGGCCTGTCCCTTGCCCTTATAGTCAGGATCCCTCCCACCAACTTAAAGAGCATGGCAGGATGCTTGACAACATGGAGGATGTGGAGCTCTGTATTAATTTATGAATACTAAATATACTATGCTACACAACTGCCAGATGCTGTAAGGAAGTTGTTTTTTTGTCTAAGGAGTTAAGTAAAAAAGGGGTTAGTAGGAAAATCGAGCAACAAACCAAACAGTGACTAGCCTGTTTTCCTCCTAGGTTTCTTTTCTTTAAAGGTCCTCAAGGCAACAGAGGCTGGACTATAAATTGGCTATTAATTGCCTAGCTGGCTCCCATAAGATTAAAAGGCTTATTTTGCCGGGGTTGTGGACTAAGATCAAAAGGACACCAAACAGTTAAAAAGTTCTCTAGACAGAGTTGTCCATGGATGTCAACAGGGACACAGAAAGAGACTATGCAGAGAGAGTATAAAGAAGTTGGATCTATGTGGCTAACAGCGGGAGATGGTAAACTCTAGGTACAGAGACTTGTATATAGACTATTTTGTTTTTTAAAATCCTTGTTCTCTTATACTGTGAAATGATCCTACCTGGAAGATTAAACAATACTATGTTTTGAAAAGGCTGTATGGTCACACTGTATAAATCACTGACCACAGGCTCCGGAGGGCAGAACTGCAGGCCCTGAACCTAAGCTGGGTCTGCTGAGATAATCATGATTAATATGCAGGGGTCTAGAATTCAGATCCTGATTTAAAAATGGGGGAAATCTCATGATTTCACCTCAAAAGAGATGCAAACTTGCAGCTTGTCACCTGTGATGGAGCACTGACCCAGAGAGGGGATAGCATTGCAGCTTGCCCTATACCAGGGGTAGGCAACCTATGGCACATGTGCCAAAGGCGGCACACGAGCTGATTTTCAGTGGCACTCACACTGCCCACATCCTGGCCACCAGTCTTAGGGGCTCTGCATTTTAATTTAATTTTAAATGAAGCTTCTTAAACATTTTAAAAACCTTATATACAACAATGGTTTAGTTATATATTATAGACATAGAAAGAGACCTTCTAAAAATGTTAGAATGTATTAGTGGCACACAAAACCTTAAATTAAAGTGAATAAATGAAGACTTGGCACAAACAAAATATTGGGTCTCTGGCTGCAACAAAATGGAAAATGCTATGGCCACAGAACTGCAGTTGACAGGGTCTTCATCAAAATGAATGATGCAGTTCACTTCTCTTAGAGTGATTGTTTCAGGTCCTCAGCAGATTCAGACAGGCATAAATTCATCAGTTTACACAGTGTTCATATTTTCTATATTGTCCACGACTATAAGGGCTAAAAACTTTTTAAAATTAAAGGCATAAACACTTGACCTTTCAGGTTGAGTACCCCTAGAGTAGATGGTACTTTCCCTTATTTACAAAATGTAGAGTTTAATAAGGTCTTTATATTGCTCTAGATTTACTCATTAAATGAAAGTGAACAAGAAATCATTCTTTGTTTCATTGTTATTATGCTAGACAATATTTTAATGCAAATGAGAAAAATAATTTCATATATCCAAGACACTCATTCTTCTGATCTACCTAGTTTGGGGATTGGAGGGCAAATCAGGAAAACGTTAATGTTTTGAAATTTAAATTACTCAGATTGAAGTACACATGGCATTCATCTTTGTCCAAAAAAGCTAGTAAACTAGAGGGCCTGATCCTAAAATCTCCCAAAACTGGCAAGTCATTTAATGATTTAACTGTTCTCTTACACCTTACTGACTTAGATATTTGGGCAAAATGAAGCTTTTAGCACGAAAGTGCACTAAAGTAACCGTAGCTACCTTTACTTTTCTCTTTCTTTTTTCTTTCTCTTCTCCAGGAATCTGTTTTTCTCCTTTCTTTCTCTTTTTCCTTTTCCTGTCTTTGTGTTTTTCATGTTCAGTTTTGTCTTCAAAGAGGCTTGAATCATGTCCTGAGCTTCCAGTAGAGAGTTCAGTGACTTCATTTCCTCCCACTTTTAGTACCAGCTTTAAGGGTTTTTCTACATATTCTTTAAACATCAATGAAATGAGAAATATGATTAAAGCATAAAAATAAGAGAACATCCTCTTATTTAGTCAATTTGGATGGTATTCCAGTATTTATTTCTGATATTACAAAACTACTCCTGAACAGGTCTATACATTAATTGTATGAAATTACAATTAGAATTTGTCAAATTCAGTATATGGATCAAGGCTAATCAAAGCTCACGTCCAATGGTTTCTGTTAGAATCAGTTTACACCAGGAATGACTTCCCCGCCAGTATTGCACAGTTGTCTAAGGGTACGTCTATGTAATGTTCGATGTATCGGGGATCAATTTATCGCATCTCATCTACACGTAACAAATCGACACCCGAAAGCGCTCCCCGTCGACTCCAGAACTCCGTCTCCACAAGAGGAGGAAGCAGAGTCGATGGGGGAGCGGCAGCGGTTGACTCATAGCTGGCCATTCTTACAGCGAAGTCAACCTAAGATACAAAGATCCTCTCCCCACACCTCCAAGTGCAGACAAGGCCAAAGACATTGTGAACGTTTTCCCCTTTATCATACTCACTAAGTGTTGGCTACTGATGAAGGCAAACTAGATCCCGGGGAAAAGATGATCAGATCCAGTTTGGTAAAACTGGCACTCCTATCAGTCTTTATTAAAATTGTTAAAATAAGGCCAAATCAAAAATAGTTCCACATAAAACTTTCTACAGTGTTTTAAAGTAGAATCATTTTCAGATAAGTTCCAAAACAAAAATGTGTTTTGTCCTGAGTCTAAGTCCACTAAAGTCCAAGGGCAAACCTCCCTGGGCACTTAGGCCCAGATCAAAAGTAGTCAGGCACCTCTCACACCTTATTTCCAAGTGTTTTTTTTCTCTCTTTCTATCTCTTCAGTGTGATTCTCTACAACTAAGGGTACGTCTACACTGTGCACCCGACAACGGCACAGCTGTGCCACGACAGCAGGGCCACAGTAAGGAATGCACTGTAGCTGCTCTTTGTCAGCAGGCGAGAGCTCCTCTGACAACAAAATAAAAGCACCCCCAATGAGGGTTAGTAGCTTTGTTGGAGGGAAAGTGTCTTTTCGTTGATAAAACTTTTGTTGGTCGGGTGTGTGTGTGTGTTTTCACACCCCTGACCAACAAAAATTTTACTGATGAAAGTGTGATATAGGTGTAGCCTTAAAGTGCTACAGTGAAGCAGCTGCTTCAGCAGAGACACTACCTACACCAGTGTGGGAGGTGGGTAGGAGGTTTCTCTCTCTGGTGTAGGTAATCCACCTCCCCAAGCAGCATTAGCTAGGTCAATGAAAGAATATTTGTGTATTGTCCCTATTCAATGCACACTGTTTGCGACCCTCCAAAAAGGTTGTGATGTACATGCTATCAGCCTGGGCAGGGAATTAACTTCCTATGGCTCAGAACAAGTTGGTGGCAAAAAGTCTGCTCTGTACCAAAACCAGGACAGCTGCACTTTTGAACTGTCTAACCTAATACACAATACATGGACAATCTGTTCCCTAGATTTCTTCAAGGCCCTTTAGCAGAAATTCCGACCTTTTGTACCCAGCCCAGCTACCCAGACCTCCTGAGGGAAGATGCCTTGAACCCAGGACACAATGTAGAGCCTCAGTGAATCCACTGACCATAAAGAACAGACCAGCCACGCCAGTATCTTCCCCCATCATACACACACTCCCCATCTCCCCACCCCCCCCTTACTATCCTTCCCCCCACCCTACTCCCCACCCCCCCCTCACAGCCCCTCTTCCTACCCCCACCACCGGGACCCCCCCGGAAGCTCCTTTCTCCCTCTGTCACCCCCAGCCTCTCTCGCTCTCCGCCCCCCGAGCCAGGCGGCGCGTCACCTTCATACGGGTGCTTGTCGGACTTGTGCCTCTTGTGCTTCTTGCCCATGGCGCCCCGCGGCCGGCCCAGCGCCCGTTCCCCAGCCAGCTCCTCCGTCACCCCGGGGACGCCGCGGAGGCCGCCGGCCCGCGCGCGCGGCAAGAGGGGAGCCGGCAGCGGACAAGGTGAGCGCGGCCGTGAGCGGCGCCCCCTGGCGGCCGCAAGGCGCGGCGCCCTCCCCGTGCTCTGCATACTCCGCCGTGGGGTGCACTCCGGTTTGAAGGCGGGTGGGAGTGGGTAGTAGGCGTGCTCTGGCGGGGTGGGGCACGTCTCTGCCAGGCCGCAGGCAAGGGCGAGCGATCAGCACCCATCGGGTGCCTTTTGGCTGGTTGCTTTACAAAGGGCTTGTGCACCAGTGGATCCCTCCTGTGACAAATCCACATAGTTAAGCCAACCTCAGTCCCCATGTAGACAGCACAAGGGCAATGGAAGAAGTCTTGTGTCACCATAGCTACTGCTTCTCAGCAGAGCTGTCCCTTGGGTACGGGGTACTGAGGCGACTGCCCCAGGCCCTGCAGTTGCTAAGAAGTGGATTCTGTTCCCTCATGAAAAAACCTTCATTCTGAACGTCACAAACTAGGCCTATTAATGCTGGTCAGATTTGTTAGATAATATACAATTTTTTATAGACAAAAGGATTATTCATTTTGATTTTAATTAGTCATCTGTGGGTGGGTGACAGAGTGCCAGCAAATGGTTAATTTTTAAAGCCTGCAGCTCTGAGGAGTTACAAGGTAACAATCCTGGCCAGAGCCAATGAGAAAATTTGGTTGGATGGTGTGATACTTTTGTGTTTCACTGGCTAGATTTGTTGTTATTCAATATTCTACCAGGAGAATTGTGTGGGTGGGGGCCTGGAATAAACCACAACTTCCCTGCTTGATCTTATTCCAGTAGTTTGAAATTTAGCTCTAATAAAAGCAGTTGTTTTTCTAATTCACATCTGGACTTTTTAATACTCTTATTACAAACACAACAAAATGTGCCTAAGTATATTTCAGTGGGACGCAGGGAGTTTTTGTCTGGGTATAAGGCCATATGTAAAAATACAAGTCTAGTAAATGTTTAAAGGACATGTTTCATAAAATGCAAACAAAAATGTGTCTGTATCCTCTGTTCCCCCTAGGGAACTGGTAAACTTTCTAAGGTTTCTTTCATGTTACATGGCAAGAACATTTGTACAATTGTTCTTATGAATTTTACTAACTAACCGTGTCCTGAATCTACTGAAATTTGAGAGAATTATAGCCTAGCCAAGTAAGTCTGACTTGTTGCCAGCCTTTGAGAGTGCAATAAACCCTGTTAGTTATCAGTTTTATTGACACCTCCTGCATCTTACAAGTAGAAATTTTCTCTGTTGGCGCAGACACTCACAGCCCGAATAAACCTTTGTTTCCCTTTATCGCCAGGTCTCCTTCCCTCTCAGTGTAACATTCCCTTTCCTCTCCAAAACACTGGGAGCTCAGTTGTGCCTTTAAATCACAATCCTGCTTTGGAGGGATGTGGAAGAGCTCCAGGATGGAGCTTGTTTCTCAGCGATCCCTTGTGCCAACCATTTACAGGAAGTAGAATGTGCTCTCCTTCATAACTCACTACGTGTTGGTTGTTGGTTGGAGGCAGTGGGGAGAGAGGGAAAGGCGTTATGATTCAGCATACTTCCCACATACTATTCCTTTTCAGGTGGCTAGTAATGCTAGCCCTGCTAGCTAGGGAGCAGTCCTTTCAGTCTTTGCCTTCTACTGAGAATGGTTGTGCTTGGCTGGTGTGTTGTGTTGCAGAGAGAAAGGGGAGAGGCTCCATGACCCCTGGCTGCCAACACAGAGGCTGGGCACAATTTGGAACGAAGCATTTAACAAAATGCTAAGAGGGTGGCGTTATAAGTATTTGAGAAGTGGGACACTATCTGAACACTTCAAGTCCATATAAGAGATTCATGTTATATTGTGTGCCCTTTCTCATTGAATCGGCATCTGTCCTACTGAATATTGAATCTGTCCAACCGAAGGCTTGTCAGATTAAAGGCCCACAGCTGTGAGATGCTGAGCACCTCCAGTTCCATCATATAATTTGTAAAAGTATGTTTGGTTTCCCTAAAGAGACATGAAGAGCAGGTAGTCAACTTGACAACTATTGGAGATGGTTAGGAGACTGACTAAAGATCTCACTTAAAAGAATGAAGTGATCTATATTACCTCTTGTTCTGGGGACAGGAAAGGGTTAACGTAGCCTTGGGTTTCATTGGAAAGTCCCTTATAGTGGCACAATTGTTATCTCAATGGGCCTCAAGGGACGTGTTTTCTTCCACTCCGTCCTCAACTTCTTGTCCTTTGGAAAGCCATTACAGGACAGCTGCCTGCACTCTGATACAGCTTTCTTAGAATACACTTTGTGGTGGTTTTGCAGGACAAATGGAGCAGCAACTTGAGGAATGAGCTCTACAAATCTGAAAGGATCTTTTGAAACTGACTGTAAAGTTTAATAGCCCAGCATTCCACACTGAATTAGGTGGCTAGGAATGGTCCCCAAATAAAAACTCTAGAGCTGAATCCCCCAAACTTTGGCTCTGTTAAGAGTCTATATAGGAAATTCAGATCTTGATTTCTATCTTTATATTAGACAGATCCAAGACTCTGGGAGTCTGATTTTCTGTTGACCTGCTCCTTATGTATCCACCACACCAGTGCAAAGTGGGTACACAATGCTAAGTTCTGTTTTGATAGTGTTACATGCACTTTGCGTAAGTGTAAGTGACTACATAAGATATTGGGTAACGGAGAATCAGGCCTAAACTCAGCACTATTTAAAACTCTGGAGAATTCACAGTTTTGGTAGCTCTTGCAGTTTTATCGCAAGTCTCACATAATCTGGGTGCTGGGCAGCAGTTAATTAACCCAGAACCCTCAGGAAGCACCAACGGCTTTGGGCTGATGAGCTCCTGAGGAGAGTAGTAGAACCTTTGATGGAGGAAATGCCATCAAAAGGCAGATGAGTAAATTCACTCAGAGTTTTTGCCAACGACATCCAGACAGGACAGATTGGGTCCTTCAGCTGTGGCCGATCACCAATCTAAGGGAGGAGCCCCTGAAAGGCAGACAGATGGAAGATCTCCACTGCTCTGGCAAGTCCTGCAGCGTAGCTGGTTCTGGATGTAACAACTCCCATCCTACCCATGATGTCAAGAGGCGGATGCTGACACATGGGTAAAGCAGTGCCTCCATATCAACTGCCCAGGCTATTGCAGCCACATCATATGGAGAGGACACTTACTGGCAACATGGACACAACACAGAAGGTGGCAGTTACGGGTTATAAACTCTCACTTGATAGGTGTAGAGGAGGGTGCCATGGGTCACCTTCGATGGTGTGAGGAATCACTCCATTCTGCTGGTCAGCCACCGCCCGCCACAAAGCCAGACAGCCCCCACACAGGTAGCTGCTGAGCCACCACAATCTGCCTGACTCACAGGGTACGTGGGGTTAGACCAAAAGTTGAATGGCAGACGGAAACCTGGCAAAAATAAGAAACCAAGAACTTTCTATCTTGGCAGCTAGAATGTCAAGACCGTGTGTCTGATTGACAGACGATGACAACCTACAATCCACAAGCAGCATATGGAAGTTAGCTTTGATAGAATATGAGGTGTACAAATTCAGTGTTGACATTGCAGCACTTCAGGAAACAAGACTTACAGATGCTGGTTCTAGCCAAGAAGCCAATTTGTACCTTCTTTTGGGAAGGTAAAAAGCAATGAAGAAGCAGTCTGCACACTGTCAGGTTTGCTGTGAGAAACAAGTGGGTAAAGCTCCTAGAAACACCCATTGGGAAGTCAGAACATATCATCTCACTTAAACTTCAGACGACCATTGGCTCTGTGAACATCATTAGTGCCTATGCGCCAACACTCAGATCTAGCCCTGAGGAAAAGGACACATTTAACAACTCTTTGCATCAAATTGGCAAAAGAATACCATCAACTGAGCAACTTTTTCTCCTTGGTGACTTTAAGGCAAGAGTTGGTGCAGACAACAACTCATGGCCAGATTGCTTAGGACATTTTGGCCTTGGCAAGATGAATGAGAATGGCCAATGACTTTCTGAATTCTGCGCCCAAAATCAAATGTGCATTACCAATTCATATTTTACAGGAAAAGATCGCCACAAAGTGTCATGGCAACATCCACAATCAGGCCACTGGCACCAATTAGACCTTGTTATCATCAGAAGGAAAGACCTACCCTCAGTGCAGAACACTAGCACATTCCACAGCCCTGATTGTGACACTGACCACTCCTTGATTATTAGCAAAGTGAAGATTCCAGCCAAGAAACTACATAGAGCAAAACCTAGGAGCAAGTCCAGATTCAATGCTATTAACACACACGCACCAAAAAGAAAAAAAACCCAGAGGAAATGCCAGGAGTTTGTGCAGGCTTTTGAACTTAGCATGCACGGGAAGTCACTACCAGAGAAGGCAGAGGAATTTTGGGAAGATTTAAGAACAATAATCCATGAAACAACTTTAGCTACATTTGGAGGAAAGAGGACTGGTTTGAAGAAAATGAAGCAGAACTATTACCTGTCATCAATATTCAGAACACCGTCTATGTGGAACACAACAAGAAGTCAACTGAGAGCACCAAAGAGACTTTGACATACAAAAACCAAGATATAGTAAGCAAGCAGACCCTGTGCAAATCATTACCAGATCAAGCTCTATGAAGCAATACATCTAGCCTCAGACACAGGAAACCTCAAAGTCATGTATGACAGCCTGAAGAGAGCTCTAGGTCCCACTGTCAACAAGGTTGCCCCTCTCAAATCGCACAGCAGTGAAATCATTACAGATAAAAGCAAGCAGTTGTCTTGTTGAGTTGACCACTATTCCGAGCTAAACACCCAAGAAAGAAACATCACTAGCAAATCACTGGACCAAATACCAACTCTACAGGTCATGACAGAACTAGATGTGGAGCCCACTGTAGAAAAGCTAAGCAAGGCCATTGATTCGCTATCAAATGGCAAGGCTCCTGGAAAAGATGGCACCCCAGCGGAAATCTTCAAGTGTGGGAAAGACAGCCTATTACCATATGTTCATCAGCTGCTACTTAAATGTTGGAAAGAGGGTGAGGTATCACAAGAGATGCACAGTGCAAACATCATCACTTTCTATAAAAATAAAGACGAAAAGGGCAACAAGTACAGGGGTATCTTGCTACTAAGCATAGCAGGAAAATCTTTCACAAAAGTCATCTTAGTGTGCCTACAACAGCGGGCGAATCATATCCACCCTGAATCACAGGGCAGATTCAGGGCTGGAAGATCAACTGTAGACATGATATTTTCTCTGCGTCTACTCCAAGAAAAGTGCAGAGACCAAAACTGACCATTGTACATCGCCTTTGTGGACCTAACCAAAGCATTCAACACTGTCAGCAGATGTTAGAAAAGACAGGGTGCCCACCGACCCTGTTAAGTCTTATATATTTATTCCACAACAACATGAGAGCAACTGTCCAGTTTGATGGGTCCACATTAGACAGCTTTGAGATGAAAAGCGGACTGAAGCCAAGATGTGTTCTTGCCCCTACACTCTTTGGAATCTTCTTCTCAGTACTCTTGAACTGTGTGTTTAAGGACATGAAACTGGAAGTGTATCTCCACACAAGATCAGATGGGAAACTATTCAACCTGTCCTGATTTAAGTCGAAGACCAAAGTAAAAAAGGTGCTAATCAGGGAACTTCTATTCACTGATGCTGCTGCCTTCATAGCCCAGAATGAAGATCTATCACAAGAACTCATGGACTGCCTTTCAAGTACCTGTCAGGTATTTGCTCTTTCATCAGCGTCAAGGAAACAGTTGTATTAGGACAGGGGGTTCTACAAGATTCTTCAATTACCTTAAATGCAAATCAGCTAGAAGTAGTCCAAAAGTTCAGCTATTTAGGTTTTACAGTGACTACCAACTTCTTACTGGATGAAGAACTAAATGTTTGCATTGGAAAGGTTGCCACCACTGTTACCAGACTAACTAAATGAGCATGAAACAACTTAAAGCTCACCATCAAGACCAGAATGCTAGTTACCAAGTTGCGACCTCAGCACTCTCACATATGGTAAGGAAACATGGACTACTTATGCTTAGCAGGAGAAAAGGTTGAACAGTTTCCACCTACGTTATGTACGCTGCATACTCAACACTAAATGGCAAGATAAAGTCACCAAGTTTCTTCAAAGGCCAAATTTACCAACTATGACAGTCCTGCTCAAGCAAAGACGATTGTGCTGGCGGGACCATCTGAGTAGGTTGAAAGATGGAGACATAACCAAGGAGATGCTATACGGGGAGCTGTTGGAGGGAACAAAACAACAAGATGTCCCAAGTTTCACTATAAAGACACATGCAAGCAAGATATGAAGGAATTTGGAATTGAATTTCCTGACCAATGGGAACTCTTGGCAAGTGACTGTAGTAAGTGGCACCATCATCTCCATCAGGGTATCAAAGTCCATGACAGGATCTGGCTCCTACAACTTGAGGAGAAAAGGGCCTGCTGGAAGCAAGCAGCTCTCAACCAAGGCATACACATTTGCAATAACTGACAAAGATCATGCAAACCTTGGTTTGGCCTATTCAGTCACATGAGACATTGCAAATCATCTACATCATAGGCTGCAATTTTCCCGTCTCTCACAGATAAAAGGATGCAAACACATTATCTGATATTTTTTCTTAAGCCCCAGCTGCATTCATGGAATTCCATAGGAATTTCAGCTTTCATTTAAAAAACAAACAAAAATACTTGTAGCCCTTATAGTTGTGGAGGAAAGCTTGAAAACATGACCCAACTGCACCCTAGAGGGTCAGATGTCAAATAAAATTAATCCAGCTGTTATTTTATTAAATCTCATGCTTTTAAAGCCAATCTAATGATTTTTTGGGGGAGGGGCTGACTCATGAGTTTCTGATACTTGGGTTGGTAATACTGTTTACAGTCTGCACCTTGTGACTTGAGCCCACCTGTACAAACGTATTTTTAAAAGTTCCTTTATGTAGCAATAGTCCTTGAAGTGTCCCACCATCCTGCTTCTTCAAATTCAGTAAAATCATTTAAAGATTCTATTAGTTCAGAATATGGAGCATTTTTATTCTTTGCTTGAATAGATCTCCACATGCCAAGAATAGATGGTTAAAAATATATACAGGTACTAAACCTCTGACATCATCTTCTGTGGTGGTCTTCCTCTGGACTCCCCTTTTCATGTGGCTGAGCCCTAGAGAAAGTGAACCCTAACCTGGTAGGTTTAAAAGTGTCAGAAAATGTTTGAATATTGGGGTATTGGTCCTAACTGAACTTTGATTTTAAAAAAACCCATTCCCTCCCCTGCACACTGCTCTGAATCTTTTTTGTTACAAAACACCTTAAATCACAAAAGGGAAAATCTGTTAACCTCTGCAGCACATCTCTGCTGATAATCATAACACAAGTCTTTGTTCTCCTAGCTTTGCAATTTAAGTTATGTCAACATGCAAGGGTTTGATTCAAAATCTTGGTTTTGATCAGATGCAGATCCACGTTCAAGTGCTGAAGGACTTTCATTTTTCCTACCAAACTTTGCTTTACAGGCAAGATGTCTGAGTTTGCATATTGATTTTTTTTTTCAAAACAAAACATTTATTGATCTGCACTTGCACTGAAACTGACAAACCTGAGAGAGGCTGAGGGCATTTGTAGTGTACGGTTTTTTAACAGTGAAAAACAACTGTGTTCATGAGAAGCATGCTTTGACTCCTAATTCAGTAAGACTTAGTGCAGAGAAGTTTTCAAATCTACTGTTGTTGATCAATATTGAATGCAAGCTGGATAGTAATATGGCTAAGAAAGCATTATCTAAAAAGTTATATCATGCCACTTCTCTATTACTAGTAGAAATACCATTCTGTAACTTGGTAAAGCATTAATTTTTGCTTGGCCAAATGTTATGGATTCTTCTAGTAATCTCCTTTTATCAATAAATTATTAATTACTTTAAGATTTTTTATATAATTGGTGCACTATACTGGCAATCACCAAGCTTGTCCTACTCCCATTTTGGCAAGTAGGTGTGACATGTTTGTCTTGTGGCATTCCTCACTTGTATGCAAAAGTGTCTGAGAATGGTAATTACAAAATGAAATTACTGAAATGCCGTGTTCCAAGGCATGCAGCCACATACATAATTATTACTTTAAAAATGGGCTCAATGGCTCTAAAGGATGTTTGAGTGTACTTCTCTGGTGTGCATGACTTACTGTACAATATTGCCTTCTAGTGACTACTCCATAAAGAGGCTAAGGGACCTATTGCTGTTCCTACCAGCTACAGAAATTTTCCTTTGGTTCAAGTTGTTAGAAGTCCTGGCTCCCCTGGTGTTATTTATGTAGCAATTGTGTCTATCACCAACATATGTGTGACAGGTGTACAGTACTAGACCCAGAGGCCACCTACCACTCCCTGTCCTGGAAAGGAGCAGTAGAGAAGTCCTACAGGATGCCTTATAGTGGCTGTGGGGGAAGCACCCAACTGGAGGGAGGCTGCAAGGAGCAGCCAATCAGGGCCTCACAGGGCTATTTAAAAGGAGCTGCAGTATTGGTGGAACTGAAGGAGTAAGGATTGTGTTCCTGGTTGATGTAGTGGCAGTATGATGGGCAGATCAGCTGCTAGCAGGGACAGTGGGAGCAAGAGATAGCTCTTGGCTGGCTGCTGGGACAAAGGACAACTCTTCAGCCCTAAGGGAAGGGGAAAATATTTGTGAAGGTGCTGGGGCCATGCGGAAGTGACCCAGGTAAATGTAGGAGTGTAGTGACTAGTTAAAGGGGATGCAGCAATAGGTGGCTGCTATTCATAGGTCCCTTTTGCTGGGACCTGGAGTAGTGGGCAGGCCTGGGTCATCCCCCATCCCTGAACCACCAGGGAAGTGGCTTAAGCCCTGAGGAAGAGAGTTGAGAAGGCCTAGACAAGGGGCCAAATATTGCACAGTGAAACAAACCTGGAAGGAGACTGGATGGTTCAGGACCCAGCTGGAGAGGTGGGACCAGAAAGGCCCAGAGCAAGTGGAGACAGGGTTGGATTGTATATCCTGGAAGGGGACTGTTTGGTCAGTGGTTTAGCAGTTTGAGTCACTGGCCAGGGTGTGGAATGTAGCTAACGTAATGTAGTACAAATGTGAACAACTGTCCCAAAGTTACTTTTGCCTTATTTAAATAAATAGACCCAATAAAATCCTCTTAGACTATACAGGGGAACAAAATTTGGACACTAGGGATGGCTTTTCTCTGCCCTTTCCCCTGATAACCTTTAGATGAGTGATTAGGCCATTCAGCTGTGATATGGGAGATGCAAGTTGAATCCCTGCTCTGAAACACACCTGAAATGGGCTTATTTGATTCACTGAAAAGTTCCATCAGATTTACTGAAAAGTTTCATCAGTTCCACAAGACTCTTTTTCTTTTTTGGAACTGCCATCAAACCAAAAAATTAGTTATTTGCCCAGCTCTACTAGATACTGCTGCACTGGATAGGGAACGGATTCAATGGAGTTCACCCCTGTCTTCTAGCATCCCCTGAGACCCAGAACTATACATGGGAGTCTTTCCAGGGTACTAGGATTCAGGTGACATCCCAGCTCCCTCCAGCCACATAGCCTTGGGAAAGAAACTGTAGTGAGGAGTAAGTCAGAGACTGAAGCTGGTAGAGCAGTTGCAGACAGCATTTCAAATAGGGACCAAGAGATACCGATGCGGTCATCAGACTGCTTTCTGCAATTTGTACTCTGAAGATCCTATCCTCTGTGCTGATTGGCTCTTTGCTCCAACTCCTCCCTCACTCTGTCCCCTGCCCCTTCCCTGCCTTTGTCTCTCCATTTTGCTAATCCTCTTCTAACATAACCCCAGTGAAAGGATTTGAATAACAAAGGGGGAAAAATTGGAACTTCTCTGCATTGTTCACTCTGCTTTCCGATAGCCTTTCCTCCTAACCATTGTCTGTCTTGTCTGTTTGGATCATAAACTCTTATTTTATGTTTGTGCAAAACCTGGCATAATGGGGTCCCAATCTCAGCTGGCCCCTAGTCACTACTGTAATAATCATAACAAATTCCTCACACTTGGCTTGATATTTAACTTTCAGTGAGATCTTCAAACATGAGATTTTAGCTGTTTTTAGAATACAAAAATTCTGATTCAGACATATAGAAATACTGAGTTAGAACCTCAGTTAGTGTGAATTGCCATACCTCCATTGCGCAATGTCTATTTATACCAGCTGGGAATTGGGCCCATTATATTTTTCCTCATGCTGAAATAATTCTAAAATTATTCAAGGTATGTCACTCAAATTGTCCAGGAAAAACCATATGAAAAGAGGATTAATTATTTTTTTAAAAAAAACAACTGTGCCCCTCTCCAATAAGCTTATTGTTTTATGCAGTGATAAGAACCTGTAGATGGACCTCAAGACTCATGGACCATTTGGGTGTATGTTATTATCTTAAAAAGATAACAGTTCAGCTCTTTTCTTTATTTATATTTTCATTCTGTCATTAAAGGAAGAAAGTGTACTCATGTATACAAAGAAAATACATCGTACACAGAAGGAAGCATGAAGAACTTTTAGGCCACTTGGTGGTGTAATATGCAAGGGAAAATGGATTTGTCATGTGCAGCATAAACCAAATTAATGAAATGTAGATGAGAAACTTAGCTTTTTATTTCATTTAACTCATACAATAAAATTGTTACCTTATTTTACAAAGGATATGCTGCTTGTACAAACAATTATTTGTGTAGGAGAAATCGTTAGCTCTGAGTTTATTCAAAAGCAAGATACAGTTTTGGTAAGATCAAAGATCAAACTAAGATCTGACATTTAGTACATTATGAGGTCTCTGAATCTTCAATTGCATGACTTTCTTCTGTCGTTAATGAAGACAGCTAGTTCTTGAGTCCTTATCTACTTTGGTCTCTCTGTTTCCCTTTACTAATGGAAGTAACAGGTCTACCAAAAGTCACTTAAATTACTGGATAGTGACCACTGTCATGTGATAGTGAGTACTACCCATTTGGAATGCTGACTCAGGTCAGGTGATTAAGGTAAGGCAATTAAGACTGTCCTGTCACTCATCTGTGCCATGCAATGACTACAGAGAAGAACAAAGTAGAGCTGAAGCCAGAAGGGTAGGTGGAAGGGAGGAGCAGCAATTTTGTAGCCTATTTCCCTGGATCCCAGGACAACCCCCTAGAGCCCTATTCTGTAAGTGTTTGTAAACAATTTGAGACAGGAAACATGTAATATAATGTATGGTAGGGGTGCCAACCTCTGTTGGGCTGCTGAGCATGCCTGGCTAGGAATAATATTGTTTGCAATAGTCACTGTAATAGGCCAAATTCTGCCCTCAGACAGATGTCTGTGTATGTGTATCCCTTGACTAAAATAGGAATTGTGCATACATATCTGAGGGCAGACTTTGGCCTACTTTGTAAAATTAAGTGTTCAAGGTGTTTGTTCTCCTCTGTCTATGCGTTTTAGGTTGCTTGAGTTAAGCTACTTTCTATTCTACAAAATGAAGTGGAATTGTAATTGGGTCCCCTGGCCCACTTGTAATTGTAGCATAAATGGGGCTTTCATTGTTTAATGTGAGTCTTGGGTTGTAGCAGGATTTTGACTGAAGATGAGTCTTGGAAGTTGGAACAGATATAATTTTCCTTTAGTGTTGTACCCAAATGTATTGAAATACTGTGGCTCTATAGAGTGCCTTGGAATATTTTATTGGCCATGCTTGCTCTCTATAACCCTATATACATTACAGATTTATTCCATTTTTTTGTTCATATCTTTGGGATCTGATGCCATGAGCTATTTGATTTAGCACCTCTCCATAAAGGGTTTATATTGTCCCCTGAGACTCTCATTGCAAATAAAGGCATATCCTGTAGTCAAGCAACTGTGAAAATGGAGTTCCCCTGCCTCAAGCTCAGAAGTGTTGTGAGGGTTGAGGAGGGCTGGATTTGTGGCCCAAATATCTATTTTATATGTCCAAGACCTGATGTGAGCTTGCAAATATGGGAGTAGGATGTCCTTTTAAGGCAACGACATTTGGAAATTGGGCCGTATATAGGGTGACCATACAGCAACTGAGAAAAATAGGGATGGGGGTGGAGGTAATAGGAGCCTATATAAGAAAAAGACCCAAAAATCAGGACTGTCCCTATAAAATTGGGACATCTGGTCACCATAGCCGCATAGTCTCTTTTTGTAATGCAGAATATAACTAATAGGATTCAGGGAAGGGAACCAGGATGGCCTTGTAGTTTAAAGTACAAGATATATGGGTTCTGACCTATGTTTGCCATTGTTTGAAATGGGCCACCTTGATTATATTGAACTCATTAGCATTACAAAAGTGATTTTTTTCCTCTCTTCTTGTCAACTGTTCAGAATAGCCCACTTTCATCTTAATTCACTTGGCTTGTTAGCACTGACCCTCCTCTTGGTAAGGCAACTTCCATCTTTTCATATGCTGTGTATATATGCCTCCCTACTGTATTTTTCCACTCCTTGCATCTGATGAAGTGGGTTTTAACCCATGAAAGCTTATGCCCTAATAAATTTTTTAGTCTTTCCACAAGGACTTCTCGTTGTTTCAACATTTCAGTTTTAGCCTGGACATATCACTTCTTCATGCCTCAGTTTCCCTATCTATAAAACAAGGGCAATTTTGACTTTATAGATATTCAAGCCTTTTCTGTTTGTGTTCGTTCTATCTATCTATCAATCATAGTACACCACTTCAAAATCTTTGTCTGGGAGGCGCAGCAGAAATGCAAAATACTATTCTGAACACTTCCCAAATTTGGCTGGGCTTGCATCTACGATTACCATTTGGAACCAACCCTATTTATTATCATATGAATACTTCAAAACAGATTGGGTGAGACTGGGAATTGGCAGGTAGCTGTAGGCACTATATAAGAAAAAATGATGAGAGATGACCTGGCAGACTTGCCGTCCAAAACATCCTTTTGATTTCTGCTCCCCAAGATACCCAAGGATAACTTGTCTGGTATGGGCTGGTAGGGAGATGATTTTAGTTTATGTGGAGACTAATAGGGCTCTATTGATCTTGGAGTGCTGCTTTGTAGTTTATCTATTGATAGGTTCAGTGCAGTCCATGATCTTTGGTATCAAGGTACCCTTGCTCGGACCAGGAAAGGAAGTCACTTTTGCTCTGTCCATGCTTGGTTGTGATGAGTCTGTATTCTGAACTGTACTAAATAACAAGCATGTGATCAATGTGGCAGTATTTTGGGGGAAAGTCACCCCTACTCCCACAAAAAAGATTGAGTCCCTTTAGGAGACACACCACTGTACAAATGGATTTATGAAATCTGTTTGGTTAGAACTAAATTCCTTATGTCATTGCTGGTTAATGTTGTTGTGCCAAAGTATTTAATGCCTGAGTGTCTGAGAAGATCTAGATTAGAACAACTCAAAAGAACCTTGTCAGTCTGCATGAGGAATACAATCTAAAATATGTATGGAAGTACATGCTTTCTGATTTACTCTGACAGGATACTCACACTGCTTCTTTAAGTATTACTCAATATTTTTCAGTGTTGGTCAACTAGGGCTTTCCTTCTTTCTTTACTTAAAACATGAAAACTAAAGCATACAAACTTCTCCAGCATTTTAACATTTATATTTCATATATATGGAAATTGCCACTGGATCAATCCAGGAGTTCATCCAGTTGATAATAATGTATCTGACAGCGAGAAACCATGCAGTAGACAGTTACGGGATAACATGATCCTAGGGACAGTTTCCTGCTAATCCCCAGTAGTTGGAGGTTAGTTTATGCCCAGATGCATGAAGATTTACAATCCTTAAAATTTTTTTGTCTCTTAATATTTACTGTTATTACCTAGGGCATACTTATTATCTATATAAACAGCCAATATTTATTTGAATCCTGCTAAGCTCTTGGTCTTGATGCTATCTGGTAGTGATGAGTTCCATAGGCTGTTTGTGCAATGTGTGATAATGTATTTCCTCTTTATCTGTTTTAAATTTATCCCCCTTTCAATTTCATTGAATGTTCCCTCCGTCTTGTATTATGAAAGAGGGTGAATTTCAATCAGACTTATACTAGTGCTACATAACAGTAAGCTCCATTCTTTTAGAGTGTAAAAGAGGTAGATCAATCACTGTTTCCAACGCTTATGACTTTATAGTGAATACTGCAGTATTTGGTGCTTTTTTGGTGCTCAAATCCCCCAGCTCTTGGAGTTCTATGATTGTCAGAATCTTAGCTTTAATTTTTCTAAGAAAGTAATTTCTGGCCTCCTTGGTTGTAGAGCAAAGTTTGAAAGTATGAACCCAAGAGACTAAAAAATCAAGAGGAAATTAAAACAACCCTAAATGTATTTATTAAGACAATCCCCTTATTTTTGGGATCCTGGCTCATGACAGATGATAATATTGATTATTTCTTTTTGGTACCTTTTCCTATTTCCATTGAAATAAATGAATGTGAGCTGCATCCAAACATACTTCCTATGCAGTGATGAAGTGACTGATCTCTGTCTACTATAAGCATGGTTAGTCCGAATAAAAACCTGTATGGGAGACCCATCAAGAAACACCTATCTAATTATATAGTAAGTTGCACTTTAGAAGTCATTGTTGAACCAATGCTCAATTTTATTGTTTGACACTGCTGCTGACGTATGTATTTCAGATTAATTGTAAATCGTTATCTCAAACCCTTTTTTGCTCATAAGAAAACCCACATGTAATTTCCCAAAAGAATGGGTCCTAGCCCAATAGGTAGTTATGGTTTTACAAAACACAATCCTGTTTCCAATGAAGACATTGATCAAACTCCCCTGATTTAGATGGCAGCAGGATTGGGCCATTATATATTTACTCAGATAAAACCATAAGTAGATTTTCTTTTATTATTACCTGCCCAGAATTCTTGTTTAATAGCTCAGGCTCTCAGTTGCCAAATTTCATCTGAAAGCATGTGTGTTTCACAAGGGATGTAATGATGATCTGTGCGTGAGCTGTAAATTGCTTTGTGATGCAAAGTAATGTATAAATAAATTGTTATTATACTACTCGTAGTATAGTGTGGCTTTCAAATTATTGGCAAATATCTTGTGATCATGTTAGAGAACTGAAGACATTTTGTAAATCTCAAAAATTGCTGTTTATTTGACACATTGTGATAGCTAGTTCTATTGTCAACAAACACTATATTCAAGAACCAGAGGAAAAAGTGAGATGAGACTTTTGCTATGTTTTTCATTACTCTTTAATGCGCTGATTACAGTACCACTTAAATTCTTCAGAAAGGATAAGCAAAAGTAATGATTAACAAAGTCTGTCAATACCTATTTTAAATTAATACTGCTCATTTGCTTATTTCTTATCTATAAACACACACGAAAGTATAAGAAGACAGAGGATCAACATTTTGATTTTACACATCAACAGGTGAAGTTGAACAACATAGTAAACGATTATATATTGTTGTTCACAAAGGGGAAAAACGTTGAACTTAAAATGTAGGCATATCAATTGAGGAAACAATATTTATTATACTCTCTTCGTTATCTGCTTGAAGCTTGTTTTTTCTTCCCCAACCAAATTATACTTGATTTTTTTCAATGGAAAAAATAAAAAATCAATGAGCTCATAATTAACAGGAATTTAGCCACATAATTTGAATTTCCCAGTAACCTGAAAGATTATATCCAATTCCTATCAATCTGCATTGGTTTTTTGGAAAACGTTTGAATCTTGATTAAGGCCACAAATAGAATTTATCGGAATGGCTGTAGGAACTTGAACATGCTGATTTGAGTAGTTTCATGTGCTTAGAATGTCTTTTTAGTACATTTATTTTAGCTAGGGAGAAACAGAAGTAAACAAGAGAGAATCAAACAGGAGCTGGTTAGGGAGGAGGCACGTGGATAAGGAGGGGCTGCACATTTTTACTTTGGGCAGGTAGGCACTGATTGAAAAATAGGGAAGAGAAGAGGAAACATCAGGGATTATGAATATCTATGTTAAGTGTGAGAGAATCAGCAGGCAGAGTCTGGGGGAGGGGAAATCATTATGGTTCTAATGGCATAAGACATCAATGGTGTGAGGAAACTTTTGTCTGATCATCTGAATTTCTAGCATGTACCACATTGTTTCATTTTGTGTTGAAATACTCTGCATTATAATGTGTATTTGCACTTTTTCAAGTATAATACATGAAAGGCTACCATACATATAAATGAATGATGTATTATGCATGAAATCATACTTGCAAAAAAGCCCAAACAGAATCTCATAAGAAGTGTTTTGATATCTGGTAAACAGACTATCACTGTGTTTCGATCTGATCTATAACAAATGATGTCAGGATAAGAATGTAACACAAAAGAAGAAAATAATTGTAATACAGCAATGTACAATCTTGGAAGAAAAATAAAAGATTATGACATTTTCCAAGAAACAGACCTACTAATCTAGTATATCTGAAGAGGGATTGCTAGCAGTAAACTCTCCACAGTAAATTCCTTACTCAAACACAGAAAAGAGGAGAGCAGAAAATACTTTTTCTTTTTTTTAAATCTGGTTCATAGCAAGTTATGTCTATTTTTCAATATCCTGGTGGGAGCAGCAGTGACTGCTCTACTTAAGGTTGTGTAACAGTTTCTGTCTCAACATAGTTAACTGCCTTGTTCCCCGACCTGCTCCTAAAGACTGATCTGCTGTTGGGTGGGGAGAAAAAACTGTAGAGGTGCAGACAAAATATTTACATTAGGCCCCAGTTTAGGAACTCTTATGCACCAACTTCAATGAGTCTTAAGCACAGGTTTAAGCAATCTAAAGCTGTTGGACAAAATTATCTATTTTATTATTTGAGTAACAATATGTGTTCACGTAACCAGGGGTGAAAGCAACTTAAAGGAGTTACCAGTATGCTGGAGGCCTGAGCAGGGGGCGGGGGCTCAACCAGAAGAGGCGGGGTCTCAACTGGAAGAGGCAGGTCCTTTAAATCCCCAGGCCCCTTAAATCAATCTTGGGTAACACACTGAGGTTTGAACTTTGAAGTGGCGACCTCCAGAGCTTAAAAACATGAATTGCTGAAGCATGCACAACACATCAGGGTCTATAACTGACTCTCCTTCTCTGTGGATCAGGTGCTGAGTGGGTGTGTGAAACCTCTGACCAGTGGGGTTATATAAGCCCAGACACCATTGGGTTGCCTACCTGGGCCTTGTCTTTCTATCTGGTGAAGTAGTGCAGCCCCTGCTCTTTGGACACTTTCTGCGTGAACAAGGAGCAGAGAGAGGCATGGACAAGGCAGAACCTGGGCCTCATCCCTGCTCTCCCCAGTTTCTGGCCATATTAATTGATCAGGCATGAAAGGGGAACATTTTCATGGGCAACAGTACTACTTTTGCCATGAATCACCATTTCTTCCTGCTTCTGAGGCAGAGCAGTTACATGTTGTGGGTTAAGCCTGAAAGCTCCATCTAGGCCAGAATTACATCAGTCGTTGCTGGACTGTAGCCACTTCTAGGGTGAAACATTCCAACAGGATAGCACATGGCACAAAAAGGTCAGGAAGTGAAGAAGAATCATTCATGAGACTGAAGTGGGATTTAAGTAGGTGGAATATAACCCAGAAAAGAGAGACGTTTAGAAGAGATTTGTGAATTTGCAGAAATGTAAACTTTCTGCTACTTCATGTTCTCTTTAAATAGCTTGTAGAGGGGGAAGAAAGGTTTATTGCAATTTGTTCGCATAAATTGTACTGAGTCTGGGCCAAAATTTGTTCTCAGTTATATCAGCATAATTCTTGAATAACCTCATGGAAACAGTACTGAGAAACTCTATTGATTGCAGTGGCGTTGTTCTGGACTTACAGCAGTGGAACTGAGAATCTGGCCTCTATGTTGACTTTAATCATTCCAACACCTTATTCACGTTAGGCCAGTTCTGCAGCTGGCGTAAACTGAAATTATATCAGGAGATTGACTACAAAGATATTATTCAAATGGCTACAGCTCAGCTGGTGAAATAAGATTCAATGAGTAAACGTGGCAGAGACAAACCTGGTGCCATTCTCTACTCCAAGTTAACAGTGAAAGAACTGCCATCAGTTTTCCTAATGATTTGTATTTTGAACTCCCACATCTGTGTTCATAAACATGTACCCATGCAAAATTTAAATTAATAAAAATGCTGCCTCTCTGGTTTTATTAATTTCATTTATTTTTAATGGGGTGAAAATTTTTTTAAAAAGTTCTTTGTGAAATCTGCTGGGGGAAAGAATCTGGGGAAAAACTTAAAAGTTAATTTTTTAAAAAAATCTTGAAATCCTGTACTAAGTAAGTGTTTAAAATTTCTGGCCATCCTTTTAGTAAAAATAATTATTCACAGCCTTCTGGGGGTGGTGGATCTTTTCATTTTATATGTTCAAAAGAAAGGGAGATTCTTCCAAATCCTCAAATGTACAAAATTACATAAATTTCATTTTCATCAAACTTCTTCATTACATTAGATTTGCATGGATTTTAAACTGAGAAATTTAGCAGCAGCCTGGAGCAGAGGTGAATAGAGGGTTCTTTTCAGGACGACATTTTGAATCACTTTAGACAAATAGGACTCCTTAGTTCATGTCATGGTTTCCTCAACACTTGGGTTTGGGTTTTTCAGTAAGGAAGATGATTAGTAACTCTGGAATTTGTTTTATTTTGGGACAGATTCTGTGGGCAGTACTCACTCCTCAAGAAGTCCCATTACTTTGGGAGGAAAGCCAATTGACTTCACTGGGACTACTTGAGGAGTGAAGTACTGCACAGCAGGACTAAAGGTGGAAGAATCTGCCACTTTGATTTCATGTCACCAGCTCTAACTACATGATTCTCAGAAAGAAAATGCATTTAAATAAATTCCAAATACACTTGATAAATCTTTAAAAAATCTGAACAAATAAATCCTGATACCATGGAGCAGTTCTCTGCTATGCCTCCTGTATACTGTGGCGGTGGAGTACAAGAGCTACAAATTCAGCCAGGGAAGAATTCACCTGATACATACCTGGTAGCATAGCGCCACCTTAAACTGCTGTACACGTGTGATGCTTTGGCAGTTCACCTACACCAGTAAGGGATTGTGTCACTTTCTGCCCTGGGAGCTTCTATGCTTGTAGCTGTGGCTCAGAGCCCTGACCCAGCAGCAGACTCAGAGCACAAAGACCTCACGCAGCTTCTACCACTTCATTGCGGGCTGACCCTAAAAGCCCTTCAAGTCCCAAGTCTCCTGCAAACTATCCCACCTCTGCAGTGTTCAGACTGTGGTGTTTGCAAAACATTATTCAGTTTGGTGTTCCTTTAAAGAGACAGTACACAGCACCAACTTGTTAGTTTAGCTGAGGCTTTTGCTCCTGAGTCTGAAACGCTGCCTTGAAATGGGTGTGAAATAAAACAAGATCAACTTTTTTGAGAAAGAACAGAAGTACTCTGAGGGACACATGTTCCCCATCCTTCAGAATAAGGGACCCAGGGCAGGAGGGATGTATTGGGGGTGGACACATAGTGCAGCATTATAGGATTCTGGGTAGCACCACCCATACGCAGCCAGAGACAAGTTGCTCTACCTTGGAGCAGCCCTGGAGATGTCTAAATTACACACTGGCATTTTTTCAGCCCCCAGAGTAGCCCAGAATCAGCAGTGTGCAAAGGTGACTTGCAGCTATCTTTGCTTCCCCTTCGGTTATGAATTCTGGGCTGTGCCTTGTTATGCTGGTCTGTAATTTGGGTGGTGGCTTCTATTGTTACAGCTCTTACTAAACAAAGGGGCATTTAACTGCTCCCTCATTTAGCCTGAGTGGAGGATGCGTATCATGCCCACCAGCCTCAAAGACCCTCTCCTTAGGAACTGCACAGCCTTCAGCATCATCATGTTAAAGTCTGAACCCACAGCTCTTGCATGCACATTATGTCCACTGAAAGACAAGGGGAGTTTTTTCTATACAGTAGCGTTAGGATAGATCTCCTTATAGTTTCATGGCCATAGGGCAAATATGAATATTTACTTTGGTAGAATACAACATCCCTCTGCATTCATGATGTAAAACTGCTACCTTTGAAATGAAATTCCATTTTTCCAAAAACACTAAATACGCCTGAGCTTTAGATATAAATGCTGGGGTCTTGAACACAACTACGCAAGAATATAAAAACTCCATGTTTAAGTCCAACATTTCATTATTTTTGTTCCTTTGATCAGTTATGCATTTGCTTGATGCCTGGCAGAAACTACTGTGCAGATATTACAAGTTGTGCACCATGCCAGAATGTGTTGGCCCTATGGAACAAACCAGGAAAGTTACAAGACTTTCCTAAACTTACATGCTGATTCCACAATGATGTTATCATCCCAATACATCTATTTTTAAACATCTAATTCACATGGGATCCACACTTACCTGCAGTTGCACAACTCCCAGAATCTTACAGCAAATGGCTGTTTTTTCATGTTTGTGACATTCTGCAATATCTGTGAAAACAAAGACAGACCTGTGTGTTCATCTAGTGTATATATACCCTTGTTGTTTGTTTGGCTTCTAGGCACTAAGCAACACATTGTGCTGGCTACTGTACAAATATAAACAGATGGTCCCTGCCCCAAAGAGTTTACCTTCTAAGACCAGCCAGATGGGATCTACAACAACTTACATCTTCCCTTCGGGAGACCTATCCTAATAGGGCTCACGGTTAAGGAATTTTCTTGCAGTTCAGCCTAAATTTCTCATTGCTTTGTTTCTTAATTTCTTATTGTAATAAAACGACTCATGACACGTACATAAATAATGAAAATGTGGACAACAACTTTCGGGGGGGGACATAATTTTTTAAATATTTGCACTGGTTATATTCTTTTAGAGTGCTGAGTCATCAGTGGATCAAACCCTTCTCTAAATGGGGTTGCACTGATGTAACTCAATTCTCTTAATCTTTCAGGCTTTTCACTAACTCCATCCTGCAGTTTATTAATTTATTCTGTTGTGGTCATTGTAATGTTTTCGCTAAGCAATCATGGAAAGGATACTCTACTCGTTGGCTGATCTGCTTTATTCTAAATGCAGAAGCAGCACTAAACCTAACACAAAAAATATATAATGTTCTGAAGAGAATAAAGAGCAAGAGGTAGTTGACCTGTGAAATCAATGCATCTATAACAAAAGCATATCTTGTTACATGTCCCTGCGCAAACTGATACACAGTTATGTTGACGCAGAGTACTCACTTATATCTCGATTACTGTCATGCAAGGATGCATAAAAGGCTTTATTTTTAGAAGATCTAGTCATGTTGACTAAAATAAATGGAAACTATGTACATATACAGTAATAATCATTCCCAGTTTTCAGCACAGAAACTATGCAAATAAATACAGCATGTATTCTGAAAATGACTTGATAATTTGAGTAAGAAAAGTCGTATCTCTAAACCCAGTGGAAAATATGATTGTTCTAGAAGTAAAGCTAGATCCAGATGCTGCACAGCTATAAAGAATTAGAGTCAATCTTTGGTTGTGATTGAGCTTGAGTAAGGACCTATCAATTCCTTATTTGAGAGATTTTAATCTTGCTCTCCCAAAGGGAGGCATCGACCATTTCTAACAATAATGGATCCAAAGCTGCCCCCTGTCTGAAATCTTTCCAGAAGGACCAAACATTGAAAGCAAATGTAGTCCACACGCCAGTTTCCCTGCTGCTGATGCAATTTGCTCTAGGGTACTCTTCTCCGTACGTAGCTGCTGTTTACAGCTATGTACAAATGTGCAGCTGTTTACACTGTAAATTGTAGATGGGCAGCTAGAATAGTAACATCAAATGATTTAATATGAGAGTTAGTCAATCAGAATATCTAACATCTTCACACAGTGTTAGGGAAACTATGAGCTCACTAGAGAAACTGCAGGCCAGCACAATGGCCTTGTGTCTAGAGATCTTCCAATTTCTGGGTCCAAGCTCTCAATTCAGTGATGGTGGAAAGCAGAATTTTATGTCCATTGCAATAAATTAATCATTGGCAATACTGATAGTGGGGTTATGGTGGAACCAGAGATGTGAAGTGAAATGGATCTTCTATACAAAAGGAGGACTTCAGTCTTTGAACCATTCCTTAGTATGAAATTATGGTGCAGCAAAAAGCTGATAAAGTCAAAACAAGGGTGAAGGGGATCTGATGGTGTAATCCAGTGTGTCACCTGCACAGTGGTGGGGTCCATCATTAAAGCTTGCATGCCAAAAGGAAAGAAGTACATTGAAGATAAAGCCTTGTGGCCTTCCAGGGAAGAGAAGTGGTACAGTCTTTACCAGAAATGGGGGTGGGGGGAAGGTGTGGTTATAAAGGTCAGAGGAAAGATGAAGATCACAGACTTTTTGTCTAGGCAGTCAAGAACTTTGGAGTGAGAGTTCAGAAAATGTACTAAGAAGGGGAGGGCAAGACTGAAGTCATTAACCACCCAGAGTAAAGCAGTACAGTAAAATATATGTACATTCCTTTTTCTCATTTAGGTTTTGCTCACTGAGAAAATATTATGAATTACCCATTCATGTATAAATGACAGTGATTGTTTGGAAGGAGTGCCACTACACATTTTGCTTTCCAAATATAAAATGTGTTTAATCTGCAGGCTGAAAAGGGCATAGACTAGAATTAAAAATAATTTTTACTTGTATTATATCATGTACACGGGTCACCAGTGAGGACTATAGTGTGTGGAAACTATCAATATGTTACAGGAAAGATTTCATCCACTGTCAGTAGCTGTTCCAAAGTCACAATCTATAATCTATTTGTTTGTGTTGTTAATCTGGAAACCAGCCTTATTATTCTTTACTCATGTTCTACAGCCCAGAATCCAGGAGAGCTCTGGAAATTTATAGCTGCCATTGTAATTGGAGTCTGGCTTTACCACAGTGTGAATTCCTTTTAATGTCAGTTTCTCTATGGGGGATTAGCCACTGCAGATGTCGCAAATCCTGGGAATATCTTCCAAGATAAAAAAGGAAAGTTGGCATATCAACTGTCATTTAATAATCTACAGACTCACTAATACATATATTTTCTGATATCTGATACCCAGAGATACAGCAAAACATCTGATTTAAATGGTTGCTGGTTTGATTGCAAAATTATATTAATTTATGTTCTTGCAAAGCACTTGGATTATAAAATGCCATGTGTCGTCTTTGCATTGAGTCCTTTAAAACACCAATGGATAGAGGAAGAGTCCTGATTTTCCCATGACGTATCTCAAAGCAAGTCTCTGTGACTAATAGCAGGAACCCCTTCTTTCCCACTACAGAAAGTTAGTCCATGGGACTCGTACCTTCATCCATAAGGTATGAAGGGGAATGTATAGCCTTGAAGTTCACCCAGTGCCTCCTCTTTAATTAACTACTGTATGCATCCCAAAATTCTCAACAACACTCTGCCTGACAACAAGGAACCATCATGCGCCACGAATTGTAGTAGA
Source organism: Dermatemys mawii (assembly GCA_007922305.1). Taxonomy (NCBI): domain Eukaryota; kingdom Metazoa; phylum Chordata; order Testudines; family Dermatemydidae; genus Dermatemys; species Dermatemys mawii. The sequence goes on along the minus strand of ML677343.1, from coordinate 12,659,719 downwards.
TCATTATGCATGTGTACCTTTGAGAGGTATGTCAGTTGTTTAGTGAGCAGCCAACAAATTGTTAAACTTTTGCTGGTTTCCATTGTTTTCTGCTTTGTTGTGTAAGAGCATTGTAGATATGAAAAGTAGCAGGTTTTCAAGGCAGTAGCATGAATCCTGATTTCTGCCTTGTCCGTTTCACTAACAAAATCATGTTTCTATTTATTAAAAATCCTTCAGAATTCCACAGTAATTTTTCAAATACTGCAGCTGCTAATAGCAATACTACAGGCTTTTTGAGGGGTGAAGATGGCTACTTTTTGTTCTAGGTATTCTTGTGCATATTTTCGTGTAGTCACCACAGGTGACTAATAATAAATTAATTGGCCTTTTGAAGATGCTTAAAAAAACAAAACAAGCACATCTACAGAATCCTTCTGAAAGTGTGGTTACCAAAATTGGTCACAGTATTGGTCTCACCAGTAATATAGAAAGAGAGAATATCATCTCCTGGCTCCTACAAAATATTCCCCTGTGTGTACGTCCAAAGATCTCATTAGCCCTTTTAGCCACAGCCTCACACTAGGAGCTCATGTTCAACTGGCTATTTACCATGACCCCTTTAAGTCCTCACTGCTTTCCAGGATATGGTTTCCATCCTGTAATTTTGACCTACATTCTCTGTTCCTAGATCTAAGACTATGCATTTGTCTGTATTAATGTGTATTGTTTTTTTTTTTGTCCAGCAAAACTAATGTAGAATTGCTCTGTACAAGTGACCTAACCTTATGATGGTTTACTACTCCAATCTCTGTCATCTACAACATTTACCACCAATTATTTTATATTATATGTCATTCATAAGAATATTGAATAGCACTGGGCTGAGAACTTATCTATTTTTCTATCAGTCATTTAGTTTTTAATTCTTTTAATACGTGCATACTGATGTTTTTTGTATAGAGCTATTTTTTAAAATCAGAATGGTCTGTGGTACTGAATCAAACACCTTACAGAAATCTGAGGCCTGGTCTACACTACGAGTTAATATCGACTTTAGCGCCATTAAATCGACATAATCCTGCACCCATCCACACACACAGTAGCCATTTAAGTCGATTTAAAGGGCCCTCAAAATTGATTTCTGTACTCCACCAAAACCAGGGGAGTAGTGCTTAAATCGACATCTCTGGGTCAACTGTGGCTTAGTGAGGACGCATGCAGACTTTACTGGCCTCCGGGAGCTGTCCCACAGTGCTCCATTGTGACCGCTCTGGACAGCAGTCACAATGCTCCACTGTGACTGCTCTGGACAGCAGTCTCAACTCGCTGCTCTGGCCAGGTAGACAGGAAAAGCCCCAGGAACATTTGAATTTCATTTCCTGTTTGGCCAGCCTGGCGAGCTCACCTGCACAGGACACTGACCATGCAGAGCTCCTCAGCACAAGCCACCATGCAGAGCTCATCAGCACAGGTGACCAAGCAGTGCAAAAGAGCTCCAGCATGGTTCACAAAGGAGGTTCTGGATCTCATTGCTATCTGGGGAGAGGAATCTGTCATGACAGAGCTCCGTTCCAACAAACGGAATGCCAACACGTTTGCCAGAGTCTCCAAGGCCATGCTGGATAGGGGCCACAGCAGGAACGCACAGCAGTGCCGCGTGAAAATTAAGGAGCTGAGGCAAGCATTCCAGAGAGCAAAAGAGGCAAATGGACGCTCTGGGGCACCGTCGCGGACATGCAAATTCTACAATGAACTTAATCAAATGGAGGGAGGGGGACACCACCATTGCACCGCTGTCCGTGGATGACTCCGATGGGGTAGTCATGAGGCATGAGGGTTCACATGATGACGAAGCTGAAGAGGAAGATGATAGCACGCAGCAGCAGGCAAGCGGAGAGACCCCGCTCCCAGACAGCCAGGAGTTGTTTATCTCCCTGGAGCCAATACCCTCAGAACCCTCCCAAAGCAGTACCCCAGATGGGGCAGTCGGCGACAGTACTTCGGGTGAGTGTCCCTTAAGGGATAAGATAAGGCATGATTTAAAATGAATCATTTATTAATGATTAACTTGCCCTTGGAATTAACTTGGAATGCATGCTAGGCTAGAACAGTTACTGGAAAAGTCTGTCAATGTATTCGGGGACGGAGCGGTAATCCTCCCGGGAGATTTCCAGGAAGCTGTCCTGCAGACAACGTCGAACCTTTTGCAGGAGGTTTCTCGGGAGAGCAGCCTTATTTCATCCTCCATGGTAGGACACTTTACCACGCCACCCTGGGATCAGGTATTCTGGGACTATTGCATAACACAGCATGGCAGCATATGCTCCTGGCGCCTGCTGGGATTCCAGCAACATCCGTTCTTTATCTCTCTGTGTAATGCTCAGCAGAGTGATATCGTTCAAGGTAACCAGTTTGAAATGCGGGACTGTAAGTAAGGGGACAGTCAGTTTTGGGATGTTCCCACTGGGCTGCTCATATATCTACCATATATCTACTGCTCATATATCTATCATAATCCTACCCACAGTATCCGGAGCACCATGTGTGTGTTTGTGGTTGTGGGTGGGAGAGAAACTGCGCTGGGCTGCTTGCAGGGCACTTGGAGGAAACCTCCATGCTAGCAGCCACGCAGTGTGTGTGGGGGTTTACTATGGGAAAGGAGAGTGGTTACTATGGGAAAGGAGAGCACTGCTGTACAGAATGTGAATCAAACCAAAAGAATACAGCTTACCATGGGCTCCTGCATGGTGATTTCTGTTGCCTGGCCCTGGGTGAGGGTGTCTGATGTGATGTATTTAGAGGAAAGCTACAGGCACTCAATTTAAGGTGCAAAATGCGACCTTGTACAGAAAGCATATGTGCTCTGTGAATACTTTGTTTCACCGTGAAAGAATATTCCCATTGTGCTGCACAATGTATCTATCTTATAACCTTAATCTTTCTTTTGTCCTGCAGCTGTCTCGGTTCTCCCCCACCTAATATGCCCATCTCAGAGGCTACTGCAGATAAGAAAGTGGAAAAAAAAGAACAAGAGATGACATGTTCACAGAGCTTGTTGATCTCTCCCGTGCTGAGTCAGCTCATCAGAGTGCATGGAGAGAAAAATTTTTAGACTCGCTGAGTACATCCAGGGCAGCAGTAGCAGCAAGGGAGGAGAGATGGCAGGAACGTGAAGAAAGGAGGAAACCTCCATGTTAGCAGCCACGCGGTGGAGGGTGGTGGGGGAGAGAAACTGCGCTGGGCAGCTTGCACGTTTCCCAGACACACAACCCTGCATAGCAGCAGATCAATGATTGCCCTGGATGGATGCAATGCTGCGGATAATGGAGGACCAAAGTGACATGCTCCGGTGTCTGCTGGAGCATCAGCAGGACCAAAGATCGCCCCTGCAGCCCCTGTCTAACCACCTCCCCTCTCCCCAAGTTCCATAGCCTCCCTACCCAGATGCAGGGTGAGAATGTGCGGAGGGGAGGTTCTGGGGACCGACCCGCTCTACCCCACAAGACAGCAGAAGGCTGTCTTTATCACAGAAGTTTTGAAATGTGCTGTCTTTGTCCCCCACTCCCCTCATCCACCACCCCGACTGCTGGTTTCCCTCCTCACCCACCCCTTCTTGGCTACCTTGCCAGTCTGAATTTGTGAATAATCATTAAAGAATGCATGCTTTTTAAAAAAGTGAATTTATTTCCATTGCAAGCATGGAGGAAGGAAAGGAGGGTGCAAGTGTGGCAGGCTTAACGGTGAGCAGAGCAAGGGAGTGGGTTTTCAACAGCACTTTTGGCAGTCACAAAACTGGTTCTCAAGGCTTCCCTGAGGCGCAGCGCCTCCTGGTGCGCTCTTCTACTTGCCCTGCTGTCCCGCTGCTCATAAGCAGCAGACTGGACATTTTGCCTCTGCCTCCCACCCGGCCATAAATGTTTCCCCCTTGCTCTTGCAGAGATTGTGGAGCACACAGCAGGCAGCAATAACAATGGGCACATGTCTTTCGCTGAGGTCTGAGCGAGTAAGTAAGGTTCACCACCTCGCTTTAAGACGGCCAAATGCACACTCTACAACCATTCTGCACTTGCTCAACCTATAGTTGAACAGCTCCTGACTCCTGTCCAGGGATCCTGTGTATGGCTTCATAAGCCATGGCATTAAGGGGTAGGCTGGATCCCCAAGGATAACGATCGGCATTTCAACACCTCCCACAGTAATTTTCTGGTCTGGGAAGAAAGTCTCTTGCTCAAGCTGTCTAAAAATCCTAGAGTTCCTGAACACACGAGCATCATGAACCTTTCCCGGCTCTCCCACGTAGATGTCGGTGAAAGGTCCCTGTGGTCAACCAGTGCTTGCATGATCATTGAACAGTATCCCTTGCTGTTTCTGTACTCTCCGGCCTCGTTGTCTGGTGCCAAGATAGGGATATGAGTCCCATCTATAGCCCCATCACAGTTAGAGAATCCCATCACGGCAAAGCCATCTATTGTAGCCTGCACGTTTCCCAGACACACAACCCTGGATAGCAGCAGATCAATGATTGCCCTGGTTACTTGCATCACAGCAGCCCCCACTGTAGATTTACCCACTCCAAATTGATTCGCAACTGACCAGTAGCTGTCTGGCATTGCAAGCTTCCAGAGGGCTATTGCCACTCACTTCTGAATTGTGAGGGCTTCTCTCATTTTGGTATTCTTGCGCTGGAGGGCAGGAGAAAGCAAGTCACAAAATTCCATGAACGTGCCCTTACGCATGCGAAAGTTTCTGAGCCAGTGCGAGTCATCCCAGACCTGCAGCACTATGTGATCCCACCACTCAGTGCTTGTTTCCCTGGCCCAGAATCAGCGTTCCACAGCATGATCCTGCCCCATTGCCACCAAAATTGCCAGATTGTCAGACCCCCTACTTTCAAAAACATCAGTGTCCATGTCCTCATCACTGTCGTCACCCTCCTGATAGCGCAGTCATCTCCTGATCGCATTCTTGTGCATACGATGAAGCATAAAGTCCACAACAATGCGCGAGGTGTTCACAACAGCCATTACTGCAGCGGTTACCTGAGCAGGCTCCATGCTTCCACTGCTATGGCATCAGCGCAGGCAGGAAAAGCGCACGAAATGACTGTTGCAGTTGTTTTCACAGCGGGAGGGGCACTGCGGGGGCGGGGGGGCGGTTTGGGAACGGAGAAAGCTCAAAATGGCATCTGCTGGGACTCCGGGAACTGTGGGATAGGTACCCACAGTGCACCACTCGCTATGTTGACGCTTTCCACTGTAGTGTGGATGAACGCTGCCGACTTGCTGTGTTTTGTGGGGACGCACAAAATTGATTTTATACAGTCTGCTTTACAAAATCGACCTCAACACAGTCGACATAAGTTTGTAATGAAGACATACCCTGAGAGTAGTACATCAACAATTGATCAACCAAACTTGTTATTTCACCAAAGAACAGTATCAAGTTCTTTTGGCAGGACTTTAATGCTTTCTCCCATGCTGTCTTTCATGCTTAGGAGGAGCTCCCCTTAAACACATGAAAAGCTACCTCATCATCTTCCTTCAAATCTCTACTTGAAACTTTCCTTTTGCTGTCATGCCTACACTGTAAAACTCTTTGGCTGGTATGCTGATACCACTGATACCACTCTCTATCATGTTGATAGTGTTTCATTGTTTCCCTGCACTGTGTATCTGTATCCATCTATTGTCTCTGGTCTGATACGTATATTGTAAACTCTTTGAGGCAGGGACCACCTCTTTGTTCTGTGTTTGTACAGCACCTAGCCCAGTGGAGTCCTGTTCCATGCCTCAAATTGCTAGGTGCTACAGTTATACAAATAATAATTTCCATGAAAGCATATTGAATGGCATTAATAAAAATTCTATCCTCTCATTCTCTTTTTTAAGGAATTATCCAGAATTTTGGAACACTATGTACAAAGAACATTACCCTTTAACAGGTTTCAATATGATGCCTTTCCAATGCATTGAATGTTCCATTGTTCTTGTATTAAGTAAATGGCTACCTGATTTACTTCCTCTTTCTCATTCACTACTTTATACACCTCACTCCTGTTACCCCATATTTATCGCCTCTCACAACTAAACAGTCCAAACCTTGTTAATTCTCAGTCTCTCCTGCTAAGTAAGCCTGTCTTTGACTCTAATCACTTTCATCGTTCCATCTCTTCTACCTCTGCTATATCTTTTTTGAGACTGGGTGGCCAGAACTGAACTCAGTCTCAGATGACAGATGACCATTGATTTGTATAATAACATATGAGGGGAGGATTTTCAAAGGCACAAAGGGCAGTTAGGAGGTGCTCAACTAGCCCTGACTTTCAATGGGAGTTGGGTGCAACTCCACTCTGCACCTTAAATCTCCCACATTAATATTATTTCCCTCTGCAGTTCTCTGAATGGGGAAGGAAACCGAGGTCTCTGTCGTGACTGCTTACTCAAGAAATTGCTGAGTAAATCCAATAAGTGAGGATCAAGATACATTGTGGTACCCTATACTGTGGCAGAACAGTGCCTAAATCATTTGCTCTAATCCCTCAGACAGAGACAAACACCTACAAGATCTCTACCAAGCATCCTTAAAACTACAATACCCACCTGGGAAAGTGAAAAAACAGATTGACAGAGCCAGAAGAGTACTTAGAAGCCACCTATTACAGAACAGGCCCAACAAAGACAAAAACAGAACACCATTAGCCATCACCTTCAGCCCCCAACTTAAGCCTCTCCAATGCATCATCAAAGACCTACAACCTATCCTGAAAGATGATCCCTCACTCTCACAGATCTTGGGAGACAGACCAGTCCTCACTTACAGACAGCCCCCGAACCTGAAACAAATACTCACCAGCAACCGCACACCACACAACAAACATACTAACCCAGGTACCTATCCTTGTAACAAAGCCCGATGCCAACTCTGTCCTCATAGCCATTCAACTGACACCATCATAGAACCTAATCACATCAGCCACACCATCAGAGGCTCATTCACCTGCACATCGACCAATGTGGTATATGCCATTATGTGCCAGCAATGCCCCTCTGTTATGTACATTGGCCAAACCGGCCAGTCTCTACGCAAAAGAATAAATGGACACAAATCTGACATCAGGAATCATAACATTCAAAAACCAGTAGGAGAACACTTCAGTTTTCCTGGCCATTCCATTAAAGACTTGATGGTGTCAGTTCTGAAACAGAAAAACTTCCAAAACAGACTCCAACGAGAAACTGAGGAACTGGAATTAATTTTCAAATTGGACACAATAAACCAAGGACTAAATAGAACTTGCGAATGGTTTGCTCATTACACTAATTGATTGCATTTCCCTAGTTAATTTACCTTCAATAGTTGTATCTCTCCTGTCAGACACAGATATCAATTTCAAAAGGTACTTTTTTCTCCTGCTGATAATGGCCCATCCAAATTTAACAGCCTCTTAGAATTGGTATGCTAACGTACAACCTTTGTTTTTTTTTTTCTTTCTGTGTGTATAAATGCATCTTACTTCTGTTCCATTCTACGCATCCGATGAAGTGGGCTATAGCCCACGAAAGTTTATGTTGAAATAGACTGGTTAATCTCTAAGGTGCTACAAAGTCTTCCTCGTCTTATTTACAGATACAGACTAACACGGCTGCTAATTTTAAACCTTCATTGACAGGGTGATTAGAAAATCATATTTAGTGTGAACAGTCCCTATGCAGCACTACAAAGATGTGAGATTAAATTACATTTGTTTGTGCTATGTGCTATCTGTACTACAGCTTAAAGTAACATGCTTTACTGAAGGATTTTGAATTAAATAATTAGTGAGAAAATATCAAATTTCCAGTGTGTTGGCATGCTGAAATGCCTTTGCGCTTTCTAAATCTCTGTGTGCCAGTGATTGAAAAAAATAGTGAACTGTTCCCTAAACTAATATTTTCCTTTAAGAAATGAAATTTTTTCCCAAACTTTCTGGTATTCTTGACTCAAGTTTGCTTGGCTTAAAAAAACAAACAAGCACAGGTTTTGTAACTGGGAAAGAGGAGTAGCTGTCAGAGGGTACAATTTTCAAAAATGCTTCAACGAATTAGGAGCTTAAGTCTCATTGAGACTTAGTGGCACTTACCCTTAGAAGTCTATCTAGGTCAGTGGTTCTCAGACTGGGGGTTGAGACCCTTCTGGGGGTCGCAGGCCGATTCCGGGGGGGTGTTGCAGGCTGCCAACGCCTTTGGGGGCATTTTAGCGGAAGCTCCAAAGATGCGAGTGAGTCCGCCGAAAAACCGCTGAAGTGCAAGCTTCCGCTATCGGCGGCATTTCGGCGGGCACAGAGACGAACGCTGTGTGTCCATCTAAATGCCACCAAAACTGGAAGGGTTCAATTCGGCGGCATTTTGGCGGAAATACCCAGGGCACGAGAGGACGTGGCAAAGCAAAAAGGAGTCACCTAACCAACAAGTTTGAGAACCACTGATCTAGGTGCTTATGAAAATTTTATCACTGGTCTTGTGAATTCTATTCCTTACTCTAGTGAAGACTTAATATGTGATTATGGGAAAGTCACTTGAGGCACAATCCAGCAAAGCACTGGGCATTCTGACCCCAGTCTAGCTAAGTGTTTAAGAATATTCTTAATTGTAGTCACATGAATAATGCCACAATTAAGCACATACTTAAGTGCTTTGCTGGATCAGGACCAGATTGCTGAGCACTCTGCAGGATTGAGCCTATAAATCTGTGGGTAAACAGAGGTAGAAAAATCTGTAAAATGGCTATAATCACAGGGGACAGGATTGTTAGCCTTAATTCACCAATGTTTGTAAATCACTTGGGGATTCTTTGCTGAAAGATGCTGTGTAAGTGTAAAGTATTTTATTGTAGCAAAGGCTGTAGACAAATATACATGACTTCCTGTAGTAGCTCAACATCAGAATTTTAGGTTGGGCACTTTCATAGGTGCTGGAACTAGGGTGCTGGGGGTGCTGTCATACCCTGGCTTGAAATAGTAATAGCAACCCAAATACACTGTAGACGGTTTCTGCTGTCAGCACCCCACTATAAAAATTGTCCCCTCACCACTAGGCACTTTAATCCTTCAAAATTCATTAGTTATTTGAGGATAATTGGGAAAGTTCCCTCAGTCCCCTGCTATGGTTGCTGTGTTGTACTATGATGCCTAGGCACCATCCATAAAGTCCTGCTACTTAAGAGCA
>ML677343.1:12623034-12648034 GCA_007922305.1 Dermatemys mawii | reverse complement strand
TTGTCCAATTTTTAAATTATCTGTCATTCTATATTGGTGTGAAATATTGGTCCCACTGACTTCAAGAGTCAGGATTTCAGCCTGGGATTTTTATTTCAATGTCTCACCACCCCACAACAGTGCTAATATTATCCATGAGATGAGGCCTGGAACAAGAACCTACTTTAATGGATAACCACTTCTCTCAGCCTTCCTCCCCCAAACTCCTCACTATGTCCTTCCTAAATCAACTCTAGTCCTTCCTTATAATTTTCTTAAATCCACTCTCCCTAAGCTCCTAGAACATGTAGGTTTTTTTGTTAGTGGGATCAGTCATATGTGTTAGGATTTTCAGGAAGCTCCTTTAGTAGAATAAAAAGGAAACTGGAATCTCAAATCAAAATTCAGTCAAAACTGCCAGGTTTCATCCAATTTTATTTGAAACTACAGAAAACTCCAGATTTTGATTTACACTAGGGATGGGTGAATTTGTTGTTTTATTTTTGTAACTCTTCTGCCTGAGTGTGGTTAAATATATCTAGGGTCCCTCTTTGCCAAATAACTAAACTGGCTTTAATCCTGTGCTAGGAAAACTGAAAGAGTACTTTCTCCCTGAGTGCCCTTAAAAGGCAATATTTCTCAGGCAAACTCTGACTCTGTGTATGACACAAGGAAAACTTTATTAGGATGAACGAGAAATAAAATACTCCCCCCCCCCCCATGGTCACTTTTTGGCAGTAGTCCATCAACTCCATTCCTCACCTGCTGGAATGATTGTCCAATAGGCAAATGTCCCTTTACATCACTTTCCTCTTTCCCATCTGCTTAAACTTCATGCACAGTTTGGTGTCAGTGGGCAATGCAGCCCTAGAGTTCCAACATGTCTTTGGGCAGATTTGTCTCCAGTTACTTCAGAAGTGCTGCCTGACCTTCCTTGAGGTGCCACTGTCTTATCCAGGTTGAGTGGTTTCCGCTTTATTTAGTAGCTAAGTTGGCAGGACCTCACTGGCGTTCACAAAGTTTTGCTGCAGAACTCTGTGGCTTCATCAAAGTGCCCTATCTGTATTGGAACTACATGGGAACCACCTGTTGCAGGGTACTTTCGTGTCCCGTAGGAGCGAAGCACACACACAGCTGTTGAATAGAAGTAGTGAGTTTACTGAAGGCAAAAGTGGCACAGCCGCAACGGGGGCTCCCTTCGTTGCTGCCACTAAAACGGGGACCCGACGCATCAGAGCAATGCTCGGGGAAGAAGCCCACTGGGCATGGGAATACAGGCAAAGAAATAACTGAAACATTTGCATCTCATGCATACCTCATGAATAACTAATACCTTGTTTTTGTCTTAATTAGTATTGCATAATACAAGCAGGTGTCTCGGTATCTTGTTGTTAGTCTACACACTACAAATAGGTGCTGGGTACTGGTTAGCTCCGGTTTGGAAACTATGCAAAAACAGGGCAGGAACTGATAACACTAACCTTGAGTACCCCTTCCTTCCCAGGAGTGGGGGGGCATGAACACCCTTTCCTTCCCTGGAGTCAAGGGGAAGAGCGCCTAGCACTCATCCGTGACAATGTCTTCCGCGCCCTTACACCACCTCTGTGTTAGAGTCCTTTCAGTGATGCAGGATCTTCAGTGGAGTAGAACCAGCAACATGTAGGACTTTTGAGCAGAATCCTTGCCATGATGTAATAGCCCTTCCCCCATGTGAGTTCAGTTCCATTGCTTAACCACTCTGAGTATATTTACAGTGACTCCCAAAGTCCCTGGAGGAATTTTAGGTAGAACACTTAAGCAAATGAAGCTCTCTCTATAGCTGTACTTCCCTGTTCACATATAGATGAGGACAGAGGACTCCTTCCCATCTGGAGCTTCCATCCATCTGGAGTTCTGGATGAATAACTTATATCCTTAGGAATCTCCTCCTCATCCACCTTCCTGTCTTTCTGTCAGGATTCCTCCTGGCTCAGTGCTTGGTTAAGCTCCTCTTCTCCTCTGCATCTTACCTCTGGGATATCTCATTTGCAAACACAAATTTGACTTCCATCTTTATACCGATGACTCACAGATCTATATCTCTGCTCAGACCTCTCTTTCTGTCCAAACTAAACTGTTGGCCTGTTTCTCTAACATATCTCCTTGTGGAGATCTAGCAGACAGCTCAAGTTCAACATAGCTAAAACAGTGCTCCTAATCTCCCCCGGCTGCTAAGTCCTCCCATCACTTTTATCAATTGCTGTGGACAACACCATCTACCTGGCCATCATTCCGGCCCACTACATTTTGGTGTTATCACTCCCATGAATAGGCAGTATGTGTTACCACTCCCATTTAAAATATACACAACCAGATTCTAGGCTTACTCCCACTAACGTAGGTGGCAAATCTGCTAATGACTGCACTGGAAGCAGTATAGGTCCCGCTTATTTGGCAAAAATCAATTATTGCTTAGTCAAAAAGCATATAATTTACTAGTCAGAGCCAAATAGGATATAGCCCTCTGGGCCATCAGTGCTTTGTGAAAGAGAGGCAGATCTATAGTCAAAATTATTTTTTATTTAGCCAAATTATAGTAAGAAATGTTCCCTCTAATTTTTGATGCCCAAAGTAGCCCCTCCTGATAATGCTACTTGATGAATATTATGTTAACAAATTCTAGTCTTTTCTACATTCCTGAATACAGGGTCAAATTACATACTCTTGTACTTCCCAGTGGCAGACTTTTTTCCTGCCATGGCTGGCCACACACTCGTTTTACCCTTCTTCTAGCAGTTGCTGAAAACTTTGCTGGTTGTAAATTGGTGCAGCTCCACTGAATTTACTGGAGTTGTGCCAGCTCACATGAGCAGAAAATGCTCCCGTACATTGCATCTTTGGGGCCATGAGATTCTCCACAGTGGCCTAGACTTCCCTTGAGTTAGAGGCATAGGTGTCTGATTTTTTTTCAACCGGAATACCAGTCGAAAAGGGACCCTGGCAGCTCCAGGCAGCACTGATGACCAGGCCGTTAAAAGTCTGGGGCTAATGCAGGCTCCCTACCTGGCTCCATGTGGCTCCCCAGAAGCAGAAATATGTCCCCCAGCTCCGAAGCAGAGGCATGGCCGGGGGCCTCCTGAGCACCAGCTCTGTAGCTCCATTGGCCAGGAACCAAAGCCTGTGGGAGCGGTGCCTATGAGTGGAGACACCATGCAGAGCCACCTGGCCATGCCTCTGCCTCAGAGCCAAGCAATATATCATTGCTTTCAGGGAACTGCCCAAGGTAAGTGCCACCCAGAGCCTGCACCCTTCACCCCCTCCTGTGCACCCCAACCCCCTGCCCCAGCTTGGAACCCTCTCCTGCATGCTACCCCCCTCATCCCTGGCCCCCAGCTCAGAGCCCGCAGCCCCAGCCCAGAGTCGGTATCTTCTCTCACACCCCAACCCTCTGCTGGAGCCTGGATCCCACTTCTGCACCTTGAACTCCTAATTTCTGGCCCCAGCCTGGTGAAAATGAGCAAGTGAGTGAGGGCTGGGGAGAGTGAGTGATAGAGGGAAGGGGGATGGAGCAAGCAGGGGCAGGGCCTCAGGGAAGGGGCGGGGAGGAGGAGGGGCAAGGGAGTTCGGTTTTGTGCAGTTAGAAAGTTAGAAACCCTATAGATGCACAATGGGTGAAGTGGTGGAGGTGCAGTTTTGTGGACTGGTATTGTGTAACTGACAGACACTGATGGTGCTGTTCCTTGACTGCACTGGTTTCTTCTGAATCTGCTTGCGATAAAATGACTTTAAAAAGGTTCATTTTCATTTCTCCTGCCCTGGCCTTCACACAATACATATGTTCAAGGCACAAAAATACACCGGCATATTAAAAGATGATGCAAGAAATGAAGAGACAATCTTTTTGTAGAGTAATTGCAGTCTCCTCATACTGCTGGTTTTAATGCTTCTCTTTGTCAGTGATTTAGATCATGGTCTCTCTCTGTTTTTCAGCCTTAAGCTAATATCAATTAATTTTTCTCTGAGAATTCACTGCCAGCCAGGCTCTTTTAAAAATGTTTTTTCCACAGTCCAATCGTACCTCATGGTATGTTGTGAAGATAAATTCATTAATGTTTGTGAAGTATCCAGGAATGACAGTTAGGAAAGCCATAAAAAAGCCAATGAGGGAATTAACAGTTCTGTCTTCAGAGCAAGGCTTACATGGTGGGTGGTAAATAAAGCCTGGGGCCATGCACTGAATGCTAAGAATAACAAAAAGAAATTGAATTAAGAGAGCACTGAATGAGGCAGGGATCCTGTGGAAAAAAGTAGTATGTGGTTATGTAATGAATTAAATCCATTATATTTCAGGATACATTCTTTAAGGTTGCACATGCATCCTTACTTCTGGCATTTCCTAACTTTTCAGTGTTTGACTTTGCACCATTCACATTCTTTTAATGTAGTTGTTTTGTATGTAATACAGATATCTAAGCTCAGAACCTTCGCTTGGAGCATGGCGTGTGTGTGTGTGTGCGTGTGTGTGTGCGTGTGCATGCAGTCCTTGGCAAACTGTGTAGTGTGCTGGCCCCCCTGGATAGCTCAGGACAGTTAAACTAGCTACCAGTGGCCTCTAGAGGCCAGTGCAACAGTAGAGGATTTTCAGAACATAAGGACGCTCCAGGTGAACCCCTGCTTTCTGTGGATCATTACCCCTACATCAGCAGCAAGGAGTGGGGTGATGATATGGTACAAAACAGATAGTCTTCAGTGTAGGATCTGGGCTATACACTCTGTAGAATGAGATGCATGTTCTTTACAATCTATGGGACAGACCACATGGTGCATAGTGTGAAAATGTTCAACTTTAATAATATATTTTGTCACATGGAATATATTTTAATATATATTATCCTTTAAACTTGTGCATTTTCAAACCATATAAATACAGTATGACCCATATTGTAGTGATGATTTAGTTTACTTTACTTACTATAATCTTTAGGCTTTTGCAAATGTATCTGCATAATGTTCTTCTGTAGGTCTTTCTACTGATTTCTTTTTTAAAAAAGAAGTGCAAATATTTGTATCTCTTTCTGAAGTCTGTGAGTACAGATCACAAAGACTTTGTTAATTTGGCTGCATTATTTTCTTTTTCCACATTCAGCTCTTCAAAGGGATGGTAAATGAGACTTTTCAGTCAGGCAAATAGATGTCAATGTGTTAATACAATTTCACAACTGGGCAGTGTAGTGAGGCGGTGCGGTTCCCCACCACCCAGGAGAGAGATGAGTACCTCCGGACACCAGAGTGGGAGGAGCCAGGAAGCTCTGAGCCTCCCCCGCAGAGGGTCAGGCATTGCCCCGGAAATATAAAGTCCCGACCTCGGAGCTCACCTGGAGAGCAGCCGCCAGGGAGGCCAGACGCCTCCAGCCTAGCTTGCAATTGGGAAACCCCAGCAGCCTGTGGTAAACCCGAGGACTGCCATGACCTGCCCCGCGCCAGCTACCCAGAGGAGTTGCCAAGCCTGCCCCACGCCAGCTATACCAAGGATCCCATGGTGCTGGACCCCTCTGAGGACACCACCCCGACCCAGGTACCACAAGAAGGAGAGTCTAGAAGTAACCCGTGGGCAGCCGACCCTAGTCTGGCTGCAGCACTGCCAGAACCCATGTCAGTGTGTTGCGGCCAGGATCCCCACTTATGCTGCTAGGGCCCCAGGCTGGGAGGCAGTAGAGTGGGAGGGTCTACATCCCCCCCGCCACCCAACTCGCGGGTGGTAGTCTCCCCCAGAGCAGCCCAGTTGTGGATAACTATCAGACGTATTCCTGCACAGGAGAAAGCGTAATTCACTAAGAACACATTTAGGCAACTTTTTTTTAAATAATTAAAATTTCCCCCAGGCCCTTTGGAACCTAGGCCTGGGCCTACTGTTTATCCTGGTGTCACTCAGCCCCTGCCTCTCCATTGCCCTGCCCTGGCATAGGGCCTGGGCTTCCTGTGTTTATTTCTGTGGCTGAACTAATTCCCCACAAGACATCTTCCTGAGTTTAGTGAAGTGGTGTGGTTCCCTGCCGCCCCGGAGAGAGACGAGCCCCAGCTAACCTCTCTACCGACAGTTATTGCAGAAGTCTTTTTTTCTTACCAACAATAGATCTGTTTTAAGGAAAGATGTTCAAGCAAGGGTGTGGGGAAATCATTTTTTAAAAAAGTTGCCTAAATGTGTTCTTAGTGAATTACACTTTCTCCTGTGCAGGAATATGTCTGATAGTTATCCATAACTGGGCTGCTCTGCTTGCAGTGCAGATAGGATGGCAGTCCAGAGGTGTTAAGAAGGCCACCCAGCAAACCTCTTCTGCAGGTCCTCAGAATTCTGCCTTCACACCTCAGAGCCAGCACTGGATTCAGGGCCCCTGTTACAACAGATCCCTTTTCCTGTTGTTTTTCCACTGCAAGTGGCCTTTTCTATTAACAGCAGTTAACTTTTCTCCCTTTCTTTTCATCCCCACCACCCCACCCCACACACTCTGAGTTCCTTTTGTGAAGCATTTGTATTCCTGATTGGCTTCTTACCACGTGAGCGCATTTTTACCACACAGGACAGGCAAGATGGCAAACAGGGCGATGTAGACTTGAACAGAGAGAATATGTGCTTCATGTGAGCCATGTGTTGAGATAGGTCCCGTTCCCATTTTGGAAAGAATTCTTCTGTCATGTGGTGACTGACTGTTTGAGGGGGGCAGGCACCTAGCCTACTTGAAAGAAGCTCTGCTAAGGAGAATCAGCCCTGAGCCTGCACCCAATAACCTGGGAAAATTACATACCACCCCAGGGGGAGTCTGAGTGTAGCAATGATACTTTCAGTGAAAGGAGGGAAGTCACCCGACATTAATTAGAGAAGATGCCACAAGCGGGATTCAGAAACTTAAAACTGTGAGCTGGACACTCACCCCACAGTGCATGTGGCAGTGTCTTCTGCCTCATGTTCTACAACCAACATTTCCTTTACTGTGCCCCTGTCTGCTCCCTCACCATACTCCATTCACAGTGATTGTTGTTGGTCAGTGAGGACCCAGGGTTCAGAGGTGCATTTGGGTGAGTTCACCTCCCACCTGGGAAAGAAGGCACCTTGCTTGCTCCACCACCTGAGCACTTGTGCTGGCTGGATGCCCCACCAGCTGCTCATCCCTCTCTGCTGGTCTTTGAATACCAGACTGGGGGATCTGTAGGGAGAGTCCAGACCTCCTAGCTCGGACATCTGTCTCCCTCACCTCCCCTAATACTTTCACAGGGCTCTGGCATTTGAACCCCTGGCCTAATGAGGTCCTTTTAGCTGACAGTGACCCCATCATTTGGGACAGGTTAAGCACAGTTCTGCTCCCCTTTATTCATACAATAACGACAACAATACGATAACATTTCACTACCCCTGCATTCACTATTAAAGTGACTTGTAACTCAACAGCCAAAGTTGATCAATTTGATCTACACAGCTCTAGCTGCTGTATATCTTGGCACAGTAGGTGTGTTCATGTAAATACAGTTTGCTCCTGAAGTCTCTCCCCCTCCCAGCTAGCTGTCTGGGGAGAACTCATTCAGACCCTGCCTACACAGGGGTCTCATTTTCAGAAAGTGCAGAGCATCTGCCCCCTGAAAATCAGCATTTGTTTTCCAGCAGCATTTCTGGAATGTGCGGCACTGGGCACGTTTCAAGTTCATTACTTATTGTTAGCCCTGCTTTGTGATAAGTTTACACAGAGCATCTTGGGGATGGTTTTTCTGTGTTGTTCCCTATTTTTGTTCCTGACAGTTTTTCTATTGGACATACCCAAGGTTGTTCTTTGGGTTAGTTGCTCCACGTGTAGCACTCACGTTCTCATCACCAGTGTGGTGTTCCTCATGATGAAGTGAAAGAAGACAGGGATTTCTTATTTGGGATGCTGGGTTCAGACAGACCCTCTATCTCTCCGTCTTTCTAGCTTTACAGTCAGAAAGACATGGTCTGTGGTGCACAGTCTCACCACATACAATCTGTCTAATCCCTGCCCATGATCAAACAATCATGCTGGTTTCATATCCTGGTCTTTCCTTTTGCTAGTAAGAAGTTCCCACTCCTTGCTATTAGTACTTGCACTTTTTCTTGGTATTGGTTCATGGTGCTCTCTTTCTCTCTTACTTGCTGCAGACTCCCTAGTTCTGAAACAGCCTGTGAATAATCTCCCAAATTTACTGAAGAGAATGGCTAAAGTATTTTTATTTTTCCCTCTCTGTAAAAAAAGCCCTCTGTTTTGGGGTCTTACCTTTCCTGACCCTGATGAACACTGAAGTCATGGAGATGCAGTTTCCTAACAGCATCCTCTCTTACTCCCCTGGACTTCTTTGCTCTGTCTCCAGAGGCCTACAAGTCTCCTTGTCAGCGTTGTGCTCCTTTTGTTTGTCAAGCCTTTTTATCTCAAACACAAATCTTTAATGTTTCCTATGGTATCATTTTTGATTTATTGCTCTGGAGTTGTAAAATAGTCCATGTTTAATATTTATAGGTTCATGAATTAATTAGTTGGCAAATGCTGTATAAGGATTAGTGCATTTATTGGTAATTGAGAAATATTAGACCCTGCCCTCCTAAGGATTCTTGCTATGGATTCTATATTCTTGCTATAGAGTGTGCTGATCTGAGTTTGGCATTAAGTATGGTGTGTCTCATGAAATCGGCCTTCTGCCTGAAATTATCTTAATCCGTTGTATCTTTATGCAGAGCAGGAGCCATTCTGATCTTGGTTACACCTGTGTAATCTTGCTGACTTCCCCTGTGACTGATACCAGAGTTTGGCCCAATAGACAATTATTTCTGATTATTTTTATTATAATACAAATATGAATAGCCGAGGCCACTGAAGTCAATGGGAATAAGATGTGGCCTGTGACTGACTGTCTTATAATTATCTAAAGTTACTTAATAAATATATATGTATTTGTTAAACTCTGAATATGAATTTGCTGCAAATAACACAAAAGAAGACATTTCCTGCTTTAATGAGCTTTTTAGAAATGGGGCCTAATTTTGGCTATGATTCATCAAAGCCCTTAGTCATTTGCTCACCTTTATACATAAGGAATACTAGTGAAGACTTTGATGGGAATACTCATGTGCTTAATCCTCAGGCTTTGCAGATTTGAAGGCTGTCAGAGGTGCTAAGCACCTTTAGTCTCCAGTAACGGCATTTGGAGTCCATGTGCTTGGTATCTGAAAATCAGGCCTGTATTAATTGCAGTTTGCAGAGGCCTGGTGGTCTAGGTGACTGAATATTGGGCTGGGAACCACAAACTTTCTAAATTCTATTTCCACATCAGATGTTAACTTACTATGCACATGGAGAGTGTCACTTCATTCCAACTCAGTTTCCTCATCTGTAGACTGGGGATAATAAAACTTAAGAGGGATATTTGGAGCTTTAATATTTGTCCAGTGCTATGCAAATGTAAAGCACTTGAGCTCATTTTTTAAATATATATTTAACATATAAATTCTTAAGGGCAGGAATTGTCCTTCTTTGTGACTAATACAAGGCAGAGCACATTGTTTGTGCAGAACACCAAATATTAAGTCACCAAATATTTTTTTCAGATTTATCTTTTTTGAAGTTTTCCCATCAAACTAGTTTGTTGAATTAGTTACATTCGTTAGTGGTGAAAGAGTTACCTTGATGACTATTTATTAAATCTACAGCACATTAGAAAAGTGGCCTCATTTCTCTCTCTCCCCAGGTCTGCAAGGTGCTGAGCTCTTCATTTGCAACAGCAGGAAGAGCTCAACATTTTCCAGAATCTGGACTTGGAGCATACTCAGTCTATCATTGGCTTCCATGGAGGCACTGGCTGTCTCCATGTATTTCAGAAGCCTTCAGTACAATGTTACCCCTTGGATTCAAATGGTTAGCCAGTTTTGAGGATCTTGCCGGTTGTTTCCTTTAGAAGGCGAAACTGATGATGGAGTTAAGTATTTCTCTGATGTGATCCTAAGAATGTACACAAAGCCCTGTTTCCCTGACCGTAATAGGAATCAAACAGGAGGCAGCCAGCTGTCTGCCTAAAAAGCTCACTCTCTGCTTTCTTTCAGGGCCACACTACAAGTGCTTCTCCCACTGTCTCCAGTTCTCTGGCTGCTTCTGAGTGGTTCTGCTCAAGACGTGTCCATCAAACATACCTAGTACGCTGCCCTTTCATTCAGTCCTCAGGGAAAACCCGCAATCCACATAGCTGACAGTCAAACTAGCCTTGCAGTGTAGTCTCCTATTGTTTTAGCTATTTTACTCAAAAAAGAAGCTTAGATGTTTCTTACATTTATCCCGAATGAAGGGTAGCTCTTTTTTGCCCTCCAGTTTCAATGAGGTTTCATCCAATTTCCATATCAAGTGAAGTCTGCAACACATTAGAAAAATGGCCTAATTTTTCTCTATGTTCAATCCTGGAAGATGTTAAGTACCCTCAGTTCCAACTGCAGGAGGTGGTCAGCACTTTTTAGGATCTTTGCTTGGACCATACTCCGTCTCAGCCTGGCTTCTGCAGAGGAAATGGCAGTGTGTCATGTATTTCAGAAGATGTCAATGCACTATCGTCTTTTAAAATGATCTCATTTACCATAATAAGGATGTAGCTTCAGTTCACTCTTACAATTAATATTTTTCTAAGTTACTACCCACAAGAAATGAAGTGGGAAAGTTAGAGATGTTCAGTCCCAAAGTAGGTCATACCTAATAACTTTTAGTCCCTCACTGACAAAGTTTCAAGCAAAAACAGTAACTTGGCTTTGACCTTGCTCTCTTCAAAAAGGAAGTTACTTCTGAGCAGCAACATCAAAAAGAATAAATAATTGTTTTTCTTTTTGTTGTTATGATATGGATCATCTGAGCAGTTAGTGGTAAGCAAGCAGTCTTTGATTTGGTTCAGACGCCCTAGTGTTTGGTCCTCTCTTTATGTCAGCATGTTCCTGTTCCCACACCAGGAAAGTAGAATCCCTTGATTAAATTCATATTTGTTTTAATCTTTCCTGTGTCTGATCTCAAGCTCAAAGATTCTAATGAAAAAAGTAGTGTATCCTGCTGGGAAGAGTGCTGATGTCAGACTTTAGTCTGTTTGTTCTGTTCTAACCTGATAATGTTAGAAATGCTCAGAACCCAATGCTTTACTCCAGCAGATTCTTAAGACAAAGTTATTTTGATACTTCATGTAGGGTTGTATGCAGGGCTTTTTATTTGTAGAATTTTAAAAAAAACACCAACAAAACTCAAACCTAAAACAAATATTTATGAAGCAGCAGCTGTCCACAACAGTGAGTATAATTAATCTGACCCTGATTCAATTCTTTGTATGAGGCAAGTTTGCAATCTTCAACACTAAATCCAGGAGTATCAGATATAATGATAAATATTTGAGTAACTATGTTTGTATCCTGTGACACATACTTATTAAAAAAAATTCTTGGTTATTTATTTTGTTTTTGTTTGCATTTTAGAAGCAGTTGAATTTTAATAATACTTTAAAGGATATTACATAGCTTTCTTTTCATTTTATTTATAATTTATTGTGATTATCGGGTCTGTGAACTTGTTCCTCCATTGAACTTAACAGCTCATTATAGGATCTTTTGTTTTGATGAGATCTGACCAGATGGTTTTCTGTCCTCATTTGCCCTTATTTTAGTTTGACAATACCATGGATAATATGTTCCCTTTACAGAAATGCTGATCTTGGCAATTTCCCTAATAGAGTCTTTTATCTTTCCATATCCATATGGCACTATATTTATTACTTGAAGTGTATCGTGCCCTTGTAGGGATTAAGCAGCAAAATGAACAAGTTAGAAAATGTCTCCACTTATAATGTGAATGCATAACACTCTAATACTGCTTTTATCCGAGGGTATGATGTAACTGATGAGATGTGGTTGATTTGAAATGGACTAACCATGAGGTTAGAAAGAAATGGACTAGAAGAAATGAGTCTATTCCTGGCTTTAAAATAGACTTTCTCTGTAACCCAGGCAAATCTCTAAAAGAATCCAGATGATTTCAGTGCCATTTGGATCAGGGCTCTTAACCTCCATTTACCTTACCTATTCCCTTCCCTTCCATACACACAGTTGTTGTAAGGCTTAATATGTTCATGTTTGTTTGAAGACTGTGAGGAAGAAATCAGAGGGGTAGCCGTGTTAGTCTGGAATTGCAGAAGTGACAAAGAATCCTGTGGCAGTCTTTAAGTCCAGTTAGTCTTTAAGGTGCCACAGGACTCTTTGTCACTTCTGTGAGGAAGAAGGTGCTAGAGATATGCAAAACTGTGTTATACTGTAGGATGCTGTTGTTCAGAAATGCCATAATGGTGCTTGCTCTTTTTTAGACAGGACTGTGTCTGTCCTTTACAGTTTATGGTGAAAGTGCCTGAGCCTATATGCCTGAAAAGTGCCTGAGCCTTGTATGATTAATCCTGGATCATGTAAGTAGTCTCACTGAATATAGTGAGTGAGAGTGGAAGGATCAATCACTAAGATAAAACAGGGTGGAGGATGCCAATGAGCAGAATGAGGAAGCGGGAAGTCGCTGGCTCCGTGGATATGGGGAAAACAGTGGACGTGATATACCTTGACTTTAGCAAAGCTTTTGATAGGTCTCTCATGGTATTCTTGCCAGCAAGTTAAAAAAGTATGGATTGGATGAATGAACTATAAAGTGGATAGAAAGCTGGCTAGATTGTCAGGCTCAATGGGTAGTGATCAACAGCTTGATAAGTAGTTGGCAGCAGGTATCAGGCAGAGTGACCTAAGGGTCGGTCCTGAGGCTGGTTTTGTTCAACATTTTCATTATTATGAAATCATTTAATAGATATCACCCTCAGCAAGTTCGCAGATGACACTAAGCTGTGGGGAGAGGTAGATATGCTGGAAGGTAGGGTTAGGGTCCAGAGTGATCTAGACAAATTGGAGGACTGAGCCAAAAAAAATCTGATGAGGTTCAACAAGGACAAGTGCAGACTCCTGCTCTTAGGATGGAAGAATCCCATGCACTGCTACAGGCTGGGGACTGAATGGCTAAGCAGCAGTTCTGCAGAAAAGGATCTGGGGATTACAGTTGGATATGAATCAATAGTGTGCCCTTGTTACCAAGAAGGCTAATGGCATATTGGGCAGCATTAGTAGGAGCATTGCCAGTGGATTGAGGGAAGTGATTATTCACCCCTATTAGGCACTGGTGAAGCCACATTTGGAGTATTGCATCCAGTTTTGGGCCCTCCACTACAGAAAGGATGTGGACAAATTGGAGAGAGTTCAGTGGAGGGCAACGAAAATGATAAGGAACTGGGGCACATGACTTATGTGGAGAGGTTGATGGAAATGGGCTTATTTAGTCTGCAGAAAAAAAGAGTGAGGAGGGGATTTGATTGCGGCCTTTAACTATCTGAAAGGGGGGTTCCAAAGAGGATGGAGTTAGGCTGTTCTCAGTGGTGGAATATGATAGAACAAGGAATAATGGTCTCAAATTGCAGTGGGAGACTAGGTTGGACATTAGGAGGGTAGTGAAGCACTGGAATGGGTTACCTAGAGCAGTGATGGAATCTCCATACTTAGCGGTTTTTAAGGCCTGGCTTGACAAAGCCCTGATTGGGATGATTTGGTGGGGTTGGTCCAGCTTTGAGCCGGGAGTTGTATTAGATGACCTCCTGAGATCTCTTCCAACTCTGATCTTCTATGATTCTAAGTCAGAGATCTGCAACCTTTGGCTTGCGGCTCACCAGGGTAAGACTGGTTTGTTTACCTGCATCTGCAGGTTCAGCCAATTGCGGCTCCCACTGTTCACCACTCCAGGTAAATTGGGGCTGCAGGAAGTAGCAGCCAGCACCTCTCTCAATCCGTGCCACTTCCCACAGCCCCCACTGGCCAAGAGCGGTGAACCATGCATTTTACCATGCTATTACTGAGCAGCAAGTTGTTAGTTTTCATGAGATACCTTATAAGTGAAGCAAAGAGGGGCGGGTCATGTAGTCCGCAGGCAAGACAAAAGGTGGACAACCAACATCACTGACTGGATCCCCAGAGGCCACAAGCGACCACTGGGCAGATCAAAAACATGCTGGGCCAGAAGTGGAAAGAATGTGCTTGCAACAAAATAGACTGGTGTGGCGTCAACTTGAGTTCCTGGAGGGATGGACAAGGACAAGTCGGACGAAGGTGACCTTACAAGGCATATTTGGTACAAAAATTATTACAGTGGTGGCATTTTGTCAGTCTCTATTGAGTAGGGGGATTAAATGCCTTATCTAGGTGAAGTCCTTTTTTAATTATAGGGCCAAATTCTCAGCTGATGTAAATAAGCATAGCTTCACTGATGTTAATAGAACTCTGACAATTTTATATCGGCTGAGAATCTAACACCAATAGTTAACTCCTCCATGTGTAATATTTCTAGGCCAAAGTCTGTTTTCTTACATCTTTGCAATCCCTTTTGAAAACCAGTGGGTTTGCACTGATGTAGTTAAAAACATTTGGTCCTGTAAATTATATGGCTCTTATTAGTTTCACTGTGACTTTAAACAAAATAGCTAAAATAAGGTGTGTGTGGGGGGGTTGTCTTTTGAGAAGCACAAGAGCTGGAATGTGCCCTTTTGTGTGTTCAGTAGTATGGTTGTTTATTCTCAGTTTGACAGCCAGCACTGATGTTATGCTATAAGCTGTCTTGTCCAGTGCCCCTTGTCCAGTGCCCATGTGACAATATGGATACCCTATTGTCCTTCTAGCTGAGCTTATTAATGCCAGGAACATGCAATAAAGTTTTCAGTTTTCAACTGGAAAGACCAGTTTCAACTGGAACCTGTACAGTGTCCCTTTGTCACTTAGGCACTTGGAAATTTCCTAGGTTTTCTGTAAGGTAGCATATGGTTGCCTACAGTTTGGGAATCCCTTGTTCATTTCTGTGACAGTCCAAGCAAGAGGCTATTCATTTTAAACATTCCATAGGTCATCCAACAGTCCTTGTTGTTGATCAAAAGCCCTTAAGCAGAACATACAACACATTGTTAGTGATTCCGCTTATGAAAATATTTTGTTGTCCGAGCCTGTGTCAAATGTGTGCTGAAATACACAACACACAAAACATTTGAAATGCCAGTGTATGACTTCATCTAGTCATGGTGCACTACATTCAGCCCTCCCTTTTTCTAAAGAATATGAATGTGCTCTTTCTATTTTTCCAGTTCAACACAAAAGTTTTTAATCTCTTTTCAAAGTATAAAATATCTTACAAAGTCTTGAAAGGTGACTTATAAAACCAGATCAAATAGTTTTGACATTTGCTATCTAGCCATTAAAAGACATACTACAGATGCAATGCCAGCTTTCCGTGGTTGATTTGCTGTAGATAAAGGGCGAACCTGCATCTATCATTATCAACATGATGAGTCCGGCTTGTGTGAGCAATATCCTGGAGAGAAACATAAATGTTAATCCATTGCTTAACTTTTGTGTCTCTTTTTATTCTTCAACTAAACTGAGACTCTGCATCAATTGAATTCTTTTGCCATTTTTTTTTTTAGTTTTCCAAAATTTGCTGAAACACATCGGTGACTTGCTGGTTTTAGATTTTGAGTTTACCATAATAATTTTGCAGAATAATCTTCAAACTATTTATTCAACAAGACATCTGAATTCACATCCTGATATTCAGAAACAGGATCTAAACTAAATAAAAATGAAACAAAATTTGATCTACCTACATAGCCTGATAAAAGCTTGTGAGAGAGGAAAATAAATATGTAGATTGATTTTTTTTTGATGTTCATGATCATGTTAGAGGCACACTTAGTGCACGAGTGCTTATTTTATATTTCATTATTTTTAGGCGAATATATTTAATGTTTTAGGACCCAGTATTGTAATGCCAAGTTGTTAACCTCATTTACTGAATAATCTGGATTCTCTCATAAATTCCTCCAAAAAGAGACATCAGGGCTTACCATTTGGAGTTAGTGTTTTTTAATTGCTTTATTTACATGCTAGTGGCTACATGCAAGGAGTAATTATGAAGGGAAAGTTAGTGAAAAGGTTAATCTTTTTATTGCAAACAAACACATACTGAAATGCAAGGCCTCCAGCCTAAAATTCTTATTCAATAGTTATTCAGGCAAAACTCCTATTGACTCCAGCTGAGTAATGTGTTAGAGTAACAACTGAATAAAAACTTCAGGACCTAGAATTGCTTAAGAAGACCATACTTTCAAAGAAACTATTTTGAGAGAACCTTAATTTAAATACCATATTAAGTTTCTTTGGCTCCATTACTACAACCAGTTAGAAAATCAGGTGATTGAATTATAAGAAATAACTTTCATGAACCTTGAGCAAAAGAGAAAAGCTTGACTCTTACTCAGACATCTTTGCATGTCCGCGTACAATCAAACACAAGTAGAATAGTATTACAATATTAAATCAGAACAATAATAAGCTTGTGGTCCAAGAATAGTATTTAACTACTCTAATATTCCATTGCCACATATACTGGATAATTGAACGTTCAAACCTGGATTTTCCTATTGTTGATCCTGTGTCCAGGAATGAGCATGAGCTAAGACTTGCCAATAAGTTAGTATTTTTATGGTGCTACTTCCAAGGGATCTATTACCTTAATTATCACTTGTGGCCTGAGAGAGGTGAATAGTATCAGGACAACTGTGAATTGTAGTCACTCCAATAATTTGTTGTGGTTCATAGAGTTAAGACATACTCTTAAGCATATTCCTTAGCTGTGGCTCAGCTATTCCTACATTCTCTAGCTAGCCCAGATCCATGACATACCAGCATAAATCACAGACTACCTTTTAAAAATAACCGTAGAACCTGTTTTCTTTTGGAAAGAGGTTAGGCCAGGAAGATGCACTGTGCCATGTGAGAAGCACTTAACATTTTAAAAGTTCAAAACACTTTGCAAACACTTCAGATTTAGTCTCACGCCAACTTGCTAAGGCATGGAAGGAGATAAGTGTTATTCCCATTTGACAGATGGGAAAAGAAAAGCAGTGTGGTTTAGTGTCTTGTTAAAGACACTCAACAAGTTTATGACAGTGAAGTTTCTGGACTCCCAATCCTATGCTCTAATTACTAGATTGTCCTTTCTCTTAAATTACAGAGGCTTGCACCAAACTCCTGATCCAAATACCCCAGACATTTTGGGAAATTTGGGTCTAAACATTGTTTCAAACCCCTCTCTGCTCTAAAAGCTTAGAAATATGTCACGGAAACATACTGGCTGAAATTTTCAAAGCAGCCTAAGGGATTTAAAAACATCTTCATTACAATTAAAATCTAAATTTTAACTTGACTTAAATCCCTTAGATTTTTCTGTTAACTTTAACTCAAAATCTTTTTGGCTGGTTATCTGACCCAAGTCCCCAAATAATTTGAGCTTCACTTACTCTTGTTCAACACCACAAAAATATGTTATGAATTTTCCTTAAATTCAAAGTCAAGCAATAAAAATAACTCAAGGGGCCATTTCAAAGAGACAGAGTTAAATATGTACAGTATGGATAAAGCAAGAAAGAAGAATTACTATATGGATGCTCTAAAGGGCAGCTTGTGTGATGGGATGAAAATTGAGCAAAAGAAAATGTAGCCTGAACATTAAGCCAAAAAATGGCCCAACTATAGAACCACAGAAACTGTGCTACTTGATTTATTTAAAACTGCGCCTGTGGAAACTCTCAAGATCATAGTTTAGGGAACATGTCTAGAACCTACCTGTGATAAGTCTTATTGCCCCCTCTAATTTCAATGAAAAGCAGTAAAAGATGTAATAAAATGGATTCCAACCAAAACAGTGTTAATTGTAAGATTTACTTTTAAATGTTTCATATAAACTTCAGTTTACAGGATTATACACTGACTATTTTGCACTCAGAAATGATGTACTGTACTCTCCATGTGTGCTTGTGTGGTACATTAAGCCTCTGTGTGCCATTAGTAACCTAGTAAAATCTATGGCTGCTGAAGTAGGTCCCCATCACCCCCCAGTTTTATTGGCCTAGATGAATGTTACAAAGAGGAAACCAGATGTGAGACAGGGATGACTTGAAAGAACAGGTAATTAATATCATCTGCCTCAGCCTTCTTATCTTGATGAGCTGATGTTTACAGCACTGACCCTAGGGTGGTGGAAGGCATGACCTTCTCAATATAAAACTGAGGAAAGTCCAAAGGCTTTTGAATTTTACAGACAGTTTTGCCCCTTCTGTTAAGTGCAAACAGCTTGGTTTTGTGTGTGTGTGTGTGTGTGTGTGATGACCGTCTTGCAGCGGTCTCTGTTCTTGCATCAAATTCTTTTAACTTTATTTTCACTAAAGAAAAAAATGTTAACAGTACATTTCACATGATCTCCAATATTGATCCATACTGCTCTTGGAGCATTTTAGATGTTTTACTTTTTTCTTTTTTTAAATTTTTAATAAAGTCACGTTAGGTGACATATTTTGGGGTGGGTGAGATGTCTTCACAAAAGAGGCATTGTTTCCACTGTCCTCTCTCTATACCACCTTTTGCACTTAATTATTCCTGACATTTTGCCCATCATATTGTAATGAGCTTCTTCAGAGGAAATAAAAACAGCTTGTCTCTTTGAAAGCAGAGAAGCAACTATTTCTTTTCGTCTTTGTTATCAAAACACAAGCTGTTTTTCTTCCTCAAAGGACATCTCACCGTACAATGGAAGAAACATCAGGAATTAGATGAGACAGCATCAAGCTCACATGAAAGAAAATATATCTCTTTAAACAGATTCATTCTTATTTTTAAAAAAAGAGGATGATGAAGAAGCGAAAGATTTAAGGTTTTGAGTAATCATAGCCTTTCCTAATACATTGCATGCTATTTTCTCTGTATAGATGTGATATGGCGGATTTTCAGATAACAGTCTAATTGTGAACAAGGGGTTTTGAATTAACTTAAGTCATTTGGGAGGTCTTTGATAATTCCATATATTAGTAAGGTCTAGTACATATTTTGGCTTCCTGCACATTTCAGAACATGTATCTGTCTTTGATCATTTCACTATGTTAAGAATAAATCACAGATTAATTTACTATTAGCTTTGAGTGTCTCTTTATATCAATCTTTGACAGTTTTCCAGAATCAGCTGTGAAATTTATATACTAATTCAGCACAAACTGAAATAAAACCATTTCCCCTTGCAATAATTAAAGTAATACCACTAAATATGGGGATAGGAGAACTCTGGTTGCTGAGACATCTGGAAAAGTTAGAATATTATTGGAACCTGTAAAAAAAAAAAGAGCAGGTATGCCCCCATCCTGATTTTTCAGATTTGCTGTCTGGTCACCCTAACCTCTAGTATTGGATAGGTTTTTCTTGTGTGTTTTTTGGAAGTGTCATGTTTTTGTGTGGTCTTCACAAATTAATCCATAGATAAATATTTCTTTATACACTTATTTTTTTAATTCTCTCATCTCAGATCCAAATGTGAAGTAGGGTGAAATCCTATTATCTGTTCAAATTCTGCCCTAAGATGCTCCTGAGTTAAATGAATGTTCCACCTACATATTTTGAGGGGAAAGAATTTTGACCCCTGGGGAATTCAGGTATAGTGAACCTCTGGTTCTAGTAAAGAAATTAAAGTCCAGCAATATTTTAATGCAATTCAATTTATAAATTACAATTCTGGTTGAAGTGCAGTTCCACTTAACAGCACAATTTTTCTGCTCCATCACACTTCTTATATGGCTTTTCATCTAACAATGACTTATTTTTTTGGTTTAAGCATCTGCTGTAAGTAGAGCTTTTTTTGTTTAACTGAAGTTACCAATATGTCGACAAAACACAAAAGGACCTATTTTCGCATAGTAGGACAGTTAATCTGTTTGCTGAATTAAGCTGCGTATTCCCAAAGCCTTGTTATTTAATTTGTTTGTTTATCCTTGAATTGCACCGGAGAGATTTGATCTTTTCTCACAGATTTTGGGAGGAAACCAAATGCTAGAGAGTTTATAGGCTTTTGTAGTTAATACAGATACCATCTATTACGCCCAATTTCTGTGAAATTACAAAGTACTTTACTTAGTGAAGAACAGCGCAGGCTTTCATTTTTCTTCATAGATGCTGCTCTATCAAAGAAAAATACAGGATGTTTTTCTATTCCAAGGTTTAATTTCTTTTTTCAGTCACTTAGGGTGACCAGATGTCCCGTTTTTATAGGGACAGTTGCATTTTTTGGGACCTTTCTCTTATATAGGCGCCTATTATTCCCCCCCGCCCCATCCCATTTTTTCATAGTTGCTATCTTGTCACCCTATCTATACTCCCTGACTCAACTCCTGCCCTGACTTATTCTGCATGCTCATCCATCCCATTAGCATATTGCTTAGTGTCTCTCTCCAGCCCCTCTGCTTAGAGAAATGACAGCCTATTTGTTCCATCTATCACCTTCAGGGGTGAAAGTAACTATAGTCACTTACCGGTACGCTGGGGGCTGACTCTGCCCCAGGAATGGGTGGAGCCCCAGGCATAAGGGGCGGGGCTTGTGGGGTCAGAGCCAGCCTTGGCCCGCCCTGTATAGGTAAGTCACTCCCCTTTCCCTCTCCTCCCCCAGTGGGTAGCAGCCTGCACCTGGGGGCTCTGGGCCCTAAATGTGGAGCCCCTTCCCCACCCCAGGGCTCTGATCGCTATTTAAAGGGGATCCCCGGGTCCCTTAAATAGCCCCCAGAGTTGGGGAGTGGGAGGGCTCTGCGGGCTATTTAAAGGGCCGGGGCTCCCACTGCCTCTGCTGCCTCGGGTCTTTAAATAGCCGCCGCTTCAGAAAGCTGCGACTATTTAAAGAACTGAGGTGGCAGAGGCAGGGGAGCCCCGACTCTTTAAATAGCCCCCAGAGCCCCAGTGCTGCTGCTCCAGGGCTCCAGCAGTGGGGCTCTGGCAGCAATTTAAAAGGCCTGGGGCTCCAGCCAAGGCTGGAAGCTCCAAGCCCTTTAAATTGCAGCCTGGGAAAGCCAGTTGCCCAGGTACTGCACACCGGCTCTTGCCGGGACACCATACTGGGGCGTACCGGCTTACTTTCACCTCTGGTCACCTTCCCCCATGCTTCCCTTAAATCCAGAATACTCCTGCAATCCCAGTTCTCCAAGACACCACCCTGTCCTGAGTCATTTCTTTCCTTAAGACATTTTTCTTCCAAAAAGGTCCCCAAAATCATGCTGATTTATAACCAAATTAAAAGAAGAACACTTCAAGCTTATCCCTTCTTTAGATTTTTGTGTGTGTCCTCCATGTGTGTAAGCTCTTTGGGGTAGGGGCTGTCTTGTCTTGTATGGTGCGGGGAATGTCAGCCCTTAACTAATAATGAATAATTCAAATTCTGCAGGATTCTTCTTTTTTTTGATTTTCATGTGTCAGAACGATTCAATGCCTGAGAAAATCCATTTTGGGTTGAGTATCCTTTCATATGCAGACCCTACTGTATCTTTTGTGCTTATATGAGACCTCAGTAGGGTTGCCAAGCATCCGGTTTTCGAGCCCGGTCAAAAAGGGGCCCTGCTGGCTTCGGTCGGCACTGCTGACCGGGCCATTAAAAATCCGGTTGGTGGTGTCGCGGGGACCTGGGGCGAAGGCAGGCTCTCTGTCTGCCTTAATTCCACATGGATCCTGGAAGCAGCTTCCAGGTCCTTGCACCCCTGGGTGCATGGGTGGCCAGAGAGGCTCCTTGTGCTGGCTCCACAGCTCCTATTGGCTGGGAATTGCGACCAGTGGGAGCTGTGTGTGTGTGTGTTTTGGGGGGGAGGTGCGCCTGCAGACTCAAGAGCAGCATGCGAAGCCTCCCTGGCTGCCCATGCACCTAGGGGCTGCAGGGACCAGGCAGCCTCTTCCTGAGAGCTGTGGTAAGCGCTGCTGGGACTCTGCACCCCAAATACCCCCCACCAACACAACAACCACCTACCCAGCCTGTAGCCCTCTCCTGTACTCCAAACCCCTTATTACTGGCCCCACCCCAGAGCCCCTATTCTCAGCCAGAACCTGCACTCCCCTGCAGCCCATCCCCCTGCCCCAGCCTGGAACCTCCTCCATCCCAATCCCCTGCCCGGAGCCCTCTCCCGCACACTGAACCCCTCATTTCTGGCCCCAGCCCAGAGCCTGCACCCCCAGCCCAGAATCCATACCTCCCATTCCAAACCGCTGCTGTAGTCCAGAGCGCTCTCTTGCACCCCAATCTCTCATCCCTGGCCCAACCCCAGAGACTGCACCCTCACCGGAGCCCTTACCCCTCTCCTGAACCTAACCCCAAGCCAAGTGAAAGCGAGTGAGGGTGGGGGAGAGCGAGCAATGGAGGGGGGAAGATGGAGTGAGTGGGGGCAGGGCCTCGGAGAAGGGGTGGGTCACAGGAAAGGGCAGGGATGTTTGGTTTTGCGCAATTAGAAAGTTGGCAACCTTAGACCTCAAGTTTCTACAATAGGGGTTCTGCTTGAATGAAGAGCGCGGATCAGGGCCATCAGGTGAGTCTGGATGCAGTCTACTTCATTTATATTATTAGTTGAGAGTTTCAAAGGAATCTCAGGGGTTAATCACTCAAATCTCATTGAAATTCTAAACTCCTTTAGTCAACCCTTAACTTCTTTAGGCTCCTTTGAAAATCCTGGCCATTATTCTTAGCTATGAGAGTGAATCTAGACATATCCGACAGCTATTCTGTTCCTGTAGGCACTTGACACAGAGTGGCTATCTGATCAAGTCCTAAAGAACTGAAACTAAAAGTTATTGAAGTTATCAATGAGGGTGGGAAGAGGGCTGAATTCAGCAAAGTCACTGAAAGTAAATGAGTTTGACTCCACATATTCAATACCGTATTAAATAATCTTTGACCCATTAATTAAGGCCTGAATATCTATCTGCATTTTAGGAAGCATTTATCATTGCACTGAAATGGTAGACATGGAAGACAACAACGAGCATGAGAATAGTCTGCACATAAAAGGCATGAGGGGTTGAATTTTCAAAGATATTTAGGTACCTAAACATACAGCTATGTGCCTAGTGGGATTTTCAAAAATAACTAAGCAGGTTAGGCATTGAAATTCCATTGAAATCAGTGAGAGTTAAGAACCTAATCAGCCAAGACATCTATCTGCCTCTTTAGGTGCCTTAATACTTTTGACAATTTGACCCTACGAAACTGTGGTTCAGAATCTGCAGTCCATCCTTAATCAGCAAAATACTTAATTAAGCATGCTTCAGTAGGACTTAAGCCCACACTTAGATGTTTTGCTGATAGGGCCTTAAAATGGATGATTTGTGTCCGTTGCCAGTTTTTAATCAGACTTTCTTGCATCTTCTGCCCAATGGACTTTCTTTTTCATTACAGCTTTACTCATGTGCCTCTACCAGCAAACTAGATCTGTTCAGAAATAATATTTTACTCTTTTGTTGAGCATATGCTGCAGTAGCATCTTGTATATACTTATTAAATTTGTGTTCTCAAAAGCCTCAGATAGTAAGGATTCCCCTTGGATATGGGGATATCAAATATTGTTGTTGGCTGTGGAAAACCCAGAAGTGTTAAAAAATAATTAAATCAAAAATTAATTTGCTGGTTTGGAGTATTGAGCTTTTACATGTGAGATAGCATTGTGTCCCCTAAAGCCACACAGACTGCTTGACTGGAGAAGTGGTAAGGCACAGTTGTGAAGCAAATGAAGAATTCAAGGGTTTTGTAAGATAAGCATGTATTCACTGATCTCCTTCTATGTGGGGAAGGACAATATATTGTAACATTATATAGAATATAATCTTCTCTATAATATACACACATTAGTACAGCATATAGTAACAAATTTTAACTTGTACTTTAGTTGCATCTGCAGATTACAGTTTTGCTATATACCACTGATATTGTCCTCTCTTCTCCTTGCCCATTTTTTATGTATTTTCCCCAGGTTTGTCCCTTCATAATAACATCTGTTAGAGTCTGGATAAATACTTTGTAAACAGCTGTTGATTTATATATGTTGATGAACTATGCTCTCTATAGTCCGTGACATTCTAGATGTTGATGTTTTTCTTCTGATTTTTCTATCACTTTAAACTCTTAAAAAATGTAAATATCAGATGTACGATCTTTTTGCCAGTTTTAATTATTTTAAAGTGCTTTTTTATCTCGGTATATATTTTTTTATGGGAAATCACCTTTTTGATGGCACTTCCAATGAAGAATCTGAAAGCTTCAGGAATTCAATCTATGTTTATTTAGCTCAGATTTGTCTTTTCCATGCTTATAGCTTGATTAGCAATATAGTTATTCAATGTTGGCTAAAAAGGGGGGTTATAAGACTATAATTCACAAGCATTTAATAGTATGCTGTGTTTCAGCAGAGTTGTGTGAGTATGTGGTATGTGAATGTGGGTTTGCTTGTTAGGGCCAAGTTCTGTTCTGTTCTATTCTACCCATGGAAGTCAGTGGGTTGAGCATATGACAGAGCAAAATCTGGACCTCTGTTTGAAAGTGGGTTCAAGAATGAATTGAAGATCTCCATGAAAATGAGTTTTGGGTGGCTATAATTTTGGATGCACCAGCAGCATAAACCTATAAATTTTCCATTCTAAAACTCTGTATTTCTTCTCTCATCTGTCACACTCAAATTTTCTAGGCTTGGTCTCTGCCAAAACAGAAATATTTGTGAAAAGTTGGAGATGAGACTAATCTGATATTTTGAAGTATGAGGGCTAGGGTTGCCAGGAATGCCTGGTTGAAAAGTCTGGTTGGTGCCACAGCAGGGCTCCTGGAAATGGCCAGCATGTCCATCTTCTAGGCACAGGGGTGGAAATGGCACTGGGCACTGCCCCACCCTGAGTAATGGCTCTGCAGCTCCCATTGGCTGGGAACCGTGGCCAATGTGAGCTGCGGGGGCAGTGCCTGTGGACGGGTGCAGTGCACAGAGCTGTCTGAGATAACTCTGCCTAGGAGCTGGAAATGTTGGCGACTTCCTGGGAGATGCTTAGGTAAGCATTGCATGGAGCCCACAACCCAAACAC
>ML677343.1:12518629-12623024 GCA_007922305.1 Dermatemys mawii | reverse complement strand
CTCCCACACTTCAAACCCTTTGGCCCCAGCCTGGAGCCCCCTCTTGTACCCCAAACCCCTCATTCCCAGCCCCATATTGGAGCCTGCACCCCTAGCCAGAGCCCTCTCTCCCTGTCACAGCAGGGAACTCCCTCCCACACTCCGGAGTCCATACCCCGAGCCCAGCCCCCAACCCTCCCACACTCCAGCTCTCTGCCTCAGCCTGGAGCCTCCTTCCACACTCTAACGCCCTTGGCTCCAGCCTGGAGCCCCCACTTGCACCCCAAACCCTTCATCCCCTGCTCCGCCTCAGAACCTGCACCCCCATTCAAAGTCCTCCCCTCCCACATCCTAATTCTAGCCTGGAGAAAATGAGTGAGTGAGTAAGGGTGGGGTAGAGTGAGCGATGTAGGAAGGAGGGATAGAGTGAGCAGGGGGGGCTCAGAGAAGTGGCGGGCAGGGGCAAGGCTTTAGGGAAGGGGTGGGAGTGGGGCAAGGGTGTTCAGTGTTCTGTGATTAGAAAGTTGGCAACCCTAATGAGGAAGAAAAATTATCTATTTTCCCCATATTGTGTCTTCCGGGGGAGGGAGGAGAGAATCTCCCTGCAATCTGTTTGTAATAGCTCTGCAGCTAATATGTTAAATATTGCACAAAAATGCTCCTTACTGAGAAGCACTTCCTTTGAATGTTCTGGAGAAAATTTGTTTGGATATGGTTGTTATGAACATAACATATGTTACCATTCTGTGCCTGTGCTGTACATTTCACACTGTGTTTTTCATGAAACTCAAAGTGCACAGCTAAAAATGCTGGCACACTGTAATGGCACAGCAAAAAGGCGGGTGTGATGGAGTCTGAAAGCCTGTGTGGAAAGGGTTAAGGGAGTACTGGTGTACATTATGATCATGATTTAGGAATGGAATTATGCATATGCTTAAATTCATTCTTATTCAAGACCACACTGTAGCATTTGTTTAAATTCCATTGGCTTTGATTTGAGCTGTTTAGAAAAGTTTGGAATTTCCATCTCAAGAGAAATGTCAGTGACTTGACACGTCCTAAATAATGTCAAAAAGTTGAAATGTTAAAATTTCCATGGAATGAAAAGCTCCAAAAATTATGTGGAAATGTGGAGATAAAAAATGTCAACACTTTCAATCAAAATGAAACAGTGAATTTTGAAATGTTGACTTTTTTTTTACATTTTTGATGTCAGTATCAACCTTGAATTGAAACATTTTATGTCAAAACATCAGTTTGAAACATTGTTTACATTGGCCAATGAGAAAATAGTAGTTGAAATAAATATTTTCCGGGAAAAAATTTTGAGTTCAACAAAACCCCAAATTTTGTTGGGAATTTTTTTTTAATTGAGAAAATTCAACTAACTGAACTGCTTCTGCTTTTCTGAATGGGGGTCCTTCAAAATTATGCCATTAGCTCATAGAGAACCCCACGTCCAGTCTCTGTGGAAATCATTGGGGCCTTAATGTGCATCAGGGATCTCATCCCTAGTATTTTAGCACTGGCCTTAATTAATCATTAAGTCTTAAGCAAAAATATCTTTGTTTTCTGTAAAAGCACCCTAGAGATCTGTAATATGCTAACATTAACTGAGAAGCTTTTTTTTTGCTAGTAATTGTTATCAGCATCTTAATTACGACACAGGTTTTCAAAAATGTAAATAAATGACAGATGTAATCATTTAGCATGAATAATGATGATTTTATTTTGAGACTTTGTTAGCCTAGGTTTACATTCACACTTCAGAAGCAGAGCAAAAATGGTTACTGGCTGCTTTCAGATTGCTTTTCTATTAGACATACTAATCAACATGTTGAATTCGAAGTGGAGGGG
Organism: Dermatemys mawii; assembly: GCA_007922305.1. Lineage (NCBI taxonomy): Eukaryota > Metazoa > Chordata > Testudines > Dermatemydidae > Dermatemys > Dermatemys mawii. The sequence continues at coordinate 12,621,188 of ML677343.1, read as the reverse complement.
TTACATACATTTCAATGCAGCTCATGAGGTACACTGCTCTTATGAATATCTGTCCGCTTTCTTGCAGAGAGAAAAAATGCAGTCCCTGTGAATCTAAATATGTGGCTACCACAATGAAAACATAGGTTGGGTATAGGAGCCTCTGCCTAACTAATATTTGCACCCTGTTATATTTGTTTCTTCGAAATGTTAGTCTAAGGATTATGTATTATTTTGTATTGTTTCAGTTGGATCTTCTGTTTGTTGTCTTGCACAGATTCTTTTATTAACTTCTTTAAATGCCCAGTCCTTTCTTCAGTTTCAGTTTGGGTTCTCTTCTTTCGAATACCATACCTCCTACAGCTTTGTTGCATCCATTCTCCTCTCCAGTCTCTTGGCGGTTACCTGTAGGCTGCAGAACTGGGCCCTGTCCTATGAGCTCCATGACCATATTCTGCTCTGTTGCACCGCTCTAAATATGAGATAATTCTCTTGGCTTCAATTGATTGCCTTCAGATATATATTGTTGTAACTAGGAATAGAATTTCACCCCTCAGTCTGTGGGCAATAAACCATTCTCAAGTTTGAGGAGCTGTGCAATTTTAAGTGGCTGAGATAACTGTAGCCAGTAAAGCCCCTCCAGCTGTAAAATATAAAACATACATAGCTAAAAATAGGAAACAAATGGTGATCATGTAAGTTATTGCAAACACAGAGGAGCAATAACTTTTTTTTAATCAACAAATTTTGAGACTGTCTACACCCACAGCTCAAGCAATACATGTCATGGCAACCTCATGATATATTTCTCCAGCTTTTCTGGGAAACAGAACACCATGTTATGTACCACGTGTCTCATGACCTAGGGAACAATTACTGGCAAACACTTGTTTCAAGGAAATTGAAAGATTTTCCTAGAATTAAAGCTGATAATGTAGGCAATTTTTATGTATAATATTAATTTATCCTTTTAAAACAAAATCTTTTTTTAATATGGATGAAAAATGGTCTCTGTTCACATTTGATTTCTGCACATGTTGACTCCAACTTTGCTGAATTATTAGTACTTAATGGCTAAATCCTGAAGGCCAGTAGCTTCCAGAGCACATAACTTTCAGGACCTCAGAACCCCACTTGGGCTCCACAACTGTAGAAGTTATTCTGCGTATCCTGATGGTTCTGCATTGCATCCTGAGATGGCTACATGCAGGCTGAATTGCCTTCCAAACCTTCCTGCTTCTAAGGGAGTTAGACCCCACCCATGCCAACTGGCCATATATGTCAGTGTGACTCTTCCTGGGCATGCCCAGAACTTTAAGCCACTGTATTACCCTTCTGTCTCAGCAAAAGAGCTTTGCTGGAATTTAAACTCTGTATGTCAGCTCCTTGCCACAGCAGTCTGCCTGCCTCATCAGCAAACTCCTTGAGACTTTGCCAGTCTTGACAGTGCCTTGTAGGTAACATTCAGTGACCCTCGGTTACTGAGTACCCCCAAAGACATCTCACTGAATACACACAGAAATTACCAAGTCTGCTTCCTCCAAACAGACATGCACACACTAGCCTGTTAGTTTAGCTGAGGACCCATACTCTACTTTTATATACAGCACTGAGATGGTTTATAATAAAACTAAGAATAAATGTATTAATAAAGAACATAGATATAAGTGATACTGAGCAAGAGAAAAGGAGACAAGTATGGTTACACGCACAACACAAATAACACACTTTCTAGCATCTAAAACTTAACTTCAGCAAGCTACAATCTTTGTCTAAGATTTCTCTCTCCCATCAAGCTATCCGCATTTTCAGACCCTCAGGAAGCGTGAGCCACTGTTCACAGAATCAAGTATGCTGATCCTTTTGTCCCCTAAGTGATGGATTAAAAAAGTGTCTCATTTTTCTCTTTTTATAGTTCAGAAAACCTTTGAAATGTAAATCCAGACAAAATTCCTCTCCCCTGCTGCATGTTCTTCAGGGTGCAGGTGCCAAGTCCCTTCTTCGTCTTCTGGTCACCTTGACTTTACCAATGATTTGATCACTTTGTTTACTTTTGGATTCAAATGTTTTGTCATTGTCAAGCTATGCTGTTTTCACACCTGCCTGTTAACTTGGTCCGTGCAGACAGTTAAATACACATTCCTTTATCTAGAGCTGGTAGGTTAATTGCCTCCAAAACAGATTTAAGAACATATTTCCAGAACACACACAAACACACACCACTTTTTATACACAGTCCATACATACACAATACAATGATATTCATGACCAGTGTGTCAGCGGTTTTCATGTGATACCCTACAAGACACTGGATAAATATTTTGACAAGTGTATTGGGTGTAAAGAGTTTGTCAGACTTGCTGGGATTTACTGTTACATAAATGTGCCCTTTGCCAATTAGGATAAAGGCGATCTTTGGCTTACAGCCAGCTAGGCATTTGGGAATGTTATCATGGAGAGCAGCTCTTATTCTTGGAGGGAGGGAATGGTCCATGTGGCTCAAATATTCCAAAACAGAACTATCAGCCATGGAGAGAAGACAGGTCAAAGACCCTGGCCCATGGCAATCGGGAGAGCAGAATAGTCTCTCTCCTCCCATCCCACTAATGATTAATTTATTGTGATGATTTCAAGAGATGGTGGGACATGCATCTGCTCCATGCATAAGTGCTATGGAGATTATATGGGGACAGGGAATTTATGCAAAGAGTTCCTCCATTGGGAGCCCTACGGGCCTGATCCAAAGTCCTGTGAAATCAATGGAAAGACTCCTATTGAACTCAAAGACCTAACTCTCTCTCTGTATTTAGTTGTGCCATGACTTGTAGTTTCAGGAGGAAGCTAAGTGTCTGCTTGGGACACCTGAGTGAGGGACATCCTCCTCACAGCCCCATGCATGTCCACAGGTCCTCCTGTCTCACTTCTGCACTGAGCTTACTCCTGTAACAGCTGTCTTCCTGTGATGGAAACTGAATAATTTCACTTAACTTCAAATGACTGACACTTTATGTGGTTTCCCTGAGTCCTTCTCTTCTAGCTGTTTATGCTCAGAAGATTCCTCTGCCATTTAGATTTCTGGTGTCACTATTGCCAAATCCTGAGGATAGTCAGTTAGGTGAGCTCCTATCAGTTACTGGCAATATCCCTTTCATCCACATCCATGGTTGCCAGAGTTGTCCCTTGACAGTAACTGCTCCTTGATCACTCATAGTTAGGGCTACATTTTAGTCACAGATGTTTTTAGTAAAAATCATGGACAGATCATGGGAAGTAAACAAAAATTCACAGCCTGTGACCTGTCCGTTACTTTTATTGTATACCCCTGCCTCACAGGGGAAGGGGAATTGGGAGGAGTTGCGGGGGGAGGGGGGTGCTGTAGGTGCTCATGGGGGGGGGCGGGTTAGGGGGGCTGGGGCTGGGGCAGGGTCCCTACCTGACTCCTTGGAAGTGGTGTCCTCCAGCTCCTAGCTCCATGTGCTGCTTCTGCTCCACCCCAAGCCCCGGTTCTACAGCTCCCATTGGCTAGGAACTGCAGTCAATGGGAGCTGCAGGGGCTGTGCCTGCAGGCGGAGACAGCACGTGGAGTGAGGAGCTGAGTCCCCCAGGTAAGCACCGCCCTGCACCCCAACCCCCATCCCTCAGTCTCCCCCCGATCCAAATTGCTGCTGCTGGGAGGCAAGTGTAGAGGTGAGACTGCCCCAGCAGCAGCCAGTGCACCTGGTCCGGGGGCTGCCTGAGTTGCTCAGGAGCCCCCAGGCCAGGCGTACCTGCTGCTGCAGAAGTCACAGAGGTCATGGAACCGTGATCACCATGACAAATGCGGAGACTTACTCATGGGAAATGTCAGTTGCAGTGGTAGAATTGCTCTTGTACCTCTACCCTGGGTGACCTTGGTGTTCAAATCAGGAAGCAGGGCATTTTGGTTGTGGTGATCAGGAGCTAATGAAGGTGAGAAGTGAATTGGGGAGGTACTGTTCCTTGCCATAAAGACTGAGTTGTAGTGAAGAGAACACCAAGGACTGTGCTACAACAGGAAAGGAGCAGAGTGCCTCTGTTTTGCAGAGGGTGAACCCTAGCTACTTAGAAAAAGAGGGGATGAAAGCTGTGAGGAGAGGCCTGGCAGGAATCTTGTAATGCAAGAGTCTTGGAGAGGAGAGAGAGAGACAGTGCGAAAATGAGCTTAACCTGCAGAAGTGTTCCGCCTACTGTGGAATTTTATGAAGCACTTAAAAGTAATGGAAGTCTCAGAACAACCTCAGGCTCACAACCCCTCCACAATATGCTCAAGTATCAAGTGGTAAAGCAGCCTTGCCCAGTTTTCCTTCCCCTTGTTATGATTTCCTAACTTTGCTTTCTTTCTCCAAAATGTCATTACTTTGTCAATATGTTCATGTTTCCTAAATCACTTCACAGACCAGTCTTTATAAAGAATCCTTAGTCCAGTATCACATTTTTCTTCTCAATTAAAACAAAATTGTTGGATCAAAATCCCCTAACGTGTGGTTTTTCCAGGGTATGAGGCATTTAAAAATGAAGCCAAGATTTGACACGCACACCTACTCTAATGGCTAACACTTACACTATTTATTAGCGATACCATGTAGTACCTGTAACATATTTTGTGCACAAAAGTCTGTGTTCAGCAAATTGCTCTCACTAATACCATATCCAGTTACCTGAGTGTTGGAGGTATATTTTGTTGCATTGCCAACAAAAGCAACTAATAATATTTCTAAGAATTTTAACTCTAGGATTTGAAATGTATGGTGTATGTCTGTTCTTGGCAATAACTTTACAGTGAGAACAAGCTATAAAGTAAATAGATAGTTTATTCTGTGTACATGATTGTCGTTTTTCACTACAGGTTAGTACTTAATCCATGGCAGTGAAATTTTCAAAGTAATGTTATTAAGTAACTTGTTGTTTACTGAAAAATAATGGAATCCTTTATGAACTTTTGAATTGTCACAAGTTGAGCTGTGTTACTTGTAATGTTGCACATAATGCTTTATAGAAATATGCTTATGAGTGTAAATATGACATAACTGGAATATGTTTGATGATATGCCAAGTTACACGTCTCTGCAATGGTTATGATCTACTAGATGTATTCATCTATTTGTATGCATGTATCACTTTTTGTAATTAAAGTTATGAATATTCGCTGTGTACTTAACTAGCCTCAGTGAAGCATTTGCTCAGCTTCTTGAGAAAAATGTACTTATTCTCAGTAACTGCCCAATCAAGAAACACTTAAGCTGACAATGAAGTTTGACAATGAGCCACCAATCCACATCTGAGCTTTCCTGGGAATGTGGCGGTGGCCTGTAAGGAACTGAGTCATGCATGGGCATGTGACTTGCCCATATGACTCTAAAACTCCATCTTGTAGCTGGATTCTGCATAGGAGAGGGGAAGGAGTTTGCACCCACATGAGAGACTATATAAGCCCCTGGGGAAACCCTTCCATTTTGTCTTTACCTGGCACAAAAGATAGCCTCTCTATCCCAAAGAAATGCCTGAAAGAAATTGAAACAAAGAACAGTAACCACAGAGGTGTGAGTGATTGCTGGACTCAGACTAGGAGGAAGTCTAGTCTGTAAAACAGGCTTATTAGAACATCTCTGAGGGTGAAATTTACCTGCATTTAGTTTAATAGAATCATAGAATATCAAGGGTGGAAGGGACCTCAGGAGGTCATCTAGTTCAACCCCCTGCTCAAAGCAGGACCAATCCCCAACTAAATCATCTTAGCCAGGCCTTTCTCAAGCCTGATCTTAAAAACCTCTAAGGAAGGAGATTCCATCATCTCCCTAGGTAACCCATTCCAGTGCTTCACCACCCTCTTAGTGAAAAAGTTTTTCCTAATATTCAACCTAAACCTCTCCCACTGCAACTTGAGACCATTACTCCTTTTCTGTCCATTTTTGCTGTATTTGGCTTAGACTTGCATGTTTTATTTTGCTTAGTAATTCACTTTGTTCTGTCTCTTATTACTTGGAACCATTTAAATCCTACTTTTCATATTTAATAAAACCACTTTTTACTTACTAATTAACCCAGAGCTAGTAATTAAGTCTTGGGGAGTAAACAGTTGTGTATATTTTTCTATCAGTGTTATAGAGGGTGAACAATTTGAGTTTACCCTGTATAAGCTTTATACAGAGTAAAATGGATTTATTTGGGGGTTTGGACCCCATTGGGAGCTGGGTATCTGAGTGCTGGAGGCAGGAGCACTCCTTAAGCTGTTTTCAGTTAAGCCTGCAGTTTGTGGGGGACGTGGTTCAGACTTGAATCTGTGTTTGCAGCTGGCAAGTGTTTCTGGCTCAAATGAGGCAAGGTACTGAAGTCCCAAGCTGACAGGGAAAACGGGCTAAGAGATAGTCTAGGCACATCAGGTAGCAGTTCCAAAGGGGTTTCTGTGACTCAACCTGTCACAATACTTCACTATATAAAATGTGATTCTAAGTATGTTTGGAATAACAACCAAAATAGCCAGCATTACGTAACAATAATACATACGTCCAATAATACATATGAAGAGCAGTGATTATGGATATGAATGTGTGCTGAATGTTCTGCACAATACATAGTGATGACCTGATGGAGTCAACAAAAGTAATATGGGAGATGGTTTCATATGGTGCTGTGGATTAATTTAACAATTTATGATGTCTTCTATAATCTCGGTTTCATGATAGAGCATAAAGTGGTGGTCTTGTGGCTAAGGCATTACTTTTGGCTCAGCGACACATTTCCTAGTTGAGCATAGTGTGACAAAGCTCTGTCCTTATCTTCGTGGATCCTGTGTTTCCTGGCGGAATTTTACTAGCCTCAGAGGCTCACTGTGACCCTCCACGTAGCCCTTCTCTCTCTAGAGACAAGGTCACAGTCTATTGAGCCATTTTCATCACAAGCCAGTGAGGAGAAGCTATCCTTCCTGGCACAGTCTCTATTGTCTCCCAATCTCAGAGACTAATTAGGGGAGACAGAAAGGGGGGAGCCCAGGCCCACCCTCTACTCTGGGCTCTAGCCCAGGGACCCTAATAGTATCAGCTAAGATGGCTGACCTTTTATGTACAAAACACAATACAATTCCCTGGGCTACTTCCCCACAGCAGTCACTGCTTCTTCAAACTCCACTTCACCCTTACCTCAGGGCCTCCTTCCTCGCGTATGATATGTTGTCCACCACTCTGTCTCACCAACAGCACCACTTCCTTCCACAACTCCTGACACCCACACCCAAACTAACCTGACTAACTGGGAGATCTTTAACTGGTTTCAGCCAGCCTCTGATTGGCTTCAGGTGTCCCAATCAGGATAGCTGTTTCTACTACTTTCTAGAAGGTTCCATTGGTACCAGGGATTTGTTTAACCTGAGACCAACATATCTATTCTCCAGCACTTTCCTATAGCCATCTGGCCTTGCCCCATCACAATAGGTAATAACTCTTTGCATCAGTTTCCTCATCTATAAAACAGGGATAATATTATTTACTGACATAACAAAGGTATTCTCATCTTAAAGATGAGACTTAAAGCAGTTTGCAATGTCTTGGCAAAATACAAAGTAGTTCAGTATAGTACCCATTGATCAATGTGAAATAACAAATAGATTCCATCTGCTGATGGAAATACACATATACTTTGTAATTGTAATTATTAAAGCTTTTGGACCCCAAGGACTTGCTAATTCCAGTAGTATCAACTGTTGGTGAATTTGCTACAATATTATTTACTTGTGAGGTTGATTTGTAGCTGCACATTTTGGTAACTATTGCCCTATCCTGAACTGATCTCCAGCTAGAATCCTAACTGGACTGAGAATTGTGTGAAAAAGTACTTTCTTTTTCTTATATTTGTGTTAAACCTGCTGCCTATTAATTTTATTAGGTGACTCCTAGTTGACCTAATAAAATTTTAGGACAACCTAAAAAAATGTAGTATTGACATTGATACTTGGGAGACACTTGCCCAGGATCACTTAAAATGGAGTGAAGTCTTACGTGATGGTCCCCTGCATCTTGAACTTTGAACTTGCTTGCTGACAAACTGAAGAGGACAAGAGGCGCAGGAGGAAGGAGAGACTGGTCTCCAGTCATGGTCAACAGCCTCCTGCTGAGCCTGAAAACATCTGCCCTCATTGTAAGAGAACTTGTGGTTCAAGGATTTGCCTTATTAGCCACCTGAGGACCCATAACTCCCATGGAAGATGATCATACTAGGTAATGAGTGATCACCTATCATCATCATGTAATACTAGATCTAAATGGAAAAGGAAGATCTAATGCCTGAAAAATTGTATGTTTTAGAATGTAACCTTCTGCCCTCCTGTTTAAAATACTTCCACTGCTGGGAAATGCATTCTTGACTTCTGGCTTTAAACATGCAGATTAGCTATTGCTATTGACTATTTTCTTAGCACACATTACTAGACATCTGTTTTTATCCAAAGTTTTTGCTGTGTCAAATTTGAAAATTTTTACTTTCCCCGTATTTGCAAAAATATGAATTATATTAATTAAAATTAATGTATTGCAGAAAACTTAAATTCATGACTTTTAGCCTTTTAAAATGTATTTCAATTAAAATTAAGTACAATTTTCAACCCATAAGCAGAAAAATGTTGACATTGACAAATTCAATTTTTCTTGTTTATGATTCTGATTTGTTTAAGCTGTAGAAAGAACTGACACATCTAATTATACTTAAACTAATTAAGATTGCCACAATCCTTTACAGTCTGTGATTTCACAGCTGTATATATTAACTCCTTAATGTTATGTAATTCTAATTCCCTAAGTCCATCTTCACAGTAACTAGCACATTGTGACTACACAGGTATAAAGATTTATCAGTAACTTTTTTAGCCAGTGGCTGTGATAACAACTATTCCAAGCTAGCTGAGCCTTCATAATATTTTGTGTAGCTCTCTCTCCTTTCTAGTCACCTGTTAACACAGCTGTGAGGGCATTTTGTTAGATGGAATCTATATACCACTGTAAATCTAACCAAAGAAAGACTATAGCCTTTGTTTGCTTCACAAGATCACAAAAATTCAGCACCAGACTGAAGGAACCTTTTTTACTTATCTACGTCCCATGAGCACAATTGTTGATAGATGGCCTAGGTAAATCTCCCTTAGATAAATCCCACTCCAGGATAAATGTCACCTAGGTATTCACCACAATGGATTTTTCTGTGCCAATTGAAATAGGATTCTGCCCATACTATAATGTTCCTGAACCAAAATGATTTTGAAACTTATTAAATAATAGAAACTGCTGGAAAAAATTGTAGATGGAACTGCACACTTGAAAGAATAAATAATACACTGATGTTCCATATTATAGTCTTACTATTAAAAATAATTAATCAGCAATTAGAAGAGTCCCATGCTGCTACATTAACTAAATAAGCTAAGGGGCTAATTTATATAATCTGAATTCAAACTTCGCATGTGCCAGTTTGCAACTTAATTATCAGAGCTTCTTGCTGGTGCAAAAATTGCACTCAAAACAGATCTCTGCAACATATCAATCACCACCCCAGAGAAGGAAAAAATGAATGAGAGACATTTAAATTAGCTTCATATAAAAGATACATACGATATTTTGTAACTAGAAAAATAGTATGAACCATAATTGCTTTTGAAAAATAATCATATACATGGATAGGATGTTATTTGCTCTTATGATATACAGTGGTATCTCTTCTGATAACCATTCAGCAAAAAGAGAGCTGGTCTCAATTTTAAGGGATATGTGTGGTCATCTTTTGTTGCACAGGGGAATATACAAATATCCATGCATTGAAATATGAAACTAAAAAAAAATTGCGGTGTGATCTTTAATGATTACAAGTGGTCAGCATTTTAGCATCTTAGGACTGTCGTTTGGATGAGATGTATCATAGAATAAGGGTATCTTAAAGTTCCAAACATCAGTTCCAATTTCCAGTATGCACTTTATAATTCCACAGGATGCAGAAATGACAGAGTTAATTTCAGACCAATGGCAAGTTCTAACAATGAGCTATGGGCATGAGAAATAGCTTGTGGCTACAGTAACGTGTTATATGCCATAAGCCTCATGAGATCATGATGGGAATTAAATGAACTTGGGTCAGCACTGTACTGTGAGTTTGAACTGCATTATAAGGCCAAGTGCACAGAATATAAAAATTACTTGCATTCAGTGTTTAATCCTCTTTTACTGTGGTTATTTAATTTTGCTTACAAATATACAATGGGATACAATAAATATTGAACATATGTACTAAAATACATGAATTGAACCCCCCATTTATTTTATCAATTGCTTAAGCTCATTTGATCATAGGGGACAGGGAGACCAAACAGCTATAAAAGAGCTCCATTTTCTATCAACTGAACCAAATCCTCCTTTGATCTGTTAATCCCAAGTTTATAAGGTTAGAAGATAAGCAAGCGTAACTAAATTCCTTTTTCTTTTTGTCCACCTAATAGTCTATGAAGCAAAGCAAACATAATAAGCTTCTTTGCTGCTTTTCAGCCTCTTCTTGCTGAATAATTCAAAAAGTGCATTACAGGTTTTATGAGTACAACTGTACACACAAGCAGTGTTCCATGATTTTTTTTTTTTGCATGCCTTAAATTTGCATACATTATATTTTTATTTTGCATTTCTGACATAGAAGCTGACTGCCTATTCCTTCTTGGCTTTTTATTAGGTCTTTGATGCTTGCTGGAGGAGAAGGCCTCTTTTGTCTCTGATAGCCTTAAGGCAGATCTAGGTTACCAAAAAAAGCCAGAGGTTTTAGACTTGTTAAATGTCACTGTAATGGCTGTCTTTACATATTGAAATACCAGTCTTCTTCTTTATAGGAAAATGAATCACATTACCACCAAGGGAAGCAAAGCCTTTGTTGAAGGAGACTGCTAGTCTGCTACTTAAGAAGGGGATTTAATTTTCCCCTCCAGGCTTTCTGGCCAACTCACTACTGCTGTCCTTGTAGAGCTCTGATATCATGCTATGTGAAAGATAGCAAACAAGAAAGAGCAATTAGCCATTAGTCATACTCATTTTGCCTTGGATGGACAGACCTTTTAAAGTACTGTATAAATTAAGCACATGGACAGGAAACATGGCCTGTGTAGAGAAAGCATGAATATGCAGAACTCAGTTCTCATATTTTAGATAAACTTCTCTTTGGGTCATCATAAATATTGCTTGGCTGCTATCATCTGACTACTTTTGTTCTTCTTATTAAATACTTCTAATAAATGTTAGTGAATGGACAATGTAACCAAGAATGAATACTTCCTACCAGTGTCACAGCTTTAATTTTTGACATAAGGTATCCCATATATTAAATACACAGTTTATAAACAGAGACGGGCCCAAAACAAAAATCCAGAACACGGCATCTTAAAATTTGGAGACATTTGGATCCAGACCTAGATCTAAACTCTGGTTTTACTATAGTTCAACCAATAATTGGATTTAAACACACCTGAAATTCAAATCCAGGTCTGATCTTTCCACTCAACTCTTATGTCTTTAATAGACTGGACTGAAACGATACAAACACTGCTGGACATAACGGGATTTGGAATTTGGATCTAGCTCTGAGGGTTGTGGCTTACACTCATCTCCACTTACAAATAAGTGAATTTTTATCTATATTTCATATTCACAACATACTTCAGGCAAGAAGCTTCATTAGACCCAAGTTAGCTTTGCAGGTGCACCTCTGATTTTACATGTATAACCTGTCTAGAACATCTGAGTTATAAAAGAACAAACATAAGGAAGTCAGAATTTTTGTTCTCTTTCTCCTAAAAGAAATACAGTTTTATTTGACTCATCTGAAGTCATCCTGACATAGGATCTGATTGCCCATTGAAGTTAATGTAAAGACTCCTAGTGACATTAAAGGACTCTGTATCAGGTCCATCAAGCTTAAAATATAAGAGGACAACAAGTAAAAAAGATTCTGTACTTGTCAGGGAACTGACATAGGCTATGTCTGTGTGTATAGTGCTGCAGCAGCACAGCTATATCGGTATGACTCCGCTGCTGCAGTGTGTGTGGTGAAGATGGTATATGCTGATAGAGAGAGAGACAGAGAGCTCTCCTGTCAGCATAAAACAAAATCTTCACATAGCACTGTGCACACGAACACTCATGTCAGTGTATCTTACGTCACTCAGGGATGAAATAGTCATGCTCCTGAGCAATGTACATTTTGTGACATAGGCTGCAGACTATGTAGACTGTAGACTTAGCCTTAGGAAAGCCAAATATTCCATTGTGAAATATTTTTCATAATATAAAAAGCTCCTCAATAATAAACCTTTTAGAATCTGCAACGCAAATCAGTTCCCTTTCTTTTCTTTAAAAAAAAAATTGCTCACACATAGAATTGCATGTTACTTGCTAGGGTTTAGCATTTTATGTATCTTGACTGAAAAAAATAACATTCAAGTACTATAATAGAAAACAAAATACTTTCATCTGTGAACACCAGCTTCAAATCTAGTCTGGATCAAAGTAATAGAAAATCTGTAGCCTCTAAAATTGTCCAAAGTAAGAACAGTAAGACAGGTCTCTTTCTAATTTTTACATATCATGCAGACCAATTCTTGGCATGCTTTTGCTTAATTGAAAATAGACACGTCTTAGTTAGCAGTCACAAGATGTTCTAACAGTGTCAGATCAATGTGTTTAGACCTAGCAATGGCTTTGAAACTTTTTTTAAAAGCATTTTCAAATGCTCTGCACAGTAGCATATGAAATAAAGTTTCACTAATTCTTGTTAAGACTAAAATTCATTCCTCGAGGAAATGGGGCTTTGTGCGAGGTAAAGATGGAAGTTGGTGGGATGGAATTTTTCGTTCAACCACCAGAAAGAACTGGGATAGCTCTGAAGTCCTTCCACAGCAGCTATTTCAGCCTCTGAGTTGCAACAGGGGCTCCGAACCTTCTATACCTTCTCTATCTGTCAAATTGGCTGTTAAACAGGAAGCTGATATCGGCTTTAAATGTGGTGGTGCTACCCTACCCCTATAATTTGCTTGTATGGGCCTATCACTTCATTAATAAATGTATCCTCAATATAACCATGTGAGCTAACGTTGCCATTTTACTTATGGGGAATTAAGGCAAAAAGCATTTTTTTTAGTGCCAAGGTCACACAGGGAGTCTGTGACAGAACCAAGACAAGAGCATAAATCTCCTGAGTAGAGCTGGGTGAAATTTCCCTACTGAAACTCTTTTGGGTGAAGAGTGCAGACTTGACAACACTGAAACATTTTGTGAGTTCGTGGGGAAAAAAATCCCTAAAAACTCTGAAAAAACCCCTGAAACATTTTGTTTTGACATTTTTGAAATGCAGCGTTTCAAACTTTCCTTTAATTTTATTTTTAAAAAATTGTTTAAAAAAGACTCCAAATCACAACCTTTTGCTTTTGGTTAAACAAAATGTTTCATTCAACCCGAATCGAATTGTTTTTCAGCTTTTCTATTTGCCAGAAATTGTTTTTAACCAGAACTGTGGTTTTTTCCAGAATTGCCAGGCACCCAAAAAACCCATTATTCACCTAGCTCTACTCTCTTGTCCAGAGCCTTACCAGAAGAGCATCTTTCTCCTCTTACTTTGTGGAAGGGCTTGTCACTGTATTTGAATAATTGCAGACAGTGTACAGTGCTATAGCATCGTGTTATATGGAGTAGTCTTGGATCTCCAACTTGCATGAAAGGAAGAGAGTGCCCATGTCTCTTTTCTCTGCAGTCTCATAACCCTTATGTAGTAGAACCGTCACAGTTTCACTGTGTTGGAGGCCTTCTATGACAGGTGATGTTCCCCCTATGTTCTTACTGCAATACTCCTGTGTCTTAAATTTTAATGAGGGAAGTGATCTCAACAAAGATGGGTGGGAGGGGAAAGTGGGGGAACTGCAAAATCTTCTGTGCAGTTTAGTTGTCATTTTAAAGTAAAAAGTTACTGAACCTTGGTACCAAAGCACCTTCACCCCACTTCTCCACTAAGACCAATCATCTAGATAGGATAATGACAGTGCCAAAAAGATGAGTTGCCCTTTAGTAAAATGCAAAGATGTCTTCCAACAGGAACGTAGTGCCTTTATGTCCCTTGTTGTCTCCTCCCTTTTTTTTTTAGTTGCAGTATGCAAATCTTTTTTTTTCTTTTCTTGCACAGCTTGATATGTGATTGGTTCTCTCTTTCAGCACAAATGACTGTGGATAGATTTTTCTATTTATATGCGTTGTCTGTGACTTGGTTCTCAAACAGAGAGAGAAAACAATATAGTTCTGCCTGTAGGTGGTTGAATTTGTAAATATATATTAGTTTGGAATTGGAAAGAGAAAGAATAAAATATTCAAAAAGCAGCCTGCTCTTGTGGGATATTATTCTGCACAGCCAGGGAGCAGATTAATGACACTACACAAGGAAAAATAAGATATGCACCATAAAATATGGATTGGAATGGTAACATGGAAACATGAGATACTGAAATCCCAATCCTTGCAGTATGTGAAATGCATGTACCTTTTTACAAAGTTAATCAGCTTTAAACATCATGCAAGCAGCACGTATCAGTAGCCATAATGAGAGAAGAAGAAAGAAAAAGAGCTATACATGGTGAGCTCAGCTAATCAGCACCCATTTACCTTAATAGACTCAAAACTGCCTTCACCAAACAAGAACACCCCTCCAAAGAAGTGGATTGTATCACAGAATGGGCTACCCAAATAGCCTGAGAGAACTTGTTTCAATACAGAAATAAAACCTCATCCGACTGTAAACCTCTAGATGTCACATACCACCTCATATGGGAACCTGTGTGGGGTATCATTAAACAACTACAACCCATACTGCATGGGGAGCCCATCCTGAAAGAGAAATCTTCCCTGAACCTCCCCACTCCGTTTCCGGCCTTCAAACAGCACCCCTTCTCCAAGCTCATCATCAGAAGCAAACTTCCCGTAGACCAGGGCACATCAACTCAGTGCGGCACCAGACCCTGCCAGAACAACAGATGCAAAACTTGGAGACCTATCTCCACTGTTAAGGATCAATACCCCACACAACACGCCTTACACTTGGCTATAACAAATGCCTCAATAACAAATTTGTGGGTGAAACTTAAAAAATTGGCAGGGATGTGCCTTTTGCCATTCCCATGAAAATCTGCTGAAATTTTGGCCAAATTGTAAGCCTCTGAAAAACTGCAGTTCACCATGCTTGGTAGGGAGTTCTTTAATATTAGCTTCTGAATTCCCTGAAGATTCCATCCTTACTGGGTATGCTCTATCAGCTCTCCAAGTCTAGTAGCTTCTACAAGAGCTATGTTCTTCCAGAGCTGTGGAAATGTCAAACACAAGATAGAAAACGTGAACATCTTGTGGGACAGATCTTTCCCAGAGGTCGACTCCATCCCTTTGGAACTCACCACCCCATGAAATATTGCACACTTTTTTTTTTTTTGTAAATGACCCAGGACTTTAAATGGAGAGAGAAAATGGCTAGCCAGGTTTCAAGATGGTGAAAAATGTTCATCCCTCCTATAGTTGGGAGAAGAATACTAACCACTTATACCACAATGGGGGAAATTTAATTTAATCTTTTCAAGACTTGATGGAAATTGCATCTGGAAATGTTGGTCAGGCAACAAACTTTTTATTAGTTTATGAACCACAAGGCAAACCTTCAGTAGGTTGAGCTGAAGCCCAACACTGAAATATGCACTGTAATTGCTTTACCATCATGTTTTTAATAAAGGTTTGAAGATGCAGACATCACCAAGTGTTATCAGACCAGGCAGATCACTGGCCAGAATGATTCCTGCTTTGGTAGTAGGAAGTCAGGGTTTGTAACCCATTAAAACAAAAAGCCCAGTATAAGATGGCACTACCGTAATGTAAATAATACATATTAGTCATAGCCTCCAGCAGGTGGCAAACTCTTATTATGGCAGACACAATCAGTGAGTGAAATAGGCTATGAGGCCTATGGAGCTTAGTCCTTGCATCCTTTTTCAGTGAAATAGGCAAGAGTGTTTGCAGATGTCTGAAAATATCAATCCCTCGTAATAGCTTAGAATTCATTGACTAAACACCAAATTTTCCACTGTTAGCAGATCTGGAGACCATGATTTTTCTCGCTTTTTAAAAATGATGGAAATCCTGTTCAAATAACTCCAGTAATGCTCTGCATAAGCGGTATTACCCACATTTCTGTGTCTTGTGGACTGGTATGATGTGTTAGCTTATCTTCTTTCTCCCCCTTCCTCTCTGCCCCTCTCTTTTGGACAGTGCACTGTCTCTACATTCTGCGTAAGTATCAAAGGAAAGCTGCACTGAAGAATACTAAACTCTCTCACAATAAATGGAAGAGTTCCACCACTTTTCAGTCTTCAAGAGGAGAAAATCACAGTTCCATTGGGACTAAGACTAGCCAAAATAGGGACCCTGCTGTGTAACATATGCATTTTTATGGCTGCTTATCCCCTTCCTTTATTCCATACACAAATGGATAGAAGAAAAAGACAGGATTAAAAGATCAGATTTCTCAGTTCTTTTTGGTTCCACTATTTGGCTGCTGTTTTTGTAATTCAAGCTACTGACCAAATGGCTGTTGTCTTCTTCCTTTGAAAAAAAGGGGTTTCTTCATGCCCACAATTGATTTTCACACTTGAATCAATGATTATTCAAATCTTTATCTGGAAATCTCAGGTATGTTTCACAGCCTTTAAAAAACATTACATCTTAGTCCTGTAACATGACTACCTTGTTCATTTGCCAAGCAAGTCTCTAAATTAGTAATTATTTTTCCTGGCTGACATGTCGAGAGAAGGCTGTGAAAAGCACCTTCTCCCTATCGTAGTAAGAAAATGACCTCCATATGGAAGTCCTTGAACATACATATACCCTAGAAAGGTTTTCATTTCCAACTAGGAAAGGCTCGATAATGGGAGGCTGTAGCAGGGTAGCTTGGTTCATAGACTGGAGACCCCTGGGGCTAAGCCAATGCTGATTACAGAATGGCCTCACCTGCAATGCTGATTACAGAATGGCCTCACCTGAGATGAATTAGGTGAGTCTAGTGCAAAAGGAACAGGAAGTTGCAAGGGAGGGGAAGTCCAGGGAGCTGCAATTATGTCTTTAGACATTTCCTGGAGAAAGATGGTTGCTTTGGGTCCTGAGTCAGCAAGGGAAAAGTTCAAGAAGCAGGAGAGAATGAGGGAAGGTGGGCCCAACTGGAAAGACCTCTGGAGAAGGACAGATTCCAGGCAGGAGGTGCTAGGAAAGACAGTTCATCAGGAAGAAGGGGCTGTTACCAGCTGATATTGAGATGAAAACAGTGTGAGCTTGTGTTCTATTTTTGAAAGACATTGTGTTATTTTGGATTATCGAGAGAGACACACTGACCCGGGGTTAGGGTCTAGAGGGCTAATATGTACCAGAGGACTCAATAAACTGGACTCCGGGAAGGGATTATTTGAACTGCCTTTTAACATGGAGCACATCTACACTGGCAGAATTACAGCACCAGCAATTACAGTGCTGCTCAGAGAGTGCTGAAGGGAAACCACTGTTTTGTGTTCACACTGTCAGCTACCTGTGCAATAGTGTGTTCACACCTGCGGCACTTGCAGTGTTATTCAGAATGGTGCACTCTGGGCAGCTATCCCACAGACCATCTCTTCTTCTTCTTCCACTAAGAGTTGTGGGAAGGTAGAGGGGGTCGTGAAGTATCCTGGGTCCTGTCCTATGCCCTGTGATGCATTGCTTCACATCCCAGCAATCCCTATGCTCCCAAGGTCATCTCTGTGAAGCCAAAACGCAACATATTACAGAAGCAGTATTGTTTGCAACACAGAGAACACTGATTTAAAACACAGCCAGAGCTCACATACCTGCCACTAACTGGCTGACCCCAGGCAAGCACACATGAGCCACAAGACCCCCAAAATGGTGAGTAGCTGCAGAGGTAGGGCAAATCAGTGTTTCTGAACCCTACTATACACTGGGCACATGACTCTCGGGGAGAGCCAGCACTGTAGGGGGGTGCCTGATAATCATTCCTGAGAGTTTCATGGAGATCTGAGGCAGACTCCTGCGAAGAGAGGGAGTCAATTAGCACCCAGATCCGATGCTCAGACTGGGCATGTAGTGGTACGCGCATGATACAGACACAAGCCTGATTTCTGCAACCCTCCTGCCCCCAACCACTCGCTTCAGCCATTCCCCAAATCAGATCCACTTAGCAGGGGCCTCCTCTCCTGTTTGTGCTTCACCAAGATCCAACAGCTGTGACTGGCTAGGCTCCTCTGGGGTAGAAAAGAACTCCTGACTACCTGCATCTCTGGTCTCCGAGTCATCCTCTGCCTCTGGGTCTGCCTCCCCCTCCACATCCTTGTCCAAAATTTCCTCCTGCTGGCTTGGTCCGTTCTCAACTGGCACACAAGCCACCGAAGTATCCGCAGTGGCCTTTGCAGTGGAGGTAGGGTCATCACCGAGTATCGCGTCCAACTCTTTGTAGAACCGACAGCTCGTAGGTGCAGCACCGGAGCGGCGATTTGCCTCCAGCACCTTGTAGTAGGCATTACACAGCTTTTTCACTTTGACCCTGCACAGCTGTCGCAAGTGTGCATGTGGTGTGACCTGTGCAACTGTGAATGGTGGCTACCACTGGGCCCAAGCAGATTACATATTTGGTGTAGCTTTCTATACTTATTGGAAGTCTTAGGCTCCTTGCACATCCACTCCCTTACTCTCAGCAACAGAGGGTAAAACGTGATGGGGCATGGAGAGAGAATGTGTATATGTTTCAGGAGACATGGGCTTAAGTGCAATCTTCAATTTGCAAATGAGGATACTTAGCTCTATACTTCCATCTTTGCTCTTAATCCTGCTACTAGGCAAGAGTGACTTGATAGCAACATCACCGTGCTCTCATTAATGTTGTGTTGCCTGCTCTCTCTGACCTGCTTATCACTTTTCACCATGGGCTACACAGACAACACCCTGCACTGTACAAGATCATGCTATAATTGCCAGAGTAGTAAACATTTACAGCTACTTGTACTGCTGTATGCTAGTGAAGTCATTGTCTGGTCTGCTCAGGTACTGGAATGCATGTTTTCTATAACTAACTGAATCTATAGTAGGTTTGGCGTCATTGGATGTTTTTGTTTTTTCTTTTGGCAATCATTCAGGTTCCTTGTTGATGCCATGGCACAGTAAGTGGTACTCTAAAAGGCACAAAACTGTTAATTCAAACAGTAAACCAAACACTATTGTATATGGGAAAAGTTACTATTATTTGTAATCACTTCATTTGTCGAAACTACACATTCAAAGTATAACAAACCTGTACTGCTAACCGTACTCGGGAACCTTTTTACTCAGCTTATTCAGTCATTTTAAACTGTGTCCGCATTCAGCTGACAAATTTCCTTTTTGTGAATTCTGCAGCTGTACCCTGTCATCCTTAAGAAAATTACCCAAAGGACTAAAGAGGGAAAGTCATTTATCAGCAGTGCTTCTGTATGGAACTGTGTTATATCTGCCTTCCACAGAAGTGTCTACTTTGCTTTCTCATTATTTTATCCCTTCTCTCACAGGTGCAGTAGAAAATTAGGATATTTTACTTATAGCAAGTGATGATTGTTTTTTGTTCACAAATAGGAAGGGCTGGTAAGTTATTAAACTTTTTCTCTTGAGTGAAAAAGATAATCATCACTTCATCATTTTTCATGGCTAAGATACTCCATGTGCCCAACAGAACTATTGTGTTAGAAAAGGATTGTGTTTTGGGGCTTAAATTAGCATGACCATTAAAGAGATTCAGATCAACAGCTGCTGATACAGATATAATACGTGTAATACTATTTTTATTCTCATGGTAATAAGTTATTTTTCTGTACAGTGCCTATATATAAGATAAACATAATTTCATACTGATATATCATGAATAGCTATTCATTACTATAGCATACTAAAGAGTAGTGTTTTATCTTTCTGCTATGGAATATGGCTGGAGGTTTCTGGTACAAAACTACAGCTCTTAAATAGCTTGCACTAAATGAGCTTTCTCAGCTATTATTTGCAGCATTGTGAATTATCTTCTAGAATGAATAGACATACAACTCTGCAATAGTCACAATTCTGCAAATGCTTTTGATGTGCTATCATTTACATAATGTAATTACATAAGGAAATTTGGTTTAGATGCCCATTAACAACTTGATTTTAGTTGTCATTTTGTGCAGTTTAGCTTACCCTATATGCCTTTTACAAGGATGATGGTTCATTTGCGTTCCAAAATAACAGAACGCGTCATGGAAGGTGTGTACTGAAATACCACTACTGTTAATATTTAAAAAATAATTCACCCCCTACATCAAATCTTCACAGTGAACACAGTGGACTTTTCCACATATTGTTCAGATTAAAATTATTTTCTCACCCAATAGCTCCCCCTTTCTCAAACTTGTAGAACTTTTTGTAATTTTTTTAGTGTATACAGTATCCCTCTATTTCTTTCTAAACTGTGCAGTAGAGCCTCTTATTTTTGTTCTTTTTCTCCTGTCTTGAATCTCTTGTAGCTTATTACATGTTTCAGTTTTAAGATACTGTGTTTCTCTCCTTTCCCTTTTTATCTATTTTGTTCACACATTTTTTGTGTATGTGTCCTGGTGTGAGCAAGTTTTTTTTCCTTTTGGTTGACTTCTCTTTGCCTTTCTAAGGCTTTCTTTTACTGTGACATAATGAAGAAAAGTAATACCATCTTCGAAATAAAATACATATTCAAAAGACAACTGAAAGACCAAAACAAGTTATGACACCTCAACTCCCCCTGAACTACCTTCCAGAAAAAGGGAAATCTGGCAGAAAGTAAATTTAGGGTTCAATTATGCAACCTTTACTCAGGTAAATCAATGGGATTACTTGTGTGAGCAAATCCTCAGCAACATGAATCAAGTTGCACAATTGGGCCATGAGGCTGTTGTGGTTGAAGTATTACATAATTCTCCAACGACTGTTTTTCAAAAGTGGAAACTAAAAGACATTAATCAACATGACATGCTGAGCCCAAAAAAAGAGAAGGCTCTATCATGCAGCATATAAATGGGTTTTGCTTTGGAGGCCCTTCAGAGCAGCAGTTGTTGGACTTGACATGGGCCTACCAAAAGGGTACAAGGATAATAATGAGCAGATATATTTAAAAGAAATGGATACAAAACCAAGCAAAGAACAGTTACTTCCCAAAAGCAGGAAATGAAAGCAGCTTGGTTCTTTTTCACACGATAAAAAATATCATTGTCTTCCATGCCCTCACCACGCTAGTCTTTTAGGATTTTACATTAGTGCCTCTCACTGCAGTATCTGAGTATGAAATAGTCTCGGTAATATATATGAGATGACAAATTATTCTTCTTTTTAAAAAGCATTTTGCATGCCTCAAGCTTTTGAAAATCATTTTTTTTCTTTCTTTATTTCTTTTGCACCAAATAAAACACAGATAAATCTGCATCTAGAAGGGATTGCCCCAGAGACTTCATTCGACACTTGTCAAACAAACCACTATATAGACAAAACATTCTAGCATTCCAAGAAGCTGTTTCAGTACTTGCTAGCTGTATTTACTCCTTCTAAAAAGTGACTGGGACAAGGATAATAACAAAGCTTTTATTCATAGTTTTATTCCAGTCTAAAGACGTAATCTTCAGACTGCTCTGTGCTCTAGATGGAACCTCGTTTCACCAGAATACTCAGCATTGTACAGATTCTCTCTCTTCCCCCTTTTTAAACAGGATGTTTTTAATGGTACCATGAGGATGGGAGATGTTAGGCAGTTAGTTCCTTTAAATTCGTAGCTGACTCGTAAAGCAACCAGATTCTCCTCTATAATTAAGCATTTTTGGCTTTCATCTTAGAAAAGGGCATAAAGAGCAATTGCTGGAGCTAAATTTGGTAAGTCTTGTTCATTTGACACAGAATGGATAGTGTACAGGGAACCTGTAATTGCTGCCTCTTCTATATTCATCTAATATTTAAGAATCCCATGGGGTTTTAATTCTACACGTCACGGCTTGTCTACACGGGGATGTTACATTGGATTAGTTTGTTTGATCCAAGTGCAGCAAATTATCTTCACTGAATTCAAAGGCATCCACCGCTTTTGTTAGGCCGGCTTAAGGTACTTTCCTTGTTGATCATTGTGTCCACACCCTGTGCTTGCTTAAATTATCCAGGCAGCATCCTGGGCAGAGATCCCAAGGTGCAATGTTCTGCTGCTCCTCTCTATGCTCTGAGATTTTTCTTGCAGTGCACTGTAGATGCCAACAGGAATTCTGGGACTTGTGGTCAAACTATCAAATTTCCATGGTTCCTCTTCCAGCATCCCATAATCCATTTGTATTTTGCCAGAGCTGTTTTCAAACTGCAGTCAGGAAACACAGAGGACACTCTGATGAGCTCATCACCATCTGGAAACTTGTCACATCACCCTGCTACCAGGCAGCAGCTTACCAGTTTGCTATTGGTAGATCAACTGTCAGGACTGCTGTCATGGAGGTTTACTGTGCTTTAAGGAGGGTGCTGCTATGCCAAGTCAAAATTTGGTAATGCACAGGAGGTCATGGAGGGCTTGCAAGAATGGAACTCTCAAACTGTAAAGTGTCTGTTGATGGGACCCACATGCCTATTCTCTGCTTCGCACACCAGGCCAAAAACATTGCCATCAGGAAAGTGTATTTCTCCATGGTGCTTCTTGATCACTGAGGAAGGTTCGCCAAGATTGAGGTGGAGTTTATGATATCAGGATTTTTTGAATCTCGGGCCTCTGTGCTGGAATGAGATCACTAGATCAATAGGGCTGCATTATGCTCCTCCCTTGAGGCCAGGGTAGATGTGGACAATGACGCTACTGTATCCAAGGAAATGATTGGAATGTGTGTGTGTATTGTTGTTAGGCATTGATACTGTGGAGGATGTTACATAAATGATGGAGGGGAGCTATTCCTTAATGAAATTTTTGAATGGACCTGTATTCCATAAATGGTTGTGATTTCACCTGTCATTCTGACAGATCCAGCTTACCCTCTGCCTCTCTAGCTTAGGAAGCCTTTTACTGGACACTTGGACAAGAAAGGTAGTTTAATTACCCTCAGTAGCTGCAAAATAACAGTGGAATGTGCATTTGGAAGATTGAAAGGAAGGTGGCAATGCCTCATGATGAGGCTGGATGTTTCCTGTCACTGTGTGCTATGCTGTACTTTGTACATCTGTGAGAGCCAGGGAGAGATCCTGGTTGAGGGGTGGGAGCAGGAGGTGGACAGCCATTTTTAGCATGCTAGCTTGATCAGCACCATGTGGTTGTGTCTTCTCAAGCTGGATTTTACACCTCAAGCTCAAAGTGTAGACATACCTATAGTCGGGTCTTGTTCAAAAAGACAATGGACAAAACAGAAAGATTTACAGCACTGCTATTTGCCAGCATGGAGTTCCCCAGCTGGTGCAGGAGATGAAGGGAAACACTTGCTCTATGGGCAATCCCAAGAGGCCTACATTGTGTTGCAATGTGCATGACAAAGTGCAGCACAATTTTTGATTTAAGTTCTCTTTTTCTTTTTGACATCTCCAGATCAGCATAAAATGCACTATAAAATAAATAGAATTCTGCAGTAATTGTTCTGAGCACAAGAGTTTCAGATATTCACAAATGCCTTATAATACCTTAATATGTGTCTGCACTTTGAAATGTTTGGGAAGCCTGACTTGGGAAATTTACCTCATAAAATCTCAAGTTAGCTGAAAGATGAAAGCATTTATAAAACTGAACCAAATTACTTAGTCTATTGCTGTTACAATAATATGCTGGCCACGCAATGTGTGGAGTTTTTTTTAATCCCCATGGTACCGATATCTTGAGCTGGGAGAGGGGATCTGTGCGAGGAGGGAGTGCAAGTAGGAGGCAGCTTGGGAAGGATGGTTTGGAGATGGTAAATGTGGCCAATGATTGTGGGACATGATGCTTCACGGAAACAAAACTGTATAGTTTTAAGTCTCTGGCACAGCTGCTGTTTCAAGCTTGCGGCAGGGGAGGGTATTAAAAGGTGACTAGGTGGAGAGAGGCTCCTAGTGCTGCCCAGCTTGGGGCAGACAGACAATTCCTGGGGGAAAAAATGGTATAAATTACACTGCAAACCCCATACTTGGCAGAAGGGGAAGGGAAGCCTCTCCTGCCTACAGGCAAGCAGCCTGACCCCACACGGCATGGTAGTATAAGGCACCCTCCACTGCAACCAATTAGGAAGAGCAGGCCTGCTATAAAAGGAGAGAGCTCAGAGAAGGAGAGAAGGCAGAAAGGCCTGGCACAGTGAAGGGGCAATACCCCTGCACCAGATTGCCTCCAGAAACCCTGCCCAAAAGGATCAAAGCAGACTATAAGGCCTACTTAGAAGCCAGGGCCAAGAACTGCCCTCAGCAGGGCTCATCTAAGAAAATAATCCGGAAATAGTAGAGACGTCCTGAAAGACCACATCAAGGACTGTTGACATGTCCTGTACAGCTGCATTGTAATACAGCACATAAGACTTACTGGTACAGTTCTCCAGAACAATCTGAGTCTGGCTGTCTGCATGGGTTTCTTGTGTAACATCAGTATCTGCCAGGTTGTACGGTACTTGGCTGCCCAGAAAAATCTCTTCCTGGTCCATCCCCATGGGAGACATGGAGTTTAGAGCGCTCTCCATGGAAAACTATCTGACACATTGTTCTTGGGAGCACTAGTGGCATTGCTTGCAAAAATGTGATCCAATTGCTCACTGTCTGGGCAGGTAGCGGGAGTGTTACTGAAGATCCTGTGCTTGTCCCTCATTTTCAGGTACTTCTGCCAGGGCTTTTTCATTTTGACTAAGCAGTGGGCCCAGCCCTAGGATTGCCTCCTTTTCTTCATTGCTCTGTCTAGTAGATGTCAGCATTCCAGTGACTCTTTTATAGATAGTACTGAGCATTCAGCTACCCATAGAGGGCAATCAAGTCCCAGAGACCACCTGGAAGCTCTGCAGGACACGGCTTCTATAATGGATATATAATTCTGGGTGTGTGAACTCACCATTACCTGGTATCTAGGGGCACTATTGTCTAGAACTGTGCAAATAATACATTTTTTTGTTTGCTGGCTGTTCTGAAAAACTGGGGAGAGGGGCGAATTACCTTCGGGTCAAACCAAAACCAAGTTTTGAACCTTTTGGCAAAAAAAGGTTGAAAAAATGTTTTGGGTCAAATAAAACATTTTGTTCATCCTGAAATGAACATTTTATTTTGATGTTGAGCTTTGCTTTTACATTTTTGCATATTTTTTTTTATGGAAGGAAATTCTGAAATGAGAAAAGGTTGTGTGGGAATGCAAGGCACTGTAAGGTGAACAGACTAAAGTTGCTCTGATGTAACATCCCTGTGTAGGCAAGCCTTCAGATTCCATGATTTACAGAGACCTCCAGATTTTATGGTGCGAAGAAATCAGTCTAAGATGTCTTCTGATTCTTCCTTCATCTTGTTAACAATCTAATTCCTTAATGAGGTCATAGTAGTCCAAGCTTTTTCCTTTACTTTGGGGGTACTAGGAGTTGATGATCTACAGGCATTTTCCATTGCATTGAACTGGATTGTGTGTTGTCCTCCTGGCTTTCAAGTTATATACCACTGACTCCTTTTAAAACAAGAACTTCACCCTAGTGAGAAAAGTTGGGCACTGTTTTCTCAGGACCAATATAATACTTGTCTCCCTGGTACATAACCTCTTTCATCTGTCTTCTAAATATTGAGATGATCATCTCATGATAGAGGGCACTGCAGGATAAATCTGACCATTCTTAGATCGAGCCCAGTTTACACTATCCTGCCAAATTCATTTTGTCTTAGTCACAAAGTAGTATAAACAGCTTTAGCCAAGGGTGTGCAGCATCTGGAGTTTAAATATTATGAATCAGAGGGTTTGAATTCTGAGCCTTAAATAGTAAAGCAGACTTCTAATCTTAAGGGCGCTGTCCTGTGTTCGACAGGACTGAAATACAACAATTAGAGGGGTAGCCGTGTTAGTCTGGAATTGCAGAAGTGACAAAGAGTCCTGTGGCACCTTAAAGACTAACTAAAAGTATTAAAGTATTAAAGACTAACTAAAGCTTATGCTTTAATACTTTTAGTTAGTCTTTAAGGTGCCACAGGACTCTTTGTCACTTCTGAAATACAACAGTTTCCCAAGGAAGAAGTTTTAGTAAAAACTATTTGAGGCAGGCAAAAGCCGTATTTAAATTTAACTAGAAAACTGGGATGCTGTGCAGGTTCTCAGAAAGCATAACATATTTGACCACAGAAAATCTGTCTAAACAAGGTTAAGAGGTCTAACACAGTGACTATCTATGAACAATTGTGACATGTGCCAGGTTGAGCATATTGTTTACATGTCCTCTCTTTATGTCCCGGATGGTACGCAGTGGGAGCAGCCATGTTTCTACACACTTGAGGTATGTCTATACAGCAAAACAAAAAACGGTCCTAAGAGCTTGGGGATGGACGAGGAAGAGATTTTTCTGGGCAGCCAAGTACTGTACAACCTGGCAGATACTGATGTTACACAAGAATCTCATGCAGACATACTTGGGCTTGCACTGTGGGGCTAAAAAGAGCAGTGTAGAAGTTTGGGGTTGGGCTGGAGCCCGAGGTTTGAAACTCAGTGAGGGTTTCAGAGCCCAGGCTCCAGCCCCAGCCTGAACATGTACAAAGTGGGAAAGAATTTCAAGAAAAGTTTTGTTCAGGTTTGTCTGGAGGATTGGATAAAGAGTTGTGCCGGTTGTTCTTCTTAAAAACATTTATTTATCAAAGGGAGTAGACAAGGAATCAGGGCAGAGATTTTCAAAGGCATTCAGATTGAATGTGAAAATCTAGTCAGTGATTCCTGGTGAAGGAACTGAGCTATAGAAATTTTTGAATTTATATTAATTCTCAGACTGTGAACCAGTTTATAATTGTTGGAACACTATCTATATTCTGATTCCATATTCTGTAATAAAAAGAGATAAAACACAGAGGATTCCCCTCTAGGTTTAACTTCAAAGTTACAAAAAACAGGAATACACCCCCCTCTAGCATAGGGAAAATTCACAAGCTAAAACAAAAAATAATCTAATGCCTTGCTTTACTTACACTTTTTTGTAATCTTAGAGACTCATTTCAGGATTGTCTGTAGAAGATGAATTTTCCCGCCCTGGTCCTTCTCTGTCAAGTGAGAACCAACAAAGAGCACAAACAAAAAACTTCCCTCTCCCCCACCCCATTTGAAAGTATCTTCTTCCCTCATTGGTCCTTCTGGTCTGGTTAATTGAACTGATTAACCCCTAATAAGTAAGGGGATTCTGTACCTCTGGCCAGAAGGATTTGATGTTACTGCATACATAAAGGTTGTTACCCTTCTCTTTATATTTATGACATGGCCAAATTCAGTATAGTTAGTGCAGGGTGGTGAAAGTATACCTTCTTGTACTAGGGTACTAAAGTCTCCTGCATTAACAAATCCCATTGCATTGTGGGAGGAGATTCAGAATAGCGAAGGTGGGTAGACTATCTCACATGCTGTGCTTTATTCTTGAGAGGGGCTGCTTCACCTTATATCAGTTCTCCACTGTAAGTGCACTTGTGTGAAATCTCCTCATGGAGTTGTTGAGTCATTGGACACTTTGACTGCCTTGCCCATGATATGTGAAGTCTTGCACAAACAGGCTCCTTTTTAATAAGGGTTACTACGCAAAATTCATGGGCCTCATCAAAACTACCACACCATTTTTATGGAGCTGACCTACTTTAATTCTCTGCTCAGTAAAGTCTCAGTTGAACTACCAGTGTAAGAAGCTATGCGCTCAGAAGATATCTTTGCTCCAGACATTTGTGTTTTATAGGCAGATGAATGGGAGAATGCTTCAAAGGATTTCACTTGTTTCATGGTTCAGTGTTCAGGTGGAGTACGAATGCAACCAAAGCAAATGCTGTCAGCCTTACATTCATCTCAGGAACCCTCACCCCCTCCCTTGAAAGGGACAGGAGGAATCTACAGAGTTGCAACTAAAACACTTTAATTATATCAAGTAAGGTTTCTGGTTGGAACTGGAAGCTGTGAGTACAAACGTTTTGCCCCATTCTGCTCCTTTTGTGCCACACAGGCAGCACAAAGGGAGCAAAGGCTGGCAACATTCCCCTATCTGTTCATTCCCAGGTGAGGGGGAGACCTTGTGGCTCACAAAGCTGGAACTGCTGGCTCCCTCACCAACTTCTCCACAGCAAGGAGATGTATTGGAGGTGGGTTTGGGCATTAGAAGAGTTTGAAGGAGCATATTGTGCTTCATCTATACTCAAGAGATGCACAGTCCCCTAGGGATTGTTGCCACTTGCGACATGTTAGAACAGCTCCTAGGAGCATTAGCCTGCAATGGGGCAGAGAATCAAGGAGCTGTAACCAGCTTTCTCCCTCTACTTCACTGAGCATAAACTCTGAAGCAGAAGCAGATAATCTGGCCCAAACTCTTGATTGTTTTTCATTTTGTGGTGAAACTATATAACCCCAGGCAGATTTAAAACAAACAAAAGGAAATATTTTTTCACACAATGCACACTGAACCTGTGGAACTCCTTGCCAGAGGATGTCATGAAGGCCAAGACTATAACAGGGTTAAAAAAAGAATTTGATAAGTTAATGGATGATAAGTCCATCAGTGGCTATTAGCCAGGATGGGCTAGCCTCTGTTTGCCAGAAGCTGGGAATGGGCAGTGGTATGGATCACTTGATGATTACCTGTTCTGTTCATTCCCTCTAGGGCGCTTAGCATTGGTGACTGTCAGAAGCCAGAATACTGCGCTTGATGGACCTTTGGACTGACACATTATGACCATTCTTATGTGCTCATATGGTAAGGTATGACGGGTTTTCTAAATACTAGTTAAAGCTTTGGATGAGTATAGTATTAATACTTAGTTTGTTAAGTATTTGTTAAGCTTTGCTAGTACATTTTAGTTAAGGATTTCAAAACAGTTTTGAGACATGAATTAATTAAGCCTCCAAACCTCACTTCTGTAGGTGGTTGTTCCAATTTTATGGTAAAGTGTAGGAGGGTGCCAAAGGTCATATAGTGAGTTCTTGGTAGAGCTGGAATAGAACCCAGGAGCCGTGACTGCCAGTCCCCACACTGGATCCATTCTCTTTCATATCAAATGTAAATATTAATATGTATGTTATGCAAGTGATGAACTTTTTGTTAAGTTTCACAGTGAAGTATCTACAGTTTCCCAAAGGGCTAATGAAGACCAAGAAAACAAACAAGCTTTCCTTTCCCTCTCCTTTCCATCCTCTGCTATTTTCTCTGGTTTGGTTTGAGAACAGGAAGCAACTTGAAAAGTGACTGGCTATTATCATGCTGTTGGGTATCTAAAGAGTGCAGGTGTAACCCACAGCTTTCAATGATGGAGCACGGCAATATTTTTTTCATGAAAATTACATCTTTTCTATTGCCTTTTTATCATTATGAAACCAAACTTTTGTTGTAGAGAAGCTGTGCATTTTTTATGCAAAGAGGATGATGAAATTGTCAGCTGAGCATTGTGGAATAGCAGTTTCTGCTCTGCAATGTGGTTCAGAATATATTAATATACCTGCATAGAATGTTACTCAATCAGAAAAGTCCATCTGTCCAAGCAATTTTGTACTGGGAATTACATTTATGGTTTCTGCTATTGACATTTTTATTCTATAGTTTTTGTTCCAATTCTCCCTTACTGATGTCTTCAAACTGAGAACTCATTTTAGAATTGTTGCCAGCCTAGAGTTTGGCCTTTCTCTTCATCCCTTAACATTAGCCTGAAGGTTTAATTCAAGTTGAATTTAGCAGAATACTTTTGTAGTCCTTCATTTACATGTATGCCAACAAGCTTAAATGCACTGCAACCTTGGAAGACTTTCAAAGGAAGTAATAATTCCTCTGAAATAGGTCTTTTGAAAGCTTTATCTTGTTCTTTCTCTTTTTGTTAATCTTGGAGCCCCTTAGCATGTCAAAGCAATTTTTCTAACGTCACATCTTCTAGACATTAGCATGAAAGAGCTTTAAAAGATGATTTGAGAAAGAATAAATGTTGAATGAGCGTTTATTATAGAGCCATTTATGCTACATTTGCATTTTGACTATATTTTTGACGTGAAATGTTTGAAAAGCAGGCTAATTTGAAAGTCAATAGTCTCTAAACAATGTACACTACAAGTCTGTTTACACTGAACTGTTTCTTTTGTGAATTAAATTACAAAAATAAGATTTCATTAGGCTTAAGCTGATTTGTTTATAGGGATGAGATTAAGCTAGTCTCATTAGTTTTAATACTGAAATGATATTCCCTTTAGAAATGTGGTTGTGATCAAATGTTCCTCTTTAAGTTATATTCAAGAGACTATGGTCTGTCAATCAATGTTGGTCTGCCTGGAGTAGCTGATGCCTCCCAGTCCAACAGTTAGGGAAATTAATTACTGGAGAATACCCAGGAATGAGAGGAGAAAAATAATATTTATTTATTATGGTAGTGCACTGTAATTGTCAACCATGTTTTTTTTTACTTTGTAAACCTGAAGTCTTGGATTTTTTTTTTTGGTGTACATATACTAAGTTGTTCCCCCCTACCCCCCATCTTTGTGTTTAGAGACTGGAAATACCACAGACAGCATTTGGAGTGTTGATAGTTCTAGCTGCCAAAATGACACATGCAGTGTGCCATGAATATGAAAATGTTTCCCTCGATAGCTTGCAGGAAGTTGCTGAAATTTTGTTTTTCAGGCATGGTGGCATCCAGTAAGTGGTGCTGTTGAGAATCTCCAATTGCAGAGTAGGGTTTTCACCCTGTAGCCAGTTTCTTAATTAGCAAAACTTAAAGGGAAATGAGAGGAGAGAAATTCTTCAATAAAAATTTCAGATTGAAGCCTGGATTTACTAGAAGGATGAAAGCTAACAAAAAGGAAAGAGCTGAGGGATAAAAACAGATTGACATCAGTGAAGGAATATTAGTCAATGGAACTGTTCATGCTTAAACTTAAGCAAGTGGTGAAGTGCTTTGCTGAATCCAGACCTTAACTTGGAGGTTCTAAAATATTTCCGTGTTACAGATCATGTCAATTATGGCCTGAGAGCCATGTGTAAATATTTTTGTATTCTTCACTCTGCTTCTAAAAGCTTACCTCTCTTCATTCAGTAATGAATTATTTGTTAAACTAGATTCAAACAATGATGAGAATGAAAAAGTATTGGGGAAAGGAAGACAAAAGAAGTGCAGGTGATGGGCATGAAATAAGTAGCATGTAGTGATTTGTAGCCTTTTATTTTATTTCATTAAATGACTTTAGTAATGTGATATATTACACCATCATGGGTTCGGCTCTGGTGGCTACAGTTTCAAGCATAACAGAGTGAAAGTCACCTCTGCTACTTGCTTCAGATTTAGAGTCTCTAGGAACACACAAAGCCCAAGGATAGTGACCATTCATTCATTTACAAGTACAAGCTCTAATCTCTTTTGCAAGTTTAATTAAAGTTATAGTTAAACTTATAGTTATCCATGCATATAGAAATTCTATAAAGACCTATGCACAGACTATATTTATATATTATATATAAACCAAAATATATTTATACTCACATTCTCCTAGATAGTGTCAGGGTATGATGGATCTCTTATGGATTGATCATCAGTAGAGGGATGGTTCCATCTGGAGTTTCCCATAGGGAGCTCAATTTTCCTGATCTGGGTACCCTCTTTTTAAAATGTGATTCTGACTCTACCTCATTGGCATTTATGCCCATAGCGCATCCTGCGGTTAGAGCATATTTTAGACAAATGCGACTCCCAGGTATCCTGTAAGCAAAAGATTGACTCTTACAGTTAATTTTTGCAGTATCACCCATTGGTACATCTTGTCCTGTAATCTTGTGGCATAGAATCACTTTCTGGTCACTTACTTACATCAAGCATTTCCTAAGTCTATGGCTTAGTATGGCTAAGCTGAAATTTTGCAGGCCTCAGCCTCTAGGCCTTGTGTTTCAGCCATACTTACTTAGAAACCTAATACCTAAGTATCCCTTCTAACTACTGATCAATTTCATATTTCTATATTCCTGCAATTTAACTCTATTTAGCATGTAATTATATATGATATAACATGTTAGTCATAACATCACATGATAAATGAACAATAACCAAAATTCATGGGCTATAGGATTAGAATTAAATATAGATATAATATTATTTGATAAATCTCTCACCCCCACCCCCCAAACTACCTCTGCCTGAGGATCAAGAGGGGTGAAACTGAGCCCTGGGCCAGTGACGTCAAAATGTCATTTTTCCAAAGTCTGCTATCCTGTAGTTACCTTGTGCTAGAAATTGGAGAGCTACTGAGCCATTGACAAGGGACAATTCTTCATTTCCATTGTGACCCAATACTCAAAAGCATCAGAGTTCTTATGCTTTAAAACCATGACATTTTTAGATATATGAAAGCCATTGAAGGTTGTTTTGAGATGTTTTATTCTATTAATTTTATTTTTACTCTTGATGGCTTTACATGATACAAGAAATAGTCCCGGTACATTGTTTAAAAAGCTCCCTTACAAATTTCTCAAATAGCTTTTTAGTAACATTTATGGCTTAAACAACATGCATAGGAGTCTGGTGTGGTGTATAGGCTTTATTGGCATACATTAGGGATGACCTGCATAACCCATATGTAGACTGGTCACTCATGAATAATATGTCCCATCAAAACTTATACCAATAAAACCTTCATACCACATCATGTACTTCCTGTGGACTAGCTTGTAACTTTACCACCTGCCTTGAATGACAGGTGGCATGAAGCTTCACTACCCTTAGGGCACATAAGAGAATGCATTGTAACTCCCAGGTGGGAGGATCCCAGAACTTGGGCTCCACCTGAACCCAAAAGTCTTCATGGTCATGAAACAGGCCCATAGCCCATAGATCCAAAGCCCAAGCTGGCTGTGGATTTTTCTTTGCTGTGTAGACAAACCCAAAGGCATTGATTATTTTTTTTTAAAGAAAGAATCTCTTTTTGCCATAATTATCTGCATGAAAATCAGTACAGTTGATGTCATTTATCATGGTCATAGATTCAGGTAGTTAGATGTCTGACTGGCATCTGTTATTCCTGTAATGCTCTGTGCAAAATGGGATATTCCTTTCAAACTCAAGGGTGAAATCCTGGCCTGATTGAAGTCCATGGCAAAACTCACAATGATTTCATTAAGGCCCAGATTTCACCCCAGGCCTTAAATTATTTGAATATGTAATACGTGAGGTATCAAAATTATATTAGAAATTACCCACACACCGCATCATCTGCCATTCTCCACTGCAATAATGAATCTGGTGTTACTCCATTTTCTTAAATTCCCACCAAAAAAGTGCATTTAGAGGGTTTTGTTGGACTATAGCATCTTCTATAAGAGTAAAGTGAGTTTAGTCATTCTCAATGACAGTGTTTACACTGAAACTATGTTATAATTCCCCAGTTGTTCCTGTCATTGAGGGAGTTGTGATACAGGAAAGATTCAGAGCTGTAATTCCCCATTGTTGCAGCTCCACTGGAGGCAGCAAACATGGGAAACTGCTTTGTAGAAAGAGTGCTATCGTATTACCATGCAAAAGGTACAAGCAATAGTCTCTGGTTTAGGCCACACCTGTGCCCTGTCTGGTGTTAGCAATAGTTGAAACTGTAGTGCAGAAGGTTCCCATTTTCCCAGTTTCAAAATCCTAAAATACCACTAATAACTCATCATTCAAATGTCAGAAAAAGCCATGATCATTTAAGTATGGATCACTGTACAGTTATATAGGAGCTAGCCATCTTTCGTGATCAATGTAAGGTAGACACAGGAAAGATCTTGTGGCACCAAATTGTAGAAGGGCACTGCTAATAACAAGAATATGAACCTAAAATAATAATTCAATAATACCTAAAAAGGGGACCCCACAAAATGAGCAGCAGCATTGTGAGTGTTCTAAGAAGATGTATGTTCCTTCCTTTTTTTTAGATTATGGTTTACTTCTCTGCAAAAACTCTACTGAATTATGCATTCCTATTGCAGCAACGCACTGAACAGGAACAGGGGAGGGTCTGAGTACCACTAAACATAATTTGGTTTAAGATTATCTGGCTAGGTACTTGCATGGTCTCTATCATCATAGTATCTGAGCAGCAACAATTGCTGGAGTGCCTGAAGCAATAGCTTGATTAGAGAAATTTTAACATTTGAACCATACCAGAAAACTCTCTTCAATTGACCCTTCAGACTTTTCAGGCACTGTTTGTTGGAAATATAATACGTAAAGCACAAACAAAAGATGTTTTTTAAAGAAAAAAAGAAAGAATATACTGAAAAAGGAGAATTTTGAAAAAGGAGTTGTTGAAGATTGTTCATAAGTTTTATTCTTAGGCAGTGTCTTTCTTTTTTTATGAATTAAAGTTCTAACCTTTCACCTTTCGGGTCTTTCCACCCACTGTCTGAGCAGATATACATGAGATGTTCTTTTACGCTTGAATTGTCTGAGCTGAGGTGGTGATCACATCTTCTCTAGGATCTTCGATCTTGCCAGTTAACTAAAAGCTTGCTTGCAGTGATAGATTTAAAAAACCCCCATAATGCCTTCTGTCTTCCTTCAAAAGTCCTTTCTCTAAAAAATTTATCATATCAAGTTTATCGTTGGACTTCAGCTTTTCTTAGTTTTTTTGGTTGTCCAGGCCTTCTAAATCAACACTCGCTACATCGATTGCAGCAGTGCTGATCTAATGGTAAGTTTAGACATGAGATATTAGTGATTTCCTGGGTATCTTTACTAGGTAAATCCTGGCTTCACTGAAGTCAATGGTAAAACTCTTATTGACTTCACTGGGGCAAAGATTTCACCGACTTGCCCTGTCCTTGTGAATTGGTTACTTTTGTCTGCCTGACATACATATAGGGTTCATCTAACAACTTTGACTTTTCTTTCTTTCCCATCACCCAAGAGTTGCTTTGCTAACTTCACTTCATGCTGTTTCCTCAGTGGCTGAAACCACCTTAAGGACCTGACCCTCATACCAACTGTTCAGGTATTTTAAAGTTCCCTCTTGCTGGGGTTAGGCTTCATATTTCATATTGACCTACTTACAAATATTTTTCCTCCTACAGTCTTATTTACTACAGTGAGCTCTTTGTTTTTTCCATACACAAAGGACAAACACATAGTTTGAGTCAGACTGCCTTTTATTTTATGTTGAAGGGATAACAATAAGGAACAAAAATTGGGTCTTCATGAAAGAGAGTGAACAGTGTATGTGCATCATCTTGTAAGTCTGCCTTGAACTCTGAGACCCCAAAATGGCTGCCAACCCATTAGGTGCATTGGGAGAATTAGAACATTAGGAGAACTTAGAAATTTAAATACACAGTGCAAAGAACTACATGCTGGCCATCCTTTCTGACAGATGCTTTATGTTTCTTCTGAATTTATATGGACATGTAGCACTTTTGGTATCAGGTTAATCTGTTCCATTCCTCTACTTAGTGACTTTATAACTTGAAGATTAGTTCTCTTGATCTTTTTGAGAGCTCTCTCTTCCCTTTCCTCTCATCACCCGATAGTGTTTTACTTTTATACTATAAAGCTGATTCACATATTTTACAAAGATATTTTTCAATATATATATGTGTTTGTGATGATAAAATTCATGGTCTTATTCTATAAATAATTCACTTTCTTTATTCCCCTCACTGAAGCCCTTTTATTTGTAGTACATTCACACACAGCTTTATACATAAAATATGAAGAAACAACAATAAACACTGACATTTTAATTCCTCGCTTCTGAGCACAAAAGTGATAAGAATAGAAATTGCAACTGTTCCTATAAAGAGAGAGATCTTCTGTTCCTCTGAAATCAGCATTTCAGTATTCTGAAGAATAATGTGATATCTCTGGAAATAAGTGATAACAACAATCATCAGACAAAAGTATTAATTCTGTAGTTTATAATTAATAGTTATTTTTGTTGTACTCTTATACCAACTTTTACTGCTGTAAACAAATTCAAACTTCTGATCCTAAGGCAGTTATGTGTGGAACTGGGGTTTGTTTGATTGTTAAATAGCTGAACAGTTGCTTCTTAGATGTAATTGCTTTCTGATTAGTGAGATAGAACAGGGCAGGATGGAGAATAAAGAGGTAACATTATGTGACAGTGTCAGATGATTATTTTATAATGAAGCACAGACTGACTGAGCTCTGGCACTGTGCATATTACTAAAAGTCTTCATTGTTTGTTAATATTTCACTGCACACCTGTGCTAGTGAAAGGGAGGCATATGTTATGTATCATATAATAAGAAAGTAATTGTATAGTCTTTTTATGCTCTTACCTGGCTTTAGCATGAAAAGTAAACTTGAAGTTACATGGTAATAGGTAATGAATCATCGAGGTTGCTCTGTACCTTCCTATGGTAAAACCCATAGAACGTGGACAAGAGGATCCAAGAAACTGCTGTGCTCATGGTGTTTTTGATTAATGCTCCTCTCTGGAAGGATAGTTTGTGGGCTCATGAAAGAGGCAGGAGGCACGGCCTTCAAGCCCCACTGGTTCTTGGGAATCTGTATGAAAAGGAGCCACTGACTCCACAGGAGTTTCCTTTCATTGGTAATGTTCAGACTTCCCTTCCCACCTGGCAGCACGGTGTCTGTAGAGGCAATGCTGCCACTGGCTCTGACTACATAGTAATTCCTCCCTGAGAAGAGGGCAGGTACAGAGAAAAAATTAGTGCTGCTAGCAACAGTATTAACTCCTTCATATATATCTGCTGGGCTGTGAGAGAGCACAGCATGGAGATCAGTAGCTCTTAGTCCCTACTTCTTCCCAGCACATTAAGCCCCAACTGGTCAAGAGAGAGATCTTCTTCAGTCAAGTGAGGTTCAACAGGCTCACAGCATTCTGTTGATATGGTGTTCCTTCCCTTCTGCCAACCTTCCATTTTCTTGCAGTCCCTTGACCCATGCTTGTGAGAGAAGTATCTAGCCCTGAGTTATGCATTAATTTCATTTAATGTGCTTGTGTGC
The DNA here is from genome assembly GCA_007922305.1 of Dermatemys mawii. Taxonomy (NCBI): domain Eukaryota; kingdom Metazoa; phylum Chordata; order Testudines; family Dermatemydidae; genus Dermatemys; species Dermatemys mawii. The sequence continues at coordinate 12,584,004 of ML677343.1, read as the reverse complement.
GATTTGAAGAAGTGTGCAGTATGAATATTTTTATGGAACATTAATTCAGAGTGTTAATGAAGAGATATCAAAAGGGATCTGCCACATGAAGTGATACTATGACGATTTCCCCTGCTCATTGCAGTCTTTGTCTGATCTTTTCATCTTTGACTCCTCGTGAGTCAATTGTTGCTTTCATACTTTCACTTGTATAAACTAAACTTGCCTTTTAAGTGTCAAGCTATGTGCTTTAACAAGGAAGAGTGTATATATGCAATGCGTGTGTATAGTTTATCCTCATGACTCCGGCACAGTTTTACAATTAGATTCCAAGGTGGGTGTGTTGAGCCCTGTTCACTGGTATGGAGCATCCTGGTCTAATTCTCTTCTCACTTTTACTGGTGTAATACAGCAATAATTCCAGTGAAGTCAATGAAATTACATTCAAGCAGAGTAAGGCCTCCGTGTGAAATTGGGCTATAGGAATGCTATGTTGAACATATGATGCCTACCCATAGAGCATGGAAGTGGGGATATAGACTAGTTTGAATGGAAGGAATCTGATTTTACATTAAGCTGGGGAATCTGGCCATTATTCTTGTTAGGACCCATTCTGCACTCATTACTCAGGCAAAAATCCAGCAGACTTCAATAAGATTTTAGCCAGGCAGGGACCACTTAAAGAGTCCTATTACAGGTGTTCAAGCTACAGTTTTCACAAAACATGTGACGGTAAAAAGTATTTTCATTAGGAGAATGGAACAAACTGGTGAACTGTTGCCAGGCTACTCAGGTCAAAGGTCCACCATAGTTACATGCCTCCCAAGAGGAGTAGAGTTTGTGTCCTATCCGAGAATATTTCTGCAAGAACTGGTGGTTGGTAGCCTCTCTCCAATTAGTAATTAGAAAAAATGTTAAATATAAAGGGAGACTGGTAATCATCCTGTTATTAAAGCATTACATATTTTGTAACATAAGAGCATTAAGTCAGACTTCACTGAAGGATTTGAAATTAGGACCTATTTAAAAAAATACATCAGTTTAAAAGAAAAAAAAACTTCAAAGCTGCTTTTCTCCCCCTTGGAAACCTGCCGGTGTTAGGATAAAATGAATAGAGAAAAGAGAAAGGCTCGGCTTCTAATAAAGCATCTGTTGCCCACTTTGAACATTTCTCACTTCTTTGTGAGTGTCTCTCTTCAGTTATGGCTACTACTGACAATGAAGAACAGAGGTATAGAAAAAGACAATACCTGTTATATAGCCAGTATTTCTGATTTCATGTCACTTTGAACTGGATCTTCATTTGAGCACATGCTGTGTCAAAAAAGAATTTCTTTGTTGGCTGATCCAAAGATGCCGTAAGATGCTCAGAAAAGTAAACTGCAGGAATCTGTTCAATAAGAAAAGATAAAAACAAATCTTACAATTCATTCAATGCAGTGTTATCACTTTTAACTTATTTTGGTGTACTGCTTAAAAACTGAACTCACATGATTTATGCGCTTCTTTTATTATTATTAATTTCAGTGGAGGACTATAGACTTTTTACAGAATAAAACAAAATAAACAATTATAGGCAGAGACAAAAACTGTGAGCAGGCATAAGAGTTGTGCATGCATTGCTGGATTGTTTAGACCTCCTGCTTTGGAAAAACCATCAGGCAATTATTCTTGCCATTGAACTTCAGCTGTTTGTAGCTAAGCTTTATGAGGCCTATTCTCCACAAAAGATTTGTGGTCTTTCACAGCAGGGGATTCTCAGATTTGGCTGCTGTACTTAGCTGAGTGATTCAGCAAAATTTTGGCTGGGCCACAGAAACTTTTTTTCTGTGTTCTGTGAATGCCTGTGACTCATGGCCAAAATGGGTGGAGATTCCATTCTGAGGGATATCTTTATCTCTGCCCAGCCCGCTTTAATCCTGATAGAGAAGGAATAAAGTTGGCCCAGGACTGACCACTGGAAACATTAAAGGAAAAGTTATCAAAATCAACGTAAAAATAAAGCCCGGATCTAATTCCCTGGGTTCAATGCAAAAAACTCCATTTGACTTCAATAGGCATGAAAAAATCTGGATGCTTGGATTACATTCATAGATGTAAACTGGAAACATGATGTTATTCAGACTTCATCTAAATTGTCTACCATTCTTACCCACAGGAATTTCAGTGTGGAAAAGAAAGGGTGTGGTCGTGCTAGGTGCTGAGCATCCTTAACTTCCATTGGCTTCACTGGGAACTAAGGGTGCGCAGCATCCAACAGGATCAAAACAATTGTGATGTTCACATGTGATTTACATATTGGTAGACCATTTAACTTAGGTTCTGGATGCCAGCCAATAAGGGAGTTTCATGGGCATGATGTTGATTTATTTTCAAGGTTTTGGAGGACACATTTTAATCATGAACATAAATCTGTGGACTCAAAGTCCTAAAGTACTTTACAAACTGATTTGTGGATGATAACATTTGCAGTTTTTACAACTGCACTGGTAGATAAAGTTGCAAGATGACTTTCATTACAGCCTGCTATGTTCTTTCCAATAGCTTCCAGCTTTCCAATAATTTTTCCTTTTGAGTTAACTCTTTCCATCTTTCATCTCAAGCTAGAGGTGATTATTTTTATTTTACAGTTTGAAGAACATGCTTTAGACTTTTCTCTCGCCACTGAAATGCAGACCTCTGTAGGGTTGAGCATGACAGTTGATAACCGCAGTATTCAACAGCTTAGGGCAGTAAGTGAAGAAAAATATCTCCACTTAAGCAGAGGGGATTTAAATTCCTCAAATGAAACTAATACATTATAATGCTAGAAAGGATGGCCCAGTGGTTAGTCTGGGACTAATACAGATTTGATCGCCTACTCTGCCACAAACTTCCTGTGTGACTGTGGGAAAGTCATGTAGTCAGGGTAATAGCACTTCTCTGCCTCACAGGGGTGTCGTGGGGATGAATATAATACGACTTTGAGATGCTCATATATTATGGCAATGGGAACCATATAAGTACCTTAGATAGACAGAATGCTTGAACTGGAATTTTGCCAAGAACCTGGGTCCTGCTCTGTGAAGAGTTGAATTGGATTTTTAAGTGGGCCAAAACTTTTAATATGTCTGCTGAAGTAAGTCACCTTCAGCAATAAGAATTTCCTAGCGACATGTGGCACATTTTTGTAAAGAGGTAAAGACAGTTTATAAAAATGCACACTAACAGCTATGTGAGGACTTTTGATTGATTAAAAATATTAAACACAAACGTGGATATATTTGCTAAACATCACTGATAGTTTGTCTGATCTGTGATCTATCAGATCCAGTGGCCTATGCCACACACCAGTGGAATGTGCAAAAAATGTTACCATGGTCAATTAGGGCCGGATCGTACTCCCTTTGAATATAATGGCAAGACACACATTGATGGTAATGGAGGAATAACAGCTAGAGGATGGCATATAACATGAAGCATAAAGGATTCTATCCCTACTACAAATATTTAAATTCTGTTTAATGTAACAGTGCATTTTCTTGTTGTTCTTGTAAATATCCAATTTCTTTCTGAATCTTGCTGAGCTCAGTGTTATCTTGTGTGATGGGGCAAGGCCAGATGGCTATAGGAAAGGAGTCCTATTGGTATCCAGGAAGTGGGTGGGCCTGCCCACTGCTAAAGGACTTTCCCCCGTCTATGGGGAGGATCCACAGGTCTGGGAAACCAAATAATTCTGGGGGACAACTAATGAGATAACAGGAATGGGAGTGAAGGTCACAGGGCTAAATAAAAGGAATCCGATGAGGACACTGAGCAAAGAACCCTGGACAGTGCCTACTGCTCCTTGAAGGTGTCAAGGGAGCCAGCAGATGCTGCCCGGATACGTGAACAGATTGAGGAGTGGAAATAGGCCCCACAGTCACAAGAAACCCAGTCGGCCAACCTCCTCTCCCTGGTTTTGTAGATGGCTATTTTGGCCAAGGCTAGGAGGAGGTTGACAAGGAGATCCTGTGACTTTGTGGGGCTATGGATGGGGAGTGCATAGATGAACAGGTGAGGGGACAAGTGCAACCAAAAATGTAATAGTATATCAAAGAGGAGACAGAATAGGGGCTGTAACCTGGTGCATGCCAGGTATATGTCTCCCTCGTGCTGCGAAAGGGGCAGGTGTCTGGGCAGGGAGTGAACCACGCCAAGTATATGCTCTGTTCCTGGTTCTGTGGAGGAGCCGCCAGCTGATGTCTCTGGTGGGCCTTGGGACCAGGGTGGAATATAAGCTGACCCACCGGGGCTCCTCACCCTACAGTGGTGACAGGAGGTCCCGCCACTTTGTGCCAGGGCGGGATGCAAGGGTGAGGACATGAAGGGTGTGGAGCACGAGCATGTATAGATGTTTCCTCTGTGCAGTCTGCAAACGTACTGGCTGCAAACTGTGCAGCCATCTCATGGTGAAGGGGCCAGGGAGCTTGTCGGGTCCATGGGACAGGGGCCCGATGAAAAGGTCCGGAGGGCCTGGGGTGGAGGGTGGGTGGGGCATGCCCTCTCGCAGGACCTGGTCGAGGAAAACACAAGCAGCGGGTGATAAAGTGGCCCTCACCTCCTGAAGTATGTGCCGGAGAGTACAAGGCCTGGAAAGCCCTATGTGCTGAGTGAGCTTCAGGGGATCCAGCCAGTCTCCCTGATTGTAGTCCAGGAGGTATCTGACTCTGGTGACTTCTGCCAGGATCAACCTCTGGTGCACCTATATAGGAAAATAGTGGGAGACAGATATATTAGCCCCAGGCTAAACAAATCCCTGTTGCCAGGATAAGCAAATAGTAGTTGCTCCAGGTCAATTAAGACACCTTGTGCCAATTAAGATCCTTCCAGAAAGCAGGGAAGACAGCTAGGTTGATTGGAACACTTGAAGCCAATCAGGGGCTGGCTGAAACTAGTTAAAAGCCTTCTAGTTAGTCAGGTGAGGGTGTGTGTGTCAGGCGCTGTAGGAGGAAGCTATTCTGCTGGAGAAACGGAGTACTACAAATGCTATCAGGCACAAGGAAGGAGGCCGTGAGGTAAGGGTAACGTAGATATTGAGGAAGTGGGGGCTGCTGTGGGGAAGTGGTCCAGGAAATTGTACTTGTCCTGTTTCCAAAAAGTCAGCTACCAAAAGCTGCTACTATCAGGGTCCCTTGTCTGGAGTAGAGGGTTGGCCTGGCTCCCTCCATCCCTCCCTGACGAATCACTAAAACCAGGAGACATCACAGACTGTGTGAGGGAGGATAGTTTCTCCTCACCTCCCTTGCTGGCTTGTGATGAAAATGGCTCAGTAGGCTATAGAAGGGCTACATGGAGGGTCAGAATGAACCTCTGAGGCAAGCATCATTCTTCAGGAAGTGCAAGACCCACTGAGACAAGGTCGGAGCTTTGTCACACTTGTAATGAGTTCCACAGGCTTAATATATGTCCTGTTAAATCAGTTTTAAATCTGCTGCCTTTCATTTTCATTTCATCTACTCTTGCCTTCTATTTTAAGAGGGAAATCAAGAGTGTCCAGTCTGCCTTGTACCTTTCATTTTTTTTTATACCTTTATCATGTCTCCTCTTGTTACTTTCACTTGTAAAACGTTTGTAAACTATACCCGTGGTTCTTAACTGGTCTCATACCTCAGCTCACCTAGATATTTGCCTAGTTTTACAACTGGCAATATAAAAAGCAGCAGCTAAGTCAGTGAAAACTAAAATTTCATACAATGACTTGTTTGTACTGTTCTATACACTATACAATGAAATGTAAGTGCAATATGTGTATTCCAATTGATTTATGATATGGTAAAAATGATACAATTTTTCAGTAAGTGTGCTGTGATCCTCTTATGTCTGATTTTGTAAGCAAGTAGTTTTGAAGTGTAGTGAAATTTGGGGGTACGCAAGACAAATCAGCTTTCTAGAGGGGTACAGAAGTCTGGAAAAGTTGAGAGGCACTGAGTGATAGTCTTGCCCATATTTGTATCTTAACTGATGAACCTGACCCCCAACAGAAATATTCCTCAGATGGAAAGAAGAGAAATTCATGCCAGATCTCCAGGGGCTTCTTTAGAGATGCCTGCTTTCTTTGGTGTGTGTTACACGAATGCTGTAGCTCAAGAGTATTCATAGGCATGGAAGGATTTGGTTTTTATTGGTAAATTTCAGTATAAATCTATTTCACTGTACACACAAATGATGAAAAAATATTTCCATCAATGATAATCAAAACTTAAATAAGTAGAGTAAGAAAAATGTTGCTTGAGAATGTATTAGAGTTTGATTTGAAGATAATTACTTTGTATATTTTGGCTTGTGATGTTGACAACCTGTTTTTTAACAATTATCTTCTAACTTTTGGACTCTCAACATCTTCTATCATTAAATAATTATTGTCTGACACCCTATGTAATTTTCTGCAACTGTGAAAATTTAAATGGAGAAAACTTGAAAAAAAATGCTTAAATTCATTGATATTGTCTGTTAAAGGTATATATAAAATTGAATTTTGCCAAGCCTAAATATGCAGCATAATTCCTGGGGTTTGTAAGAACAATAAAACTTGTGCACTGCAAATGGCTCCCCTGGTAAGTTTTTACATCAGTTCTTAACAACGAGGTCCCATTTGGAGCCAGCATTCTATTGGATGACCCCTGTTTAAGTTAATTATTTATTTCACTAATGCCCCACAGTACACTGAAATGAAGCCCTCTAGCTTTCCTAACAGGGATAGAGTGGGGTATATAGGTAGCAATGCCTGTTTTTCATAAGCTAAGGAGAGGTCAGTAAGATAGACCAAAAGCAGAGTTGTTGCAACTTAATTAGGGGTCAGCAATGTGTCCATGGTAAAAATGTTGAGGTCTATGGTAATTTTTCAAAAAAATGAATGACTGAATGACATAATCCCTGCCCCTCCAGTATCAGTCACTAAGTACAGTAGTTTTGTCAAGTGTCTTTCGCACAACATGGTGGTGCTGACCCCTGAACATAATGGGTTTACTGAATTCTCCTCTGCTGTTTCCTGTATCAAAGTCAGAATATTAAGTCCAGGAACCCTAGAGGCACAAAGTAGCGTTACTCAGACAGTGCAGACATCCTGAAACAAAAGTCCAGAACACCCTGAAACTTGGGGAAAAGCTTTGATTCAGATTCAAACCCAAACTCTTAGCAGCTGTTGGAACCCTGCAGGGACCTACAGTTCTATGCATGGTACAGAGAAAGTAAGTACCGTTCCCCCCACTATCAACTGTGTGAGCCTTCCAAGACCTGACCCCATACCCCAGTGCAGAAGAACCACATCATTTCTGCTCTCAAAGCATATGGGGCTGCAGGGAGAATGGGAAAGGGCGGTAAAATTCAGGCTGTAGGCTCATGAATGGTCACATAAGAGCTTAGTTTAGTGTTCAAGACTGACTACTGGACCCTTCTTTGTGGCAGCTGCTTCAGCTTCCTTCTGCATCAGTGCACAACAGACGCTCTCATCTGATCGTTGGTTACTTGTTTCTTAGCTGGCCACCCTCTGTCCAGCTTGAGTCCCCCTGGCTCTCAGCCACCTGCCAGCTTTCCCCATGGATTTACTCTTTGTAGTAGGCATTCTTTCTATCAAGTTATCAATAATATTATTCAGAGCAGATGTCTGCTCTGTAATTGATTAGGTATCTTTTGATGGCACATAGAGTTGTGATCGAATAAGCAGTTGGTAGGTTCCCTTGATCAAAGCATCAGAATCTGATTATGTCTTCTGTAAAGAGACCCTTTGAAGTGGATCAGCCCTCAGGTAATTCAGTTATCTGTTTCCTGGAAAATTCATTTTGAAAGGCAAGCACTTGCCCAGGTGCAAAGATGTGGAAGATATTGTTTCTGTTATGACCCAGCTGTGACTTCAAAGATTATTTCAATCTTAAAAATGGGCAGGGTCGGGGAAAGAATGATTTACTGAGCTGGAGTGGTAAAAAGACCCAATAATCTGTGTCTAAAATAATCTAGACAGTCATATTAGGTAATCTACTTGATACTATGTTTACGCCTATGGTATCTACCAACTACCTTTAGCGAAAAGGGAGTGAGGAAGCTGCTCAAAAGCTCACCACTAGGCTGTAGCAGGCCTCTGCAGTACAGCACATCCACCCAAATCTCTATCTCCATATGCTTGCCAGCCCATTTTGTCAGCTGTAATCCTTTTCCCAGCTCCACAGGGAGTGCCAGCTTTCATCCTAACTGCTGCTTTTCACTTTCTCTCTAGACTTCTTACAGGCTGAAAGTTTCCATGCTTGGTCTTTAACCAGGGGTGATTTTTTTTTCTTAAAGTTCCCTTAGATGTATCACAGAATGAATCACAATTTTCTCACTAAGCACAAAGGGAAATAAAATGCAAAGAAACAAGTATTAATGTAAAATTGTACAGTAAGGCTGAGAAATCAAGAATTCCCCAGTTAGGAAACATCAAAAGATAAAGTAGCTCCAAAGTTACCATGGCCACATTGCTCAAAGATAATATTTCGAATATCATTACTGATTTCCTTGTTAAATGTGAACTAATCATGTATTATTACCATTAAATACAAATAAGATTTAAATACAAATAAGATTTGCAATGTGTCCTCTAGAAATTTCCACAGTGAAGGTGAAATTCATCCAGTTCTGGGTCTGCAGAATGTTTTATTACCACTGAAAATCCACTTCTGTCTTCCATTATGTGTTGAAGTAGGATTTAAGTGGTGCATAGGGCCCACTTCACTGGAATGGATTTCACCCTGCTAGGATCAAGAAGGCTCCTGGAACTTCAAGGTGATGGAAAGAGAACCATTTCTTGTCCCCAAAATAGGTACGGCATAAAAACCCTTAAAGAAAAAAGAATGAATGTATTTGTCCTGTTCTTCTGTTCCACATGACCCTTGTGTAATCTCCCCTGTCATCTTCCATGCGGGTAGCTCAGATGCCAGATCTTTCTCCAAATCTGATGGCTGCAGGAACTGACAAATCCTGCAGGATAAAAGCTAACATGAGGGCTGAATGAGACAAGTGGAGACAAGCTAAGAAGTTGGAAAAAATCAGCCTTTGAAAACAGTTATAAAAGGAAAAGGCTCTTCAGTCTGTGACATGTGGGGATCTTGTGGAATATTTGAAAGGGAAAAGAAAATTTAACTATCTTTCCTCCCCCACCCACTTTTTGGTTTTTGCTTGGCTGGATTTGATGTGAGTCGAAAGATGCTCTTCTCTGAATTCATGCCCATATCCTCAGCTCCATCAGCACAAGAAGTGGGAACAAAACAAGACACAATCCAGCAGAGAGTGCTCAAAAGGAGATCAGTGGCTATTCGACATGGTTCCTCCTCTTCTTCTCTGGTTCCAAATATGCCCATCTTCCCTGAGCCTTCAGGGTCGGGCCTGCACAGTTCAGAAAGATGTATGACTAGGTTAGGAAGAGCAGGAGGGTGTAGCCACTCTCCAGAGTATCTCACCCCTCAGACTGGAAGGGAGTCCTACTCCATACATTCTCCCCTTCTTAGGGGAGTGTTCAGAGTGTGGACAACGGAGAAGACATGACTTCCTGAAACTGTAGTGCATTGTGGAAGCAGCCAGTGGTACAGTACAGAAGCGAAGGGCCTCAGTGCAAATACCTCTGCAGATACCTTAAGAAATATTGGATATCCTTGTGGATCTAAGGATATTCATGGCTCTTGCTGTCATGCTCCATTGATGGACATTCTGAAAAACCTTGCAGAGTTTCCTGGCCTGACATAGGTTCTTCTGTTCTAATGGACAAGGTGGCCCCCAGACGCAGTGGCTGTAGAAATTGACACATCCTGCAGAGCTCAATCTTCTCGCTTGAAGGCAGAATTAGAGGAAGGAAAACAGTAACTAGCCAACCTTTGAGAGCTATAAAAGAAATAGCCTCTTCAGGACCCTGTGGAATTTCTGAAGGAGCACTTTAAACTTTTCACCATGAAGAATGGTCCTTTCTTTGTGGACAAGTGAGGCAGATTCACAAAAGCATATGTGAGGATTTCATTCTTCCTTGGATTATTTCTTCTCTTTTTAGATAGTGTCACCTGCTCACATCTCCTTGCTCTTTAGGATTCTCTCGGAGACCCCAAAAGCGGAGGTGGGGGGAAAGGCTCCCTTTTCTACCTTTTCTTAGTACTTGAGGAGATTTGCTCTCTTTTAGAGGAGGCCTATAAGAATGACCTAAATTGACTAAGACTTTTATATCATAGGTGAGGCAGGTTGCCAATGCTTCCCATTATATGACCCCATGTCAGTTGTTTATAATTTGCTAAACATGAAACATGTGGGCTGAAACTGGAGATACTGAATGTTTGGCTTAAGTTAATTAATTTTGAAAAATATCCACCAAAACAGTTCAGCTGTTTTTGAGAACAAAGCTAGGTGAAAATACATTGTTTTTCCCCAACCTCATCTTTGAAAATCTCTAGTGCTCATAACATGTTAGAGCAGAGACGGTGGCCTTTGTGTCAGGGATGTGCCTTTTGCTATCCCTGTGAAAATCCACCCAAATTTGGCCTTTTGAAAAAATCTATTCGCACATGCTCCTGTAGAGATTTCTTAGATTTTTAGCAGCTAAAATCCCTGATGATTCTGTCTGCACCGGTATGCTGTAGTGCGGGGCTGAACAGGACATTCCCTGCAATTGCTGCTCTGGGTTGTGCCAGGTTCAGGCACCTGTGCTGAAAGCAAACACTTTCTCTCCTGTGCTTTCAGTGACAGCTGAAAAATCAGGTTCCAGGTATTTCCAATTGGACACCCAAAATGAGTGGATATTTCTGATCTTAATCTTTCTATGTTTCAGCTCCCCACCTGCAAAATGGGGCTAGTACCCCATCATCTGACAGGGGTGATTTGAAAATAAAGTAATTTATGTTTGTGAAGGACTCACACTATATTGATGAGCATCATAGAAAAGCCAGTGAGGAAATTAGTAATTCTTCATACACTGAAAGATTTGAATAGTGTGCAGTAAGTAAAGCCTAGGGCCACACATTTGACAATAAGGATACAGCAAAATATGGAAAAGGTTCTCCGTAAGTGAGCACCATTTATTATATGCAGTGAATGAGGCAAAGGTCCTGTGGAAAAATGATATGTGATCATATAATTAAATTGAAAAGGGAACTGAATTAATTTTTGCAAGCCCCCTAATTGTGGTATTTCCTAATTCTTGAGTGCTTGACTCTTAATAATGTTTTTAATGTATGTTTGTATGTGTAATATATAATATTTTTCTAAAATAGAGAGAAAATGGTAGTAAACAACAAAAAATGATTTGCAGAACACATCTAGTTTTGAACCTCCTATCACCTAGATAAGGCCTTCTCGTCTTTGCTACAGGACAATAAAAGAAAAATGCGCTACACTCTTCAAAAGCAGTTACCCTCTGATCTACTTTGGTAGTTGATGGTGCATCTCTGACAAATCTCCCTTTCCTATCTCATAGTGACCCTCCCCTCCCAATCTCAAGATCTGCTTTTCAAGCACCTGGTCAGTGATTCAGCTGGTCTGGAAGATGAGAATTCATTATCTTATCGGGATGAGATTATATCAGCATTGCCATGAAGCATTGTTTGGTCAAGTATACTGTCTGGAGAAAATGAAATAAGCTCTATTCTCCATACAACAGTCATTGTCTTCTCTTCTGCTCACGCCCTTTGTTCCCACCCTGTTTAGCTACCTGGCTCCTAATCCAGCATTTCAAAAGTCACTTTGATCTACAAAAGGCAAGGTAACTTAATTCTGATCTTCATGTCCCCCGTTTTTGACTATAGGTGTTAGAATGTGGAAACTCAATCTATATGTAATATTTCATATATTTATCCCTTAAGGAGGCAGAATATATTTTTCTATTTTAAATCCCTCTTACCAAATTTGCACTTGCTACGGAATATGCATTGAAAGAAAGCAGATCCTCTGTGCCATACAGGTAGTGCAGTTGGCCAGAAAGAAGCTTTTGCCCAAATGAGGGCTTTCTGTAGCCTTTAATGTTCATAAAACAAAAAGTGCAGTCCATCTTTCCCCTTCCTTCATCAAGTGGCCCCTAAGGGTGCCTTCAGTGGTAGCTAAGTAACTAGGGCTTTTGGTAAACCATTTTAAGGATTTAGGAGTAAGTACTTCACACCACTTTTAAATCCTCAGAGTTACATCAGAGGCTGGAGGCACAAATTTGTCTTTACTCTAACAGCACCTATAAGCATTTAAGGTGCTTTCAGGGGAAAATCTTGTTATCTCCCTACCCAATCCGGTGGAAACAGAGGGCCCTGACTGCAATGGATTCAGTTTATTTCAGCTGTTCAGAGTTGAGCAGCAGGATACAGCTCTACTTTGTCTATTTATACTGTAAACTCTTCAGCGCAGGATTGATTCTTACTATATATTTCACAACAGAGATCCAGTCTTGGTTGGGGCCCCTAAATGCTAATGTACCAGTAATAATAATAAATATCCTATATTAGTTGGAGTATCCATTATTTACTGGCATAAGTGGATTTAATATTAACTGTAGAACTAGCTTAGGATCTATGTCAATTACAAAATGAAGCTTTTTAAAAACCTCTATTATTCAGGCTTTGGACTAGGTAGACTTCTGCATAGTCTGTTTTGCCTATGGAGTAATGACCTCATCCTCCGTCACCAAAACCTCCCATTAAATAACAATGTGCTGCTCAGGCACAGTTGGCAGTATTTAATTGTGAACATCAAAGCTGGTTCTCAGCTTATTCTTTTTCCTGAAATACCCTAAGTGTTGCTAATAAGAACTTATTGCTAAGGCAAAGTTTTATGAACTTGGTTATTTTATTTTTAAATCCAGGCCTATTAAAAGTTACATGAACCCTCAAACATCATCTTCAAATGCAAAACTCTATCAATCATTAGGGGGGAAATCATATGAAATTGTATTTTAAAAATATAAAAGCAAGCCAGAAGATCTGGACAGGAGTCTCGTTGGTTGTTTCAGGTAAAAAATTGAGGGCTGAGTTATAATAAATCACAGAGAAATGGGAGCTAACCATGGGGGAAAAAACTGATGGAGATTATGATACAGATGGCAAATGGCTCTGCTATAATTTGACCACTTCTGATTAAAGTAAGAATTTGCAGTGAGTGTTTGTAGTGGTCAATATTGTGTAAGTGGACTATCATTCTTTCAAAGAACGGAGTAAAATTCCCAAAGGGAACACTTGAGTCAGGTCAAGACTAGGTTATAAATATTTGTAACATAAACTAATAGAACCTCAGTAGCAGCCCAGCTGAAGTCGATGGCAAAATTATTTGTATGGGTATTACACAACACAAGAGGAAGTCCCTTACTCAAAGAGTTTACAATCAAAGTAAACTCACATGTTCTTCCATATGTATAGCAGTTCAGTCAAGTGAATTGGTTAAAAGTTAGGCTATGTAGAGTTAATGTTCAACAAGCAACTCTGCTTCCCCCCACAACCTATTGGACACCAACAAATAAATATGGAGGTTGCCCTGGCTGATCAGAATTGTCCGCTGTGGCCTTAAAACTTATGAATCTATGGGAATGAGTCTCTGTTACAACTACTTCTCAAAAATGTAAATGATTTGCAAAAATTGTCTGCATGTGACCATTCACTTCTGCCTTCTATGTGGAATAAGCTAGAATAAATAGCCAGTGAAGTATGCCAGTGCCTTCTGAGGCTGTGATGCAGGATAAGATACTACTCTAGGCTTCTGTGGCCAGTATTAGAGTGAATGGGAAGGTATCTCAGACCACATTGTGTGTGTGGGTGATAGTGTCTCAGACACATATCAGGAGGACACAGTGTTCTATCAAGTCAGTGTAGAGCTGATGGACAGAGTCCTTTGGGCTTTGTTTGTTTAGAGGAATGTAGATAAGGGAGGGTGGTATCTGTGGACTGTGGACTACATCCTGGTCCCACTGAAGTCAATGGGAGCATTACCATTTTACCAGCATTTGGCCATATATGTAGAGGGTGAAATATGAAAATGTGTGGTCTCCTAACTAGTGGTAAGTTAGAATGAAGGAGGAAGGGAGAGGCCTTTATCAGTATATAAAGGGTAAGAGGTAAAATATTTGGTGTCACTAACTCTTAAACAGAAGAAGTGGCAGGAGTCATCATTGTGGCTTGCATGTTGTTATATAGAGTAGGGGATGCTTTAATGGAACATCTGCTGAAAGCATTTCTCCCTTCTGATGAGCAGGGCCAGGTCTCTAGTGCCTGCCAGTCGAGATGCCTCAGAGAATAATCACTCTTGGTTTGTGTGAAAAATTGCCTGATTCACCATTGTTGGGCTCATCCATTTTTTCCCCCCTGGACAAGTTCCCCAGCAATCTTTGTACTCAGGGCATAGAGCTGTGGTCTTTCCTCTACACAGGGGGAGTATTTGTTAATCTTCCTGCATACCACTGGACCAGGTCTATAAATTGTATAAGGATCGGTAGCTGAAATAATCAGTACAAGATACAAACAATTTCTAGTATGGAACAGAGCTGCAGTGGTATTGCTAATGTCTGCCAAGCATTCCAAATTTGAGGTTTCAGACTTCCCAAAATCATGAGTGACTTAAAAATAATGAGATTTTATTAAAAAAAGACATGTTGGGTTTGCATTTTCAAGTTGTTTTTCTGCCAAAATGAAGGCTAAGGACTTACTTTTAAAATGAAAACTGAAATTCTCATATATTCAAATAAATCAAGGGCTGGAGCTTTTAAGAAAAACAGTTTACAGACATGCAATAAAATGATGCGAGTTGACCACACACCTACAAGAATTGCTTTGCTGGGCACCTGTATACATAGTATTTACATGTGTGTTATTTAATACAGTAGACCAGTGGTGGGCAACCTTTGGGCCGCACACTTCCTGCAGCTCCCATTGGCTGGCAACGGCAAACCATGGCCAATGGGAGCTGTGGGTGGCTGTGCCTGAGGCTGGTCAATGTAAACACTGTCTTGTGGCCCACCAGTGGATTATCCTGAAGGGCCACAGGTTGCCCACCATTGCATTAGACGCTTGTTTGCGGCATCGCCTTGTAAGAGCAACTGCAGCTTATGAGCAACATTTTCCCCTTTCCTGACTATGAATTGTCAACTCGGTAACAGCAACATAGCCGCTGCCTAAGAGCAACATTTGTGGTGATGTGACATTACATCCGGGGTGGAGATTGCGGGCGGGTGGAGTATAGTTATGTTGACCCTCCCCAAACTGCATTTTTTCACTCCCTTGGCCGCTCAGCACAGCTCCAGATCACACAGCCCTGTCTACTTGCGCTGCCTGACAGAGCCTGCATGGAGAGTACGTGTAGGGTGGAGTTTGAGGGGAGGGTCTGGAAGAGAGGGACTGTTCGGTGGGGGGAAGCTGGGGTCAGGAGAGCAGCAGAGGCACAGCTGCAAGGTTTCCTCTGCCCTTCCTCAGTGTGTGGCTTGCAGTCAGCAAGGTGGGGGGCGGGTTTGTCATTTTGAAGTGGGGAGTATTGGGGACCCTCCCTGAGCTGTCCCTCCATCTTGCTTGCTGGTGGCAGGTTGCGGGTGTGTTGTTTTGCAGTGAGGGGTCAGGGACCCCCCTCTACTGGTTATTGACCTGTCCCATTACCTCCTCCCATCTCTCCTGTCAGTGGTAGGAGCCCCGCCATGCTCCATTGCAGATTGTGCATGATGCCTTATCCATCCATCCATCCATCCATCCATCCATCCATCCAATCTCTTGCCAGGGTGGAGCATGAAGCTGCCAGTGGGATCAACCTCAGTCTGGCCCTAGCAACCGGGCTCGCTCAGCCACTTGCCGACTGGGGGTTCCGCTGCCCCATTTCTCCCTCAAACTTGGGGTCCCCCCATTCCCTTCCACAATTTGGCTGCCCCACCCCTCCTGAAACACTCTTAACTCTTCATATGCCACAGCCCTGCCTCCCGCATCACTTCCGCATGAGCCATCTGTCATCAGTGTCCTTCATCTTGGACCAAACTGGTCTCAGTGTCGCTCCCCTCACTCCTCTGCCTCAGAGTCAGGCTGGAGTTCTTTGGGGCTGAACCCGTGCTTTGACTGCGGTAATAGGTTCTGTCTCCTTTCTCTGCTCCCTGTCTCTCCCCAGTGGAAAGGGGTGTTCTCCCACCTGCCGCAGGAGAACCACGCTGAACTGGCAGTGTGACAGTCCTCTGGCTGAGCGGACTGCGCCACACCTGCCATCGGTGACAGGCAACATCAAGGGACCTCAGCCACTCCCTCACCAGGCCCCTGAGGGAGGCGGGGCCCTTGCTTATGTATGGGGAGGACATAGAGCTTTAGCTCATTTTTGGGGGCAAGGTCAGGGCTTTTGTCCCTGGCTCTGTAGGGAAAGGGGTGCTGGGCATCAATATTGTGCACTGCCTTTGGTGTACTGTACTGTTTTACATATCAGAAAAAGCAGGCTGTCTTTGTTCAGCAAAAGAGCATCAATATGTTGCTACACAAGCATCTACTGTACTTAGCACTTATATAGTTCTTTACAGCTTCAAAATTTAGGACAATAATAATTAGTCCTGACAGCACTGAAGTGTAGGTGAATGTTGTTATCCTCATTTACCGTATGGAGCAATGGAGATACATAGAGCCAGACTTTGAAAAGAACTCAGCTCCCACTTAAACACTAAAAGAAGTTGCCAGATTTTCCAAAGAGCTCAGAATGTTAGATGCTGAACTCTTGGAAATCTGGCCCATGAAAGTCAAATTACTTGCCCAAGGTCACACAAGTCAGCCACAAAACAGATACTGTGTCTGAAATTCTTGTCTGCCAGTTCCATGATCAATGTGCTACACAATGCTGTCTCTCAGAGCACACATATCCATTCCTTCGGTTAAGAGTCTTTATGTATTCCATTTTTATTTAATGGGGTGTTTCAGCCTTCTGTATAGGAAAAGGGGGCCAGAGCCATGCAACACCCAATTAGAGCTGATTTTGTGTAAGTAATAAATTGTTCCCAAGCCTGAATATACTTGTCATATTTGATTTTTCTTGTGTGTGAAAATTTTTCCATGTCTAGGGACCTCCCAGAACTTACTAAACCTTTTATCTGTGGCTGGAAATTATAATGAATCCTGTTAATTTGTGAAGGAACTCATGATGTTGCCAGGGAAGATTGTGATTCTTACTCAAATGCATGGAGAAGCAATGTCCTAAAAATACACAAATGGCAGTAATTAATTAACCCTTTTGCTTCTGCTGACTGAGCAAAGTGCACCTAGTACAATGACTCCTCCACTATGCCAAGATGCATTACAATGGGTGTGTAGTCATGACATCTTGTTGAAAGCAATGAGACATAAATATCATTTAGAAGCACGGATGCTGGTGCGATGACCCAGCAGTGATGATGTTAAAAGGGAAATGACCAGGTTGGTGCAGCAAAAATGGCAATTGTTAAATGTGTCAGGATTTTGAAGCCAAACTGTGACTTTGGGCATTTTTGCAATGGGTGTGGAAAGGAAGAGAGAGAAGTTGAATCTGCCTGTTAAAAGAAAAAGTTTTTCAAACTTTGCAAAAAATATGAGCCATTCAAACAAATCACTGAAAATTCTCCTACGGTTTCCTCACGGTCTACTCTTTGAATACATGTGGTTTGTAGTGACTTATCAATAGAGCTACACACATCAGGCTTGACTTATCAGTGGATCCTTGGACTTGAGTAAAAGAACACTAATGATTAATAGTGTCAAAAGGAGTTTGATCGTTTGGATTCCTGAGCACTGGTTGATGGTCTAATGCAATGTTAATTCTATTGTGTTTCCTCTTTCTCAGTGTATTTTGGACAAATTTTGAGTCATTAGTGGACAGCCTGCTGTAGAGATCTCTGGGCTTTCCACAATCTGGCTGTCACTGGAGAGGAGGTTTGCATCAAATCACAACAAAGGAGGGGGAAAAAATCTCTTATGAGTGCTGTCACCTTCCTTAAAAAGATGGCAAAGATGTTCATTTTTTTTAAAATAATGTATTTCCAAAACCCAGCAACTTTTCTAGCATGAAATATTTTACCACTCCACTGGTGGCTTTCTTTTGTCTCCCTGTTGTTTTACATACTGTAATATGTTGGACTGCAGTAACCAGAAACCATCAGTTCCATGTTATGGTAAGTATCAGTTCTGAGCACTTTTGATGTACAGTGCTTTCAAACTAAATTCTGAGGGTTGGATTTCCCAAAATAAACTTGGAGCTGTGGGTCTGGAAGGAATGAAAAAGTAACTGCGGTATCCCCCTGCCCCCTCTCCTGGGCTACATTAGGGAAAAAAAAAGAATACCTAATAGCCTTGAGCTCAGCAGTGCAGCTGGACTCCAGCCTGATGTTTGAATTACGTCTCTGCTGTGGTGAAATCCGCCGGCTTCTGCCTCAGAGATATTGCCAATGTCATGTCTGCACCTGTTTTTTGTGAATGTAGAGGACTCTTTGTGCCTTTGTTTCATCCCATTGAAACTGTTATAAGCTCCCTTTGCTTGTCTTGCTGCATGCAAAATTAAAGACTGCACTGCTACCAAACTCTGTTGCTAGGATTCTCTCTGGCATCAGATACAGTGAGTACCTAATTCAGTTATTTGCACTTGTGGCCAGCCGGTAGTTTCAAAGTATTTTTCTTGAAATACAAAGACCATTTAGAAGCTCACTGATCTGGTCTCACCTTGCCATAAAGTACCATCTAAAACTATTTGATGTTGGCCTGCTCACCTTGTGGGAATTTATTGCAGTCTTTGCAAACGTCAAATGCCTTACGGGGTTCCAAGCCACAATCCATTTTAAACCCAGAAAACTTCAATTTAAAATCTAGTTAAGCTTGCTCAGTGACAATGTACCTATCACACCATTTGTGAACCCAAGTACTTAAAAGCAAGGAAATGAAAAATTAAGGGTATCATAAATCCTACACTACTCCTATGATAAACATAAACACATGGGGCTGGATTTTCAGCTGTGCTGTATTTGGAATCAGTGCAGCTGAGCAGAGCAGGAGGGAAAGGTGGCTCTGAGCCACCTCTCTGTTCCTCTGATCCTGGGCCAGCCAGGGGCAGAATTGGCTGCCTGTGTAATTTAGAGCAGCCTAAGGGATGTTTTTTAAACTATGCTGGTTGTAATGATGCCACAGGGATTGCTGCACCAGCCCAGGATCAGTGGCATGCCGTACATTCCTTCCCTTCTGTCCCCAACCTGACATGTCCCCTTGTCAGTGGGAATCTTTGACTGTATCTTTATGGTAACCCTTTACTTATTTAGTATTGTAAGGAAGTACAAAGCAGCATTAGTTAGGGGCCAGGATCTTGCCCATTATTACCAAGTTCTGTATTTTAGCAACACACTAACCTTATTTCTGGCTCACAGATGTTTTATCATCTTGATTTCAAGCTTGAATAAACAGTAAATTATAAATACAGATTTATTTTGATAAACTATTCGTTGCTGTGGGGGAGAATATATATGTAGATTAATTGCAAAAGTGTATAACTGTTGATTTATGGCACAATGATGTTTATTTGCAGCTGGGACTGATTATGTCTCTCGTGTGAATTTATATAATTGTTACTTTTTCAGAAACATTTTTGTGTTATGATTATATTTTGATATTTGAGTTGAAAGAATAAGAATCTGGGGTCAGAGTCTAGGTTGTGCGCATGGAATACGCATTTCTTGGTTTTGGTTACAATAATATGTTTATGGCAACGTTGTCAGTTAGCAACTTTAGCAGTTTTTTAAAATAGTCTTTGGTTTTGAATTTTCCAATTATTTTGAGACACGTTTTCCATTTTAAACCACTTTGAAGGTTAAAGGCTTGTTTGTTTAAGGTGAAGGGCTTGCTACTTACAACTGCAAGAGTCCTCCCTGAACTAAAGTAGCATGGATTCTCCTTGGAAGGAGGGGCAGATTATTCTATATCTGCCTACTATAGCGTTTCTTGGGGTGGGGGTGAGGGGTTTGGATTGCCGGAGGCTCCAAGCTGAGCCTGGGACGGGGGTTGGGAATGTGGGAAGGGGTGGGAGTGTGGACTCTGGGAGGGAGTTTGGGTGAGGGAGGAGGCTCAGGACTGGGGTAGGGAGTTCGGGTGCAGGGGTGTTTCAGGGTGTGGGCTCTGACTGGGTAGCACTTATCTCAGGCAGCTTCTTGGATGGCTCCTAGGTTCAGGGGTAGCCAGACAGCTCTGAGAGCTGCCCCTACCTGCAGGCACCACCTCCACAGCTCCCATTGGCCACAGGTCCTGCCAACAGGAGCTGCAGATTTAGCGCTCAAGGTGGGAGCAGCATGCAGAGACCCCCTGGCTGTCCCTGCGCCTGGGAGCCAGACATGTTGGCCACTTCCAGGAGCCACACAGAGCCAGAGCAGGTAGGGAGCCTAACTTAGTCCTGCTGAGCCGCTGGACCAAGAGTTGGCACCACCATGTTGCATTACAGACTCTTGACAAAATTCCTGCACTTAGTGACGGACATTGGGGGTATGTCATTCAGTCATTAAATGTTTTGAAAAATTACCATGGACCACAACATTTTTACCATAGACACTTGTGTCCATGTACAGACACATTGCTGACCCTGCGCCAAACTTTTAGCGGCCTAAATTTTCCTGGTTTGACATCAGTAGCCTCTGGGAGATGGATCCAGATTCCAGGAGACTCCTGGCTAATCTGGGATGGTTGGCAAACTTAACCTTGGATCTGATCTAGTATGTTCCTGGGAAGATCCCAAGTTCTGTGGTGACCCAGATTGGTGACCTGTACAGGAACTTTAACTCCTGACAACCTCAGACTGCTACAGGGAGTTTCCTCTTATCGTGCCTGTGTAATACACTGGCCAAATGATGCTGATCATTTTTGCCTGTACTGTCTGGTTCAGATATAGGCTAAGAGACTGTTTAACTTCACTGGTAGGGGCTTGAGCTTTTGGGGCTGAATAGAGCTGGTCAAATAAAGGGGCACATTTTTTTATGATAAATTTGTTCCTCTTTTTATCAAAAATCTAATTTTGACATTTTTTGAACACCTCTAGTGGTGAAAGCCATAGTTCTTAATAGGTTGTTGTATATGCATCTCCTACAACTGTTTTAAAAAATAACCCAAAACGAAGAAAAATCACCTGTATAGCACATACTCTTTCTGAAATAATACAATACAGTGATTGGGTAAGAAGAGTCTGGATGTTTCTGCAAATGCACTTGCATACACCCACATTTTGTAAGTTATGTGTGCTTTACTGTGCAGTCTTATAATTTCCTTAAATTTTAGAGCTGGAAATTATTTTTAAAAATTGGGAAAAAAATCTCATTTTAGAACAATTTTAAATGTCATTACGTTTTCAAAGCTAAAAATATTTTGACCAGCTCTAGTTTTTTTTAATATAGCACTTCCAAGAGTGTTTTGTCTATGTAAAAAGAGAGAGAGAGAGAGAGAGGAAATTTTATACAGACACTACCAGAACAGCTTTTTCCACACACACCTTTGTAATGTGCCTAATGACTGAAACCAGGTCTCCTGTGGAATTCTGTCTCATTCAATCCACACCTCACAAAATATCTGTACTTGATGCATAGCTAACTGATCCATACACACGAATGTAGGACAGCTTGCCTTCGCCCTGAACAGTGGGAAAAATGCTAAAAACCAATGAACAAAAACACATCCATGTTAGACTGGGTGCTAGATCTCTGATTTCATAGCTAGAGCTAAACCCACTTGCCACAGTGAATGATCTCAGTCAAGACAATAAATATATTTGTGCCTTAGTTATTCCTGAAAAAGGGAGATGATAATGCACCTTCCTAATGCTTTTTACCTACATTATGAATAATTCCTCTTCCTGTGGGAAACTCCATGGAATTTTGCCATCAGAGTGAAATGAGGGAAGAGAAACCATACCACTGAAGACAGTCTGGCTGAAATATGAGCCCCCTGGAAGTCAATAGCAAAATAACAAGGAGTACTTGTGGCACCTTAGAGACTAACAAATTTATTTGGGCATAAGGTTTTGTGAGCTAATTTGTTAGTCTCTGTGGTGCCACAAGTACTCCCCATTCTTTTTGCAGATACAGACTAACACATCTGCTACTCTGAAAACAGCAAAACTCTTATTGACTTCAGTGGGGCTAGGCTCTCTGCCTCTGACTTTAGTAGTACTCAGATGGGAGAATATAAGAAGCTTGATCCTGATCGCACTCAGCTGAGGGTGCTAAGCATTTAGTCGGATCAGGACCTGAAACTTACTTCTAATAGTAGAGGGGAAAACTGACCTAGAATATTTCAGAGAGAAAAACCTTTTCAGTGACATATTCAGCTAACAAGGTGTGTTAAACTCATGGGTCATACTTTGAAAGCCGGAGAGTTCGGAAGTGGAAAGCTCTCTAAATTCACAAGAAAGATGAAAAAGGAGAGAGACACAGGAACAAGGGGGAAGGACAACAAGAAGCAGTTTTTTCCTAACCCTACGTGACCAAACCAAGCTCAGAAAGTTGCATCCTGTCACAGTGAAAGAAACAGTTGAAGCGGTGGTTGCAGTTACATTAGTCAAGGGAGTAAAGCTTTAAAAAAGCTTTAAAAACAATAATGAAAAGCCCTGTGTTAGGGGTTACCAAAGCTTCTTGTGAGCTTGTGTTCAGTTGTGTACCATCCTCCTATATTTAAAGCATCAAATCCTGTTGTTTGTTGGAGTCCTTTTGCAATACTGCTTATGGGTTTAGGCTTTGGAGAAAAGAGTTAAATGGCATTACAATTTAGTATCAGCTTAAGCAGAACTGGATATGTGCTGCCTGGCATTTTTCTTATGTTAGCATTGTAATAAAGGAGTATCTCCAAGAAAACCACAAACCATGGGGACCATGAATGTCACTTGTATACTGTATGAGATGTATTGGGTGGCCTATGTTAATTTATATATAACTCTTTTTGAGATTAAGTCCAGGAGAAGAAGTTGATCTTGTTTCAATCAGCTAATCAGAGGGCATTAGCTCACCAATAGGAAAGAAATCTTCCACCTGAAATTATTGAGCTAGGGACCAACGAAAGCAACTAACCCCAATTGCTGCTTTGTATTGTCCATAAAAATTACATTAACTATCCCCATTTCCAGCAATAACTTTGCCACTATTCACAAATTTGGAGTCAAATTCAGATTAAAAATCAGTTTTAATCATTTGGCATTTCAGACTGAAGCAGTTTTGAATTCTGTTGTGAACACTTTCAGCTGGTGAATTATATAACTTTAGCTTTCAGCTGAAGCTTGAATTATAAATACAAAACTTAACACATGTAGAAGAGGCTCGTACAGTAATTCCTCACTTAACATCTTCCCAGTTAACATTGTTCGTTAGGTCTTTGATCTATTAGAAAACATACTCATTTAAAGTTGTGCAATGTTTGTTTATAACACTGTTTGGCCATGGGGGCTTGGAACCAGGATGGTCCGGCAGACCCTCTATCAGCTCCCCTCTACCCTGCCCCAGTACCTCCAGCCCAACGGCAGTGCTGTGGATCAGCAACTTCCCGCTCCTCCCCGTGCCTCCTACCTGCAGCAATCAGCTGTTGTGTGGCATTCAGGAGGCTTGGGGGAGGAGTGAGGATGTGGCATTCTTGGGATGGAGCAGAAAGGCCAAAGGATGGGGACTTGTCCACTCATTAGTACAGGTCCACACATGAGTATGCCTATAATACAGCGACCAGGCCTATTAAAGAAAAAGTGCTTCCAGACACTAACGGGGCTGTGAGTTCTTTCAGACCTGACTGTGAAGGGTCACGTGACTGAGGATCATGTGATAGCAGGACTATAGAAGTCTCTCAGAGGTTCAGTTGAAAGAGAGAGAGAGAGAGAGGGTGCTTGCTACAACAGTGTGTGCTGTGGCCAGAGGGATTCTACCTAACTGAAACAGTGAGATGCTTTCTGTTCTTTTTGGAGGTGCTGAAGTAATAGGGCAAGCTTTGGTCCTGGACTTTGATTTACCTTCATGAGATCAAGAGACAGCAGCTTAATGCCAGACTACTTAAATGCATGACTGAGTGTGAAACGCATGGAGAAATAAGCACATCAGATAACACTGGGCACACTGTATTTGTGCATTTAATACCTTCTTCTCAGACTTATTAGTGTTGCAAGGAATATTGAGGTCCATGAAGCGACACCAGTTGACGCTAGCAACAAACTCTTCCATAACGAAAGCTGTTCTAACAAGTGCGAGGGATGTTAATTCTATATAAATCATAGAAAACAAATTATGCTACAAATGTAAATCTCTACAGCTACCCAAAAGGACAACAGGGCTCATGAATATGTGGCATAAATATCAGCACTGAGCAGATTAAGCACAACTGGTCACAAGAAAGCTGTATAATATAAGGAATAGTTTCTTTATTGTAATGAATGTTAATTATTTTACTGGGTTGTTTTCTGCATTTCCATTCTGGTTATTAGTAAACTACCATAACAAAATTTTTAAGAGGATCAAAAGAACAGTGAAAAAGATCCAAGTTATGGACCCTGGAGTACTGTATTTTTCTTAGTCTTTTGGGGAGGGTATTGAATGTAAACTCTATAAAAGAGCTTAAGATAGCCCTGCAGGAATAATGAGGCAGTGATGTGTAAAATGCTGCCCACAACACTACCAAAGTACCTCTATTCTAACTGGCCAGAGGTCTCCTATTCCATACTTTGTCTTCCCTGAGCAGAGAGCTTTCCAGTAGCAGGCACTTGATGTGAAATGAAAATAAACTTTCATTTCAGACTATGCTGAAATCACCTAACCCCATCCACTTGCAGGCCGAGGCAGATTGCACACAGGGTCTCCAGTGCTGAAAGGCCAAAAGCTCATAACTCACTCTGCCACCAAATCGTTTAGCACACTCATTTAATGAGAAGCACAAAAAATATGTTTCCAGATCTCTGGGCTTGGCCAACTTGATTCATATGCTCTAAACTAGGCTAATTGTCTACATGTGTCTAGTTCAATGAAAATTCGGTTGTTAGAAAACAAGTCTAGCTGGATTCTTTTAAAAGTTAGCTCAGATCCTGTAAACAACATACTTGTTGTTCAAACCAGAGGCTAAATTTTACTGATGTTTTAGATGCTTATTCCCTTATTCACAACATACAAAGCAAACAGGATTTAAACAAGTAATCCACCTTACTCCCTCCAAGACCCCATTAGGTTAATGAAGTGTTAAAATAAACAGCTAGCTAATGTATTTGCTAACAAAGTAATGATAACTGTATTGTCCTGAGGAAATGGCCTGCAAACAAGCAAGATAATAAATGCTTCTTTCAGTGAAATAACATCAGCCTGCTTCTTGCAGATTTTAGGACCCATTTCAGAAGGCAATGCCCAAGTGTCTTTTGCTATTAACAATAAATACGTTACTTCAATAAGCTATTTAGGTTATGCCAATGGTGGAAAAAAATGTTCTCTTACATTACTGGTTATACCTGTTAGTTAGTCTGTCAAGGCTGATCCACACTCTGGCACTTCAAGTGCAGAAGGTGCAGAAGGGCCCGCAAATATTTTAAAAAATTAATACTGGACACTCACAGGGTTACAGCTTTTTTCTGACCTTGGCTTGGTAAACACTGCCACCACTCAAATGCAAAATCCCCTTTTGGAACCCAGAAAGGCGCACCTGGGAATTCCTTCCTGTGGGGAACCCTCAAGCCCTTTAACCCCGCCTCCAGGGAAGAGCTGAGAAAGAAAACAAAGGAAATTAGCTGTTGCCACCAGCTAATTAAACAACATATACACAAACCTCTTAGGACACCAAAAATTCAATCCTGTTCATAAAACAGGTAAATTTTATTAAAAACAAAAAGAAAGAAAATACATCTGGAACTTAGTCTTTTGCTAGATTTTAAAAGAGCAATTCCAAAAATTAAGCTCCCAAAATAGCTTTCTTGGGGGTTCAGTATAAAGGTTACAAGCAAACAAAAGCATCTGGGGTTAGCACAGAGGAGTGCACTAGCCATAAGAAATAAACAGAATATTCCTGATCTACTTACACATTTTGGGGTTCCAAATAAGTAGCACTAGATATGATATGATCTATGATCATACCTGGCTTAAAGCTTCTTATAGTATAACTGCCCCCTATTCCCTTCTTTCCCAGAGAGCCACAACAGACACAAAAGGGAAGTTTTTTTCCCATTTTAAAAAGTTCTAGCCTTCCCATTGGCTCTTTTGGTCAGGTGCCCACTCTCTTTCCTTTACTTGGGGGACCTTTTTAACCCTTTATAGGTAAAGCAAGTGGAGAACAGCCACCAAGAGAGACTTATAGGTGGCTGGCTGGCTGGGTGTCCATAAAAGGGAGTTATCCCACCTCTTCATTTATCACATAGTCAAAATAAATCCTTGAGATCTGCCTAGGGTTTACCTTGACCAGCTAGTGTGTGAAAATTACAACTTGCCTTGTCCAATAGCTTTTTAGTATGCATCTTTAAAGATTTGCTTTAGTCTGGCAGTAAATGCATGACTACAAGCAGCTGAAAGGTATCAACAAGTCTCAACAGCCCAAGTTGTTATGTCATGCAATCAGTTCTTATTGCCATGTTGTTGCCAACAATTTCCATTTGCTGTCAGAGAACATTAAACCTGTATTGTGTGTATATATAGGATGGTTGCATTAGAAGGGAGTAGACACATTCTTTCCTTGCCATTCACTTGTAAAGAACACAGTTACATGCAGGTCCTAAGGTTTCATAACTGTGCACATGGAATAACATGACTGAGTGGTATCTTGTCTTCCAACAGTGGCCAATGCCAGAGGGAATGAATAGGCAATCATCGAGTGATCCATCCCTTGTTAATTACAGTTTCTGGCAGTTGGAGGACACCCAGAGCATGGGGTTATATTGCTATGGCCTATCCTCAATGAACTTTTCCAATTCTTTTTTGAACCCTGTTATAGTTCTGGTCTTCATAACATTTCCAGGCAATGAGTTCCACAGGTTAACTGTGTGTTGTGTGAAGAAGGACTTCCTTTTGTTTGTTTTAAACCTGTGACCTATTAATTTCATTGGGTGACCTCTGGTTCTTGTGTTATATGGAGGAGTAAATAAAACTTCCTTATTTACTTTCTCCACCATTTTATAGACCTATCTCATATCCCACCTTAGTCGTCTCTTTTCCAAGCTGAAAAGTCCCAGTCTTTTTCATCTCTTATTACATGGAAGCTGTTCCAAACCCTTAATTGTTTTGGTTGCCTTTCTCTGTAGCCTTTGTTGCCTTTCTCTCTTTTTCAATTCTAACGTATCTTCTTTTAGATGGGACAATCATGTATACGTGCGGTATTCAAGGTATGGGTGTACTATGGATTTATATAGTGGCATTATGATAGTTTCTGTCTTCTTATCTGTCCCTTTACTAATGGTTCCTAACATTCTGTTAGCTTTTTTAACTACTGCTGCACATTGCAAAACAAACAAGTATTCACATGTGCAAAAAAAAGGTAGCTCAAGACGCAGAAACAACACATCTGCCAGAGTGACCTAGTTGATGCATTCCACACTTAATGAAGGTGGACACACATTTTGAAACTGGAGCCATGAAAACATAAACTGAGAAACCCGTTTTGAAGATTTAGCCTCTTTCAGTGTGTTCTAATAGAGTTTCCTTCATGTAGGCCACCAAAGATGGGCAAAGTATTTGTAACAAATGTGGAAGAAACCACAGAATTTTCAGTCACATACACATTTCCTCAAGAACACATAAAGTGGGTCAATCTCAGTGGAAAATGTTGCTCTAGTCCAATTTTTTGAGTTAAAATTATCCCATTTGTTGTGAAAATAGGCTCATTTTAAAGTGTGAATGTAGGTTGAAACACAAAACCCTCCCCACAATCAATGCACAAAAGCTCCAACTAAATAACCACTTCAAAAATGTTAACTCATTTACTTGAAAAAGTTTTCTAAAGTTCAAAGCCGCTAGTCCAGGATATAACTCTCATTACCATTAAAGCTGATGGGAAAAGGGAGATGCTTACAAAATTGTTCACACTGGTTTTTAAATGCAGAGCCATCTGTTTTTTTCTGTAATGTGACAAAATTACACACCCCAATAGAACAAGGGCAGCAAAAGACTCTAACTCCAAAAGGTCATTTTTCAAAGAAAACTGTATCTGCCCAATTCCTCCCTCAAAAATGGTGGGTTTTTCTTTTAGGGCCAATTTATGAACCCCTGGAAATCGGGGTTTATAATAGACACACCCGTGGAACCTGACCTTCGCAAAGCTACAATTTAAATGATTTATGCGTAGCACTATGCTCATCCCAGGCACACATTTGTCCTTGTCAGTCAACAAGTGATCTATTCATCAGACAGGAACCCTGGGGTGTTCATTACAAAAGTAAGAACATTCAATTTGGATGGTATTTTTAGTGTTTTTGATAGATGTGGATTATTAAGTTGTCACTCCATTCTGAAAAAAAGGAAAAAAAAAACGCATTGTAACTTTAGTAAGAGCATACTAATAGTTCAATGAGAGGAACCCCAAACCTCTTACTAGTTCACTGACATGACAGGTTATTTTTTTCCTCTATTCCATGTCCAAGAACCCCTGCTGCTCTTCCCAGCATGCAGTGCTATGTGACCCTTAACATCTGGCAGTGATTAATTGTCTTAATGTCATAGCGATCACCTTGCTCTCTCTGATCCTCACTTACTTTGTTCTCCCTTTTTAAAGCCAGTGTGCTGGAACCTTTTCTTCCCACTTTTAAATCTGTCCAGTATCCTGGATACTGTGCGTCTCTACTGTGATACAACTTGAAAGAAACTGAAGCAGTCAGTTATCTGGCCCTGGAAGTCTGGTCATGGATTCAGAGGGCTTTCTGTTCACTGATGGGGTGTGCTTGAAAAACAGCACTAACTAAAATGACATAGATCGTGTTGAACTTGGTCCGGATCTCAGGTTTCATTGCAAGCAAACAATGCAATTACAGGAAATACCATTTTCACCAGCAGCACAATGTTTTTTATAGAAAGCTGTTGGAGGAAGCTTGCCCTAGCTTAAGGCTCTGACATCTACTGACAAAAGATGGGAAATAAAAGATGGCTCTTTGTCCTTAGCTCGCCCTGTTGTACCAAGCTGTTGCAGAAGGCTTAGAACAATATGGGATATATTTTGCCCTTGGATATCTTTGCATAACTCCCATTGACTTACCTGGGAGTTGCATAGGTAGCAGAGGGCCTGTGTATGCACTGCAGTGCAGGGGTTATCTAGGGCAGATAGCTAAAACTGGAGCGGCACTCATGAATTTTACTGCTTGAGTGTCAGTCTTAATATTATGGAAAATATTTATACACAACTTCTGTGCTTCTAAAAATAAAAATACAGAACTGGAAAAAAGAGAGAAAGTCCGTCTGAATGTGAGTCAGAAGTCCTGGTTCTAGTCCAAAATCTGCCACTGACTCTCTGTGGGATTTTGAGCAAGTTGTAGAATCATAGGACTGGAAGGGGCCTTGAGAGATCATCTAGTTCAGTCCCCTGCATTCAGGGAAGGACTAAGTATTATCTAGGTGTTTGTCTAACTTGCTTTTAAAAGTCTCCAATGAGGGAGATTTTACAACCTCCTTAGGCAATTTATTCCAGTGCTCAATCACCCTGATTGTTAGGAAGTTTTCCTAAATCATTTTAATGTCTGTGCATCAGTTTTCCAGAATGGAAAATACTGTAACTAGATACTTGCCTCCCAGGGGTATTGAGAGGCTTCATTAATTAATAATTTCACAGTGTTTAACTGTTCTTGGATAGAAATATCAAATATTGTTAAAACACTTTTCATGAAGATAACTTGTTTTAACACACACAAACACCATACAAATTGCCGAGCGTGTGGGGAGTGGTAGGAGAGAGAAATACAGAGGAAGCCAAGTTGTCCAGTAGTAGTTATCATAGAGGAAACCCATGTCCTCTTCCCAGTTCTCAGCAAATGAGTGAGCAAATCACTTAAGCACTCTCTACTGACATTGACCCATGTGGAAAATGGGGATAAACACACTGCCACCTTGTAAAGAACACCGAGAGTCTTAGATGAAAGATCAAAATAAAGAATTGTTTTAAATACTAGTTCTGTTGCAAAATATACACACTGAACTTAAAATACTATTTGTTGTATATTTTAAGGCAAAGTATCCAAAATGCAGTTCCTCCTTCATTTATCTATTGAATATTGAGTTCAGAGAGATGTGTTTTCTTCCATGACAAACACTCCTTACAAATAGATTTCTCCAGTGTATTCTAGTTCTCCATGTATTTTGAATAACTACAGGGCCATATATTTATTTATTTTTCAAAAACTGAGCCAGTAAAGTGAAGTGTGTGGCCCATTCCGGTTGCTAAGCAACACTTTGTAACATGCATCCTGCATTTTGCTCTTCAATTTGGTGATTCACACAAGGACTTGTTTGTTCATTTCCAGTCTAGTAACATTGGTTGCTATATTTCAAGTGCCAGTATGGATCAAAGTATTTCCTAGAAAGATAAACATGTTAACCAGCAGATACTGAATGACTAACATCAAACACAAGTCTCTTTGTAAAAAGGATTTGGCATGTCATTCGTTGGCAAAGCTATTCAAATGAATACCACCTATACCTAGCAGATGTGCCACCAAGGAGATACCGGGTCCTTTGTGGAGTACTGCTTGCCCTGCTGATGTGACTCAATAAGGATAATAGCAGCTGCTTGGCTGCATAGACATCTGGGCCAAATGTTGCTTTCGGTCATGTCAGTTAATCTGTTCCACTCCACTGATTTCAGTGGAGTTACTCTGCATTTGTAGTGGTATAATTAATAGCAGAATTCCACTCAGTACAGTTCTATCTGCAAATGCCTTATTTAGGGCCTATGGAGCAATTTTTCTTGCCAGATTAGACTATATGTCAAATTACTTACCTTCTCCTAAACCCAGGTACATGCTTCAGTGAAATTAGTTGGGCCAAATTCTGTTGTGAATGACACCGGGTTTAAATCTAGTAGGAAATTATGTAAATGAATTTTGTTCATGACAGAATAATATGTTAAACTTTATTTTAAAATCACACTTTATATGGTGTTCTGTCGTCAAAATCATCATTTTTCGCTTTTAAACTGTATTAATTTTTGACCATGTAAAACAGAAACAGCACCCCTTTAAAGGGCTTTTCGGTTTGCAGTACGTTGTTTGAATCACACTATGATCTCTTTTGCTGCTAATAAGGTTCAAGGCTTGGATTATTGTGGAACAGTGCTCACATCCCTACACTTCTAAAAGCCCGAATAAAAGCTGAAAATCACAAGTGGTTTGTGGATGGCATACAGTTCTTCTGGTTCAAAACTGGGATTTCTTGGACAGCTTTTTTTTTTACTGCAGGACACAGAAAAATTTTCAAACTATAATTAGGACTTGTTTTTTTCCCTTATGTCTGACTTGTCATATTCTAGCTAGAAAATATATCGTATTGTAGACTTCAAATTAGACTTATTTCAGAGGGCTTGGTGAGCTAGAGTGCACAGGCCCAAATGTGAGACACTGACGTGCATTCGTACTGGTTACTCAATGCTAAATGAGAAATAGTATAATAGCATGGGGCATTAAGTTTCAGTTTGACAAGGCTGGCAGTACTCCTGAGTCCGCGACAGTGCTTCAAGCCCTATAGAAAGGTTCAGTAGCATTTAATAGAAAATCCTTGCTATAGAATTCTACTGAATAGTTCTCAAAGTGAACATTTTCTATTAATCCTAAAGGATTTTGAGAGTAATACATTTTACAGCGCTTTTTCATAGGAAAAGTAACAGAGCTACTAAATAAGAACAAGAAGTGCTTTATTAAAAAGTAGCAAGTTTGGTCCACTGTTATTTGTGGGATCCTATTATTATTTGAGTATCAAGGCTGGTTTAATTTATGCCTGGCTGTCTGACTCTAGAGGGCTGTTTCTGTAAGCAAGGATTGCCAGGGCATAGTAATGCCCTGCCTGTGTCTCCTTTCCCTTGTCTGCATCCCCTGTACAGGATGGGGAAGGGAAGGAATGCATCAAAAGAGAGGTAGCATATGAGCAGCTCTGGCAATCCTACCTCACCAGAGGGCAGAGGCAACGTAAAATGGGTCTTAAGGTAAAGGATTCTGCAGCTGGAACTTGGTTCACAGCTCTGTCAGTGATGCATGAGCCAGATTAGAATCCAGCTCACTCTCCCACAGTTGTATTGGCTCTTCAGGGTTAACAGGATTCAATCTTACATTTTAAATTTTAGAAGTAGTTATATCCAGTTGCACAGACTGAACATATCATGATCAGAAAACGGCATTTTGACACAGAAAAATGTGGTTTTAGAGTGAATACATGTCTATAATTTATTTTCCCCTAAAATGGGAAATGCTCTTAGTTCACATTTAAAAAATCTCAACAACTTGGTTATTTGGTGTTTAAAGATTTTTCTTCTTCCACTTTTATTTATTTGATTTCCATCAAGCCAGGTAGATACATTAGCTGAGCCAAATTACTGAAATAGTATCAGTTCAGACACACACACTGGTGTCTCAGTGACACATGTTAAGTGCTGCGTGCTTCTTAATTAAGTTATTTTCCAAAGTGCCTTACCATTGTTTTGACAGCTTGTCCATTGTTTTTCAGGAGTACTGAGTGTGTGTATTATATGGAGTGTACTGGCCTAGTACTGAGGTAATGTGAGTACAGGCAATTGTATTAAAATAATGGAAAGAAATTAAACCATATATGACAAGAATGTTCTTTAAAGCTTTTGAAGAGCTTGACATCCATTACGGGAATAAGGGAAACCAGCTATATATTTCTACACAAGACTTTTATAGCCATTCAGCACTGATTCCCAGGCAAATCCTCATTAACGTATGTTCAGCTTTGCACTTCTCTGTTTGTCTTTGAGATTATCTAGAACTCTACTTTAAACACTTAATTTCAAATTATGGATGCCCAGAGCAGATGTGCTGAGGTCAAGAGAGACATGGAAGGCATTTACTATGCTCCCTGACTGGCGGGTGTGGATGAAGCACATAGTGCTGATAGGTGCTGAGTACTCAAGGAGTGTGTCTGGGTGGGGCAGAGGGCTGCCCTATACTGGAAAGCTGCAGGAGGCTGGAGCTAAGGGAGTTAAGGGCATGTACACCTCTGCCTCATCCAGACACCTCTCCCACTTGCTATACCTTAGTGTAGCGAGCATGCTCCCCAGTACCCTGCCCCTGCCTTACACAGGTCTGCAGCCACCAGAATTGCTTGTGTGGAACACCTTCTCTGTTGTATGGGAGTTTGGCACAGGGGAGGCAGTTAATGTGTGGAGCAGCTGCTGCTGCTATCTAAGAAACTGAGTGTGGCTGTAAGGATCCAAAATCATGCTCCATTTTGGAAAGCAGGGCTTTGGAGTGCAGGGAGGTGCAGGCTGTAGACAATACTAACTTCTGGCTCTGTAATGTTAGTTAGGTCATGTTTAAATAAAACAATGTAGCTGTTAAATAAAAGTTCTCCAAGCCTTAATAAGAGCCACAACCTAGCTGAGGCTTTTGATGTTGGGGAGCAGAAGTGTTTATTATGTCCCTCCCTCTTTTGAGCAGAGATGGAAATGACTTTATGGCTGGGAGAGACCTGAATTTTTCACTCCCCTCCTAAGCAAACCCTGGCATCTAGATATGGATGCAAAATTGTATTTTTTTAAAAAAAGTATCAAGGGCCAGTCTTATGGTCCCAGAGCCATTGGCTCATCCCCCACTAACAATCAATTCCTTTTAGAGTAAAAATGAGAGCGGGTTGGAAAACAGAATTTTCATCCAATGGGGAATTCAGACATACCTGACATTTTGTTTCATCTCAAATTGAAATTTTCACAGAATCAAAAGTTCTGAAAAATTCTGATTCAAAAGGGTCAAAACATTTTTTTTACATTTTCAATGAAAACAAAATGTTTTACTGATTTCAAAAAGAAAATGTGGATTTGAAATGAAACATTTCATTTTGAATTGATACTTCAGCTTACAATGTCATTGTGAGGTCAATGTCAGTTTGAAATGTTTTGTTTTGAAATGTCGCTTTGGAAATTCTTTGTCAAAACTGCATTTTCCTGAAGAAACTTTTTTTATTGACAGTTTTCAACAAACTATTGTAAAACTCTACATTGAGGAGGTGCTACATGCACTGATTCCTGAAAACTTCCAAGCTAAGCCTTCATGCACTGTGAATGGGAACAAATTCCAGGACCGTCCACCAAAAATGCTTTGCCATCATCCTCTGGGGTTCAAATCTGATGAAGGACTACAAGAACATGCCAGTTGACCCTGATGGGTTGCATGGTGAGGTGGTGCTGGAGACAGTGAGGTCATAAGTAGAGTGGGGCAGGAAATAGTTTCCCATCCCATGAGCGATTTTTGAAGAAAATTTCCCATCCTGAAAAGACCATCTGGAAAATTTTCACAAACTAAAATACAGTAAAAAATTCAGACTGAAGTCAACTGAAATAATTTTTGTTTTGAGTTGGACCTATTTATTATGATTTTTATATGTGATATGAAAGGAATTTTGAGCAAACAAACAAAAAATGGACCCTTTTTTATTCAAAAATGTCACATGGGACATTTTGACAATTTTTTATTTTTTTCCAAAACTTTTTCATAATAGGACATTTGTGAAAACCAAACTTCTTTCCTGCAAACAGTTTTGGTTTTGATGAATCATCATTTTTTTTAAAAAAAAGGCTTATTATATAATTAACAATACTTTGCATGTACCTGGCATTAGAAAGCAAGTCAATGCAGAACTCAGAAATAGCTGTTATATGCTCCTATTCGTCTGTCCCATTTTACAATGGGCACCTTATGAAGCTTTTAAAAAATAATAGGTGTTAATTGTAAAACATAATGAGAAAAAATTGATGTAAATGGGGGCTTTTATCTCCCTCCCCCAGCTCCTTGTTAGCCTTAGTATGTATAATAATTCTATTACCCAAAATTCCCAAAAGATAATTGAAAGGCCAATTAATTCACAGGTTCAGACAGTCACTGAACTGTATAATTACCATTGTACTAAGATTGATTATCAACTGAAAATCAAGAAGATAAGATTAAATAGGGGTAAGAGGGCCCCTATATTCAAAGCTTCACTATATTGCAGATTATAGTAAAGCTTAAATTGTATTCTGATCTCATTTACACTAGTGTAAATCCAAAATAACTCCACTCACTTTAAAGGAGTTATTCCAGATGTGCACAGACTGAAATTAAAATTTGGCCCTTAATCTTAAGTATTAATAAATATTGTAGCATTAATTCAAAAGAGAGCATTAACTGTGGTGATAGTTTGTGTTCAAGTTGGCTCAGAGCTATATCTTCCTTGAACACTTTGAGCCCTGTGTATTTGCCAAATATCTCTTCTAGTTCAACTGATGTTGTTTGTTTTATGGCAGCAAGGTTGCAGTGGGTCCAGTTCATGTTCTAAGAGCTTGAGGGAAATTCCTTTGATGACAAATAGGGGTTTCAGACATGAACCATTTCCAGGACTGGGCCCATACTTTGTAGGCTCTATGGCAAGAACATTGACTTGACAGATGACCAGTACAGCACAGTATATTCCTTAGCTTTTTAGGTAAGCAGGACATCTTCGATCTCTGTGATATACTATCAAGGAAGCTGCGCTCCATCAAAGCACAAGGGCAGTGTTTCAGAATGTACCCAGTATAAAACTTCCCTAGATGCTGGCTAAGATTAGGTATGTGATCTTGCTGGCACAGTGAGAAAACCCTATGATGTTGCCTCTTGGCATTCTTAGAAATCATGATGATTCATATATAGACAAACACAGTTTATATTCCTTCCATAACTTTACCAGCAAGTGAAGAAAAACTTCTAACCCTTGGCAGGAGTCCCTAATATACTTGGAACTGTTGAACGTGCTGGTGTGTTTATGAATTCTGACAACTTCATCTTGAACGTTGTTGCCAAATACCTGGGCTGTAGCCACAATAACTACATTTTCCAAATGTTTAAGCATGGGTAGCTGCTAAGAACACTCCCTTCACATGCTGTGCTACATGGTTGCTATAAGCAGTGAGTTATCACGTGGGGATTCTTCTGTTACTTACTCCCTAATCTATCTTGTCAATGTTATGTGTGAGATTACTTCCAGACTGTCATGGTGTCTGTGGTCCAGTCCTAATAGGGCATGGCCTTATCTTCCTTTTTAAATGGACCCTGTCCTTGTCGTCCTTTATCCTTTGGGAGCAAAGACATAGTGCAGCAAATACCACCATTGTGGTTAGCACAGAATGTCAGTCTGGCATTTGAAAATGTTTAGTTGCCTGGACAGGACCAGGATAGCTTTTCATCTGGAAAATATTCAAAGGGTATTTGGTGAGGAACGAAACCTGTAGCTGGGTAGTGTGATTATGTAGACAAAGTGTGTGGAGATTGCCACTGTTCAAGTAGTCAGAGTGGGGTGAAGGGGAAAAAGTGATAGAAACACATAGCGTCAAAGGAACAAGGTATCTGCTAATGTTTTAGAAGTAGCTGCAGTGTCCTAAGGGACAAAATTCTATCCTATATTTAATGCACTTTGTCTATAGAAAAAACCCTACCCAACAATGGAAAAATCATGGACCCTACCGATAATAATCGTATTTTACTTTTGTGTAGCATGTGAAGGATTCCAAAGTGACTTACATACCAAGGGTCTAATTCAAAAGCCCTTACAGTCAATGAAAACACTCCCATTGGCTTTCATGAGCTTTGGATTAGCCATGGATGCACCCAGTACCAGTAAAATGCAGCCACCTTTGAGACTGGGAGAACAATAAGTAGCTGAAAAAATGGTATCTACCAGACACCATGTATCCTGGTTATGCTGCCTGTGTATGGGCTGAGTGGATGCCAATGGAGATTTTTTCTCTCCCTGCTGGATCAGCTCCAGCATCCCTGCATGCTACAAAATAGTGTATGTAAGGGCGCTCTCTATGGCAGTGTAGACTGGTGTGTGAGGGGGTGGTGGGCAGTGTGGGAGCTGGCCAAAGATCAGCTAACCCAGACCCTCACAGGGTGAGGTAGGAGGCAGCAGCCAGTGCTACAGGCCTGAGGAACAGCTGACAGAGGGGTTGAGCTGGTACACCTCAAAGTGAGGATGGGAAAGGGATTCTGTTTTTCCTCAAACCATCTGCTGGTTTCCCATGTAAGCCTTTTAACTTGGCTGTGCACAGGAGATGAATATTTGGCCTAAAAGGTTCTGTCAGTGGAGGAGTATATAAAAATACAATCCCTCCCCCCACCCAGAAAACAGGATTAAAATAAATGCAAGAAAAATGAATGTGGGAGCATACCAATATCACACTGATGCAAAAGAGCAGATGCTTAAAGTGTTTTTCACTTGATACCCTACAAAGCATATTTTGTACAAAAATTATTACAGTTGTATAGGAGTACACTCAGTCACGGTGATGTCAGGTTGTTTCAAGTACAAAAGTTGTTCAAACAGTAGATTCTTGCCAGGAGGGTGTAATTTCTGGACAAGTCCCCAGGTTAAGGTGTATTTTACGGTAGCATTTCCAGTAATGAATGAAGGGAGATATATTTACTGTTGCGCAGTGTAGTGAAATACAACATTTGGTTTCTAAAACCTGAAAATCCTTGTTACTAAAAAGCACAAAAAAGTTTTATTTGTTTGTGTTTTGTTACTTTATTATAATCCTTTTAAAAGGCTCCAAGGTTTTTTTTCCCTTCAGTTTTGGAGGAGAAAAAGTTGCTTCCAGGCTGAGACTTTGGTATGCCAAGTCTCTGGCCAGACCAAATTTTCAAGGCAGTATCATAAACCCCTTAAAATGGGAGTTTTTAATGGAAATGCAGACACACAGTTAATTATATTGTCATGAATGGCGCCACTATAATTAGCTAACTTCTACATGATGCCAAGTTTTAAAGTATTTTACTTTTACGGCATTGAATGTCAGATACTATTTATGTTTGTTTCTTTTTTTTATTTCTTTATTGTCTTATTGACCAGACTCACGAAGTTTGGAAAATGGCTTTCAGATTTTTCTTCAGATTTGAAGAACCTCACAGCCTCAATGAATAGCAGATTTCCAGATTATCAAATAGAAGGGGTTTCCTTCTCTAAGCCTCACATGAGAGAAAAACAACTGAAGAGAATTAGCTGGAGGACCGAGGACTGTTGGTTCTCATGGATGGGTTGTTTTAACATCAGTTGCAGCCACTGTTACACAGAAAGCTGTAAATGTTTGAATATTGTAAATATTTCTGGGGAAATAATTTTCAAGGAAATCAGATACAATATGGATAAAGATGAGAACATAAAATGTAGTTTATAAACACAGTTTTTCCTACCAGAGAAAGGAGCTAATAAAAATGATAGACACCCTCCCCCCCAAAAAAAGAGGGAAGAGAAGAACAATGAAGGTGTCTGTATCCAAATATTTATTTGTTATAACCCATTTCACATGCCTAAAATGCTTTCCACAGGTCAAAACTATGGACAGATGGGGATCACTTCTTCACTGGCCACTGAAATGCAGCTGCTTCTAGAGTAGAATACAGAAACCATTACAACAGGAGGAGTAACCATACACTTCAGGCCCCAAAGTGAAGATCAATACCTTATCCAACTAAAGTAATAGAAGAATTTATGTAATTAGACTGTAAATTTTCAAATAGGAATTGGATCACAGTTAAAGGTTTAACACCCTTATTCCTGCAAAATGGGTCATGGTAACTTTACTGTCCAAGAGTAGTCTGGGGCCTCAGTTTTAAGCAAAGCTGTGGAAGAAATAATTGGCAACCTGTAACTGATTCAATAAATCTAGTCTTTTCTTGTGGTCACAGAATATCCACAAGCAGAATATTATCATGTTTACTCATTGTCAGTGTTAACTGGATGATTTATTCCCAAATGTTTTGACTTTACAAATTGATCAGAGCTGGTTCTCTCTCTGGGTTCAATAGTCAGTATTTGAAATTCAAGCTACTTCTTACCTGTGGTTGGCCAGATAAGAGATGTGATACTGTGGCCATATCTCAAATGCACCACTGACACATGCCCTTGGCTAGGAGTCTAGTAGGAGACAGTGCAGACCTTTCTGAGCCACGCAGGGATTTTAATCTAGTCAACGATTGCCCTAAACAGAAGGCATCCCAGTTGACCTATTAGGACAGCTTTATTCCTCCTTTGTGCCACAGAGCTATGCAAACTGGACCTGTACACGAGGACACACCAGTCTCTTGCAAGCTGCCCTGTATGCCTATAATATCATTCCTTAATCATGTAGCCAGATGGTGCAATTACTTCTCCTTCAAATCTCTCCTGAAAGTCTGTCTCTTTCTACAGTCCCTCAAACAATGAGCTCCTATTTACATTTTTTAACAAGTCAGAGAATTAACAGCAAAATCAGAATGTACCTGATACATGGTGCACTTGCCAAGCAAACATATAACCTCTTTCTATGTACTTCCACTTTTCTCTTCTGTCACTCATGTCTGCCATGTCCCACCATGGTCACATTCAATTAGTATATTCCAGAGAGATAGATAATAGAAAATAACCTAATGCTACTATATAAATCCATGGTATGCCCACACCTTGGATACCATGTGCAGTTCTGGTTGTTTCATCTGGAAAAAGATATATTAGAATTGGAAAAGATACAGAGAAGGGCAGGGCAATAAGAATGATTAGGAGTATGAAACAGCTTCCGTATGAAGATTAAAAAGACTGGGACTGTTCAGCTTAGCAAAGAGACGACTAAGTGGGGAATAAGACAGAGGTCTGTAAAATCATGAATGGTGCAGAGAAAATGAATAGGGAAGTGTTATTTACTCCTCATAACACAAGAAATAGGCCTCACTCAATGAAATGACTTTGCAGCAGGGTTAAAACAAACATAAGGAAGTACTACTTCACACAGTGCACATCTGCCTGTGGAACTTGTTGCCAGGGAGTATTGTAAAGGCTAAAAGTGGGTTCAAAAAAGAATTAAATAAGTTCCTGGAGGATGGATCCATTAATAGCTATTAACCAAGATGGTCAGGGGTGCAACCCTGTGTTCTGTGTGTCCCATAACCTGCAACTGCCAGGAGCTGGGACTGGACAACGGGGGATGGATCGCTCAAAAATGTTCACTTCTGTTCATTCCCTCTGAAGCATCTGGCACTGGCCACTATCAGAAGCCAGGATACTGAGTTAGATGTGCCATTGGTCTGACCCAGTATGCAAGTTCTTAGTGATGTTTCCTTGAGATAAAGACCCCCTGAAAACCTCCGTGAAATGTGGGAATGAAGTCTTAGGGAGAGACTGAGTGAGTCTTGTGCTGATCTTTAAAAAACTTGAACGAGGAGTCTGGTGGCACCTTCAGTGGTTTTTTACCCATGAAAGCTTACGCCCAAATAAATCTGTTAGTCTTTAAGGTGCCACCGGACTCCTCATTGTTTTTGTGGATACTGACTAACACAGCTATCCCTCTGATACTTAAAAAACGTGAACAGTGAAAAATCCTTCTCCCTCTACCACCCTGATCAAACATTGTGGTCTAGCCTCGCAAGAAGTTTAAAATAAATTGCTTTCAAATGAAAATAGAAATAAAATCTAGGAAAACATTCTTCTCTGTGCTTCATTTTTTTGTTCTATTCAACTGATATAAAACTTTTACATTTTAATTACATTGCACTTTTGAATCTAAACTTCTTGGGTAAATCAGATTTGAACTACCAAGATTTCTGAAAATGCTTTTAAAAAATCAAAGCGAACACATTGTTTACAATTCCAAATAAGGACATTTACTTAAGAAGGAACCAGAGAATTAGTCTGACGAGTGAAAAAACATTTTGATGCCAATAATATTTCACTCCATAGAATATCTAATTTAACCATAGATTCCAGCTCATATGAGCAAAATAGCCAAGAGAAACGATTCACGTAGGATTATTTAATTCTGCCCTCAAAGTGCTACTTTTAGCTGGGAAAAATATTCTTATAAACTGACGGGCAACCAAATAGTCAGTACAAAGCCAAATGACATCATCAGTTCTCAATGCAACAAAAGATCAATGGCATCCCCCCTTGCTAAGTGAAAATTAGCAGCAGGTCTTCGCACAGTGCAGATACTTTGAGTGGGGGGAATTGTGTCATCGTTATATTTGCTATTTCTGCTTGTTGGCACCTATCTTGAAAGCACAACAGCTGTTTACTTTAGCTCCGTAAGTAATTTCCTGTATTTTATATTAGTTAATCATGATGTACTGTGTGCAAAGGAGATCAGTTTCCAAATGTAGACAAAGCAAGCAACTCAGAGGATTGTTTAAATTTAGGAGCTATTATCCAACACTCAAAAACTAATAGTTTAGGAAAACAAGCTAAAAAAAATGTTGCTTCCACTAAATTTGAAGCATGGATCAGGCAATCATATCCTCAGACCTTGCAAATATTAGATTAAATGAGATCAACCCAACTTTTGCTATGACCTAATCAAGATCATGCCTATTTCTCATTTCTAAATTTAAAAAAGAACTATCAATGAAAGAACCATAGAATTAATGTAATTATGAGCAATGTAAAGCTACTAGCTTGTTTCTCAAATATTCCCATATGAAAAGAGATGCATTTGTGAATATTGGATCCTGGCCATATTGTTATCAGTCAATGTTCATCTGATGCATTGTCTATTGGGGACCAAGTTGTGCCCTTGCCAGGGGATTATCTGGGATCTGGTAGGTATTTTCTAGCTTTGATGTCTATGAGCCTTTGAATTTAACTTTGGCTTTCTACAGAGAATTTTCACTTACGATTTCAATGTATTCTATTGCAGATACAATTAACATGCTATGTTGCACAGTATGTCAGAGAATATAATAAATTATACAGAGAGGTTGAGAGTAAAATAAAAAAAATTGGGTCCTGTGCTAACAATAAAGAACAAATAAAAGCCAGTAGAATAGAGAAGAGAGGAAACATAACTATAATAAAATAATACATCCTCGACCAAATAGAGAGACAGAGAAAATTCCAACCAGATGTGTCTGATAGAGGTAATATACGTCCTGTTTGCAATGGACAGCTTGAACAAAGGCAATTTTCAGTTCTCATTCTCTCCTGGTACTACAATAATATTCTGTCGAATTAATTCACTTAATCCCTGGTTGAATGCTAACTCATTGTTCAAGCTGTTCACAGTCTGTAGATTTCTGCAGTAGAATGAATCAGCATAAGCCTTCCAGTGACATATATCTCACACTTTCTTTCTTGCTTTCACATTTTCATTTCTGTACACACATATTAGTATAATTTCTCTTGTATTTCCCATTGTTTGTATTTTCCCGAATATCACGGTATGACACACTAAGCTCCTCAAGGCAAGGGTTTCATATTTATGGACCCAATCCGGCAAAGCACTTAAGCACATGCTTAATTTAAAGCAAGTGAGTAATTTGAATGAACTCAGTCATTGTTTTTGTGGACAAGGGCAACATATCTGGAATACAGCCTGAGCCTACACAGTTTATAGTCTTATAGTCTATCATATGAGTGTTCCATTGAGTCGTTATAAATTGTTTGCAACTGTACTTGTTGATTTATAATAATATATTGAAATTTAACCTGCGAGAACTCCACAGTGATATGTTCTGCTGCGATAAGGATGACTTGAAAAGGTAGAGGTCTTTCCATTTTCATTTTTCTTAAGAAAACAGCTATCTGAGGCAAAAATCAAGCTTTTTGTTTGGGATTTTTCCCTTGGCTTGTGAAAGCTGCTTCTTTCTTTCTGCAACATAAACAAGGAAAGAATGAAAAATTGTTTGGTATTTATTTTATTTAAACGGACCTGTTGAAAAATCATTAATCACTGCAGAGGTTCTCCAAATATTCATTCTTCTCTGCATTGTGTAAAAGAAAGATGCTCTTTCTTATGCAGCCACCTTTCCCACCAACACTCTCAAGGGCCTGACTGGCTCTGAGGAAAGCTCCCTGGACTGTTTTTTAAGAATTGCTGTTTTACTGGTTCATTTAGCTGTGAATTCCTTTTCTTTTTCTGGAGTACCAGCACTGATCTTTTGCAGTGTGAAGAGTAAGGGGCAGGAATAGGTAATGCCTTAAACAGACGTCTCTTCTCCTTTCTCTCTCCCCTGCCCCCAGTA
This sequence comes from Dermatemys mawii, assembly GCA_007922305.1. Classification (NCBI taxonomy): domain Eukaryota; kingdom Metazoa; phylum Chordata; order Testudines; family Dermatemydidae; genus Dermatemys; species Dermatemys mawii. The sequence continues at coordinate 12,540,948 of ML677343.1, read as the reverse complement.
TATTTTATTAAACAATTTAATCAATACTCTGTAAGCCAAATATTTCATAGGCTTGTTCAGAAAGACAGACAGTGTAGTCCAAAGTACTCGTACCACTAGAAAAGGTAGGTGGTATAAATATAGCAAAATACCTGCCCTAAGCAGAGGGAAGAGGTTATTTTTCTAAATGGTTTGATATATCTCTTCCATACACATGTGCCTCTCTTTTCAAAGGAGGTGTAATCATTACCAGTGTGCTTCATTGAGATGTCATTAATACTCAAGTATATTGTTGCAGTCCTCTTCAGAGCAGTTGCAGGGCCCTTGCTGATAAAGTCCTTTCTTTCTCCCCACCAGGAAGGAACTATGCTCTTTCATTGTTATTCACATCTGTGTGAGTATTTCAAAACCATTGTCAAAGTCAAAGCAATTCATGCCTGGCCAGAGAGATCCTGTGAAACGTTTGATGTGCTACTGTAGGAAACAGAAATTTCCTTCAGTTTCCTTGGATGGAAACTCAGGCTCTTTGTTCCCTAGAACTCTGACTCATGGGCTACTCTCTTCAAAAGAAATTTGGTCTTTTTGTGTTATTTTTATATCAGGAAGAAACAGCTTTGCTTTGTTTATAAGTTTAATTTGTTGTTGTTACTAAAGGAGAAACTTTAAAGAACTTTTTAATGTAATAAATGCAAAAACATCCAGCATCTGTTTTCTCATCACTGGTAAATAGTTGCTTTTTAAATTCTGAAACACTGCAAAGGAAGTGAGGTCTAGTGGTTAGAGCGAGAAATTGGATAGCAGCATGATGTGGTTTCATTCCTAGCTCTGCCTCTGACCTATTGTATGATTTTGAGCAAATCATTTATGGTCTAGTTAGAGATGTAGGTGCTCTGAACTTCTGCAGATCTGTCACTTAACTGCCATGCCACAGTTTCCCTGGGTTTACAATTAATGTAAAACTTCCACGTGGAAATGCTGTGTGAAGCACAGCATTTTTAAAGTGCTTTTAAATGGAGATCTTCAGATAAAAGCTGGTGTAGATGTGCAATGTCATTGATTACTACCAGCCATTGGGTTACATGGACCACAGGCTAGTCAGACTATGTGATGGTATCCGAGAGATTTTCCCTCTCCCCTGCCACTTACATCCCTGCATAGGTTCTGGCCACAGTCCTAATGTAGGGCTTGATTCCTTCTCTCTCCTCTTGTTCCAATAAGTGTTGGAGGCATAGGGACGGCCAGTGGTGATGGGAGGGTGGTCTTATGCTGTACCTTCTTGGAAGGTGGTGTAACAGGCAGGCAGCTGGTGTGTGCTGCCTGTGAGATCTTAGGCAGCCAGGACTCTTCCAGGGGCCTGCAGCCAGTGTCTGTTCCCTTCATGATTCCTTCTCCTGCGATGGCTGGCACACTTACCTCACTGGTGATAAATGATGGGTAACTTATCTGCAACCTGGCACTTATTGGGGTGAGCCTTTATATATGTGAATGCCGTAAGAGAACAGAGAAATATTGAAAGAAACAGCATGTCTGTAGGGTTAGCATTTTCAGAATTGGTGTGTGAATTCATAAGTGTGTCAGTATTTAGGCTGAGTTTACCTCTAAAATCTTAGGTTTGGTTAGTAGCTCATCTTCCTCTTTCTATTGCTTTATGTAGCTGTAGAGGGACGGTGAAAACTCTCCCCATCTGTGTTGTCACTTGTGCTTTCATCTCAGGAGGCCTTTGGACCACCATATGTTGGTGCCATAGTCTCTGGGTTCAGCAAAATACCTGGGAACAAGAGTGGCTTTAAGCACTTTGGTACCGCCCATGTTGTACCCTGAACAAGGTCCTCTTAGGGCCCACTGACAGCAGCCCCAGAATGGATGTAAGCTGCGTAAAGTTTTATGGGGTATTGTACCACTGCAGAGTAGCTGGAGCAAAGTGTTCTTTGGCCACCCTTTCTACTTCCCCTTGGGGCTTTGAAGGGCACTGGCTTATTGTCATCTCACCTGCTGTATTCCAGTCAGAGAGCCCTCCTGGAACAGGGTAATTCTAGGGCTGGGGTATTTCTACATCTCTTCCTGATATCATTACAACATGGCCCCACTGTAGTGTAGAATCTGGCTCTGGATGCAAACTTCTCTTCACTTCTCCCTCTTTTTGGGTTAAATGTTTACAGGACCCTAGCACAGTGTGGCCCTGATCTCTGATATGGGTCTCTAGCCATGGTGTAACTATTTAAGTTAGGGCTGTAATTTTTCACTGATATAATTATACTGGTATAGTCCCTAATGAAGTTGACATTATACCAGTATAAGGAGCTTTACATGGATATGTCTTATTCTCCTTTCCTTATGGTAATAAACTGTATCAGTATAAGCACCTTTTTATTAGTATAACTGCATCCGGGGAGTCAGGGTTATGACACTTTAAGTATACTGGTGTGGCTAAATCAATATAAATTTTGTGTGTAGACAACCTTAAGTCGATGCTTCAGATGAGGGCTGTGCAAAATTGTCAGGCTTATTTACTGAGAATTTTGCAAGAAAAGTCATATTTCTTAAAATTTTAAGGAACTTTTGAAAAGTCAAAAAGGTTTGTAAGGGAATTAGGTTTAGGAAACCAAGAAAGTTTTCTGCTTCTGGGAATGGACTTTGTAGAGCTGGTCACCTTAAGATTTAAAAAAAGAAACCTGGCGGTAACAAGTTATGTTTTTCATGTTCCTCCCAGCTGCTAACCTTGTTATCCTTCAACTGTTGTAGCTTTTTGCTAAAGGTTTATATGAAACATTAATGGGTTAGAGATGCTTTTGTCTTTTTTCCCCAACCTCAGCTTCTTTCCAGCCTCCACAATATAATTTTCCATACATTTCAAAATAAATTGTATATAATGTATATTTTTATTTAAAGTTTTATGTTTAAATAGCTGCCTTCTTTAAATTGACCTTTGTCAATTCTATGAGCCATCTAGTCCTTCAAATTTCTCTTTTATTTCCTAAGATGATTCTAAAAACAAGTTAAGTTGCACATTCATGTTTATTATGATAACAGCAAAGAGAAGATTTAAGAATCTCCAAGCAGTTTTGCTTCATATTCTTTCTTTCTCTTTCTGCTTGGGTTTTCCAGACCACTTTCCACAGACATATTTATTTATGGGCTTTTAAGTGAGATGATCACAACTTTGTTTACTCACTAATCATTGAATGATAGGCATTGTGCTCAGCCCCTGCTGAGTAGGTTGAAATCTGAACACACAGCACTAATTAAAACTTTTCACTTGGTGTTTATGTAAACTTAACTCTGTTGGTTCAGATTAAAGTGCTACATTCTGAAGTGTATGGGTCAAGCTCCATTGATATAACTGTTTTAAAATAGGAAACACTGGTTTTCGCAGTGTGATGATCGCTAAACATTACATAAGCATTTCAGTTGGGTGGTAAAACTCTCTCTTGCTTCTTCATGCAGCAGTTGGAGAAGTTTATGGCAGAAGTCTACAAAATCTCCAGATTTCTTTGTTGTCATGTTTCATCTTGTTGTTATTTCCAAAGATATTGTTGACTTCTCATTAGCATGAGCCAGTGTGATATTGACTGGATGGTTGGAAGCCAAGTTGTACCAGAAGAGAAGACCAAAGGCATGTTACCATAGACCTTGAATGACATCAGATGTATGAAAAATTCACCTAGCTCATAGCACATCTTTCATCTTTCCATCATTTTCTGCTTAGCTATTGTGGCTTGTTTACAAACAATTCTGTTTCCTTAGGCTAACTTGTTATCTGGAGGTAAACATTTTCCCTTTGAATGTAAACCCAGCACTCAACCACTTTCAAACTGCAGTGTTGCTGACACCTGAGGTGCCATAAAATATATCAGCATGAAAGAGTGATACCTGGCTAACTTGTCCTCATGTGTTGTTGATCTTAATGTTGAAGGATGGAATTTCACAATACAGATTTCTTTGTGGGCTCCTTTAAAAGTTGCCTTTGAGCTATTTAAAGTGTGCCTTGCATTGAATGGGAAATGCAAGTGGATATATTGAGTGTCAAGTGTTTTGCAGGGTGAATGTGCTGGTTAACTCCTATCACATGTGCCAGCAGGGAGTTTTTGTGCCCAAACACTTCAGCAATGCTACAAAAGGAGATGTGCATGCTAAATAAGACTTTCCTATTTGCCACTGTGCATGTCAAGCTGGATGTTGATGCATTGCAAGTAACATAGCTGGTAGGCAAAGTAATATCTTATATGTATGATTTGTTTGTTTGTCATTTCCTATAATGAAATGTGAAAAAGAAGCTTAAAACACTAATATTACATTGTTTTAGTTAAGATACAATGATTTCAAAGAGATCAGGTACCTACAAATAGGTGAAGGAATGGAAATTAGTTGGGCTACCCATTCAGGATGAGAGCAAAAGTACTCTCTCTTATATTTTGGTAAACTTGTTTGCCTCCTTTCAGAGTACAAACACTGTAATTAAACTGCAGAATTTATACAAAAAAGCCTGACATCTCCTGTAGTAGAACGGAAAAAAGGTGAGGGTAGAGAGGACTTTTAGCACTGGTTCTGTTGCACCCAGGCTAATGGTCGCTTTCAAAGATTTTATAAATTGTTCCGGTATTTGGAATAGTCAGAGATATTATAATTTATTATAGTAAGGCCTCTAGGCCAGAGTCTCATAATGTTAGGTGCTGTACAAATATGTAACAAAGGAATGAATACTTCTTATTCCAAAGATCGTACAATCTAAGTGTGACTATATAGACAACAGGTGGATAAAACAACCTGGTCAGGGAAGACAAAGAATCAATGAGATGATCAAGTCAATGTAAATGCAAACTGAAATGTTCCTCCTACGCTATACTCACTCTTGTGTGCTTTCATTATTGTCTTAACTGAGAACAATATCTACTTGTTCAGATGCTGAAACTCTGGCAGAGAGAATTCTCACACATTCTCATACAGATCTTGACTATTGCAGGTAGACTTTATGTAGGCAGTTTAAATCAATGGGACTACTCAGGTGAGTAAAGACTACTCAAGTCAGTAGGCTCTGGATCTGAAAGACTTATTTGGTCCATTTATGATTTTGTCCGTTCATGGACTGTGAGAGTGAGCGAAAGATGGATGTTGTGTCAAGCATCTTTTCAAAACAGGACCGATCCTGACAAACGGCATAGGAGAAATCTTGAGAATTCTGCAGCTCCCTTTCTGCACACCTTGCAGCTTTGTATTGCAGTTGGTGGCCCAACACATTACTTTTTCTTCTAAAGAAAAATTGTACAAGAAGTGGATATATTTTGACACATTCAAAGTCAATATTTTAAAGTTTTATTACACATACCTCAAAAGAAGGGATTCTTGCAGGATAATATATATGTATGGAACTCTGAACATCATATCCTAGCTGTACAATGATTTCTTTCTCTTCACACAATTCACCCTAAAACAGGGTTGATATAAGATTGAGAGAATCTGGAGGTGACAGGTTGAGTTTTTCATGGTCCACCCAGTCACTGGCTTGATTGTCCTAAAGTAGTAAGGGACTAAGAGATCAAGGGAGAAATTCTCATTTTAACAGAAATTCTACATATAGCTGTGATGAGGTAGATATGTTTTATGAGTATAAGTTTCAAATGAATATGTCACCCCCAACTGGACCATCATGCATGATTTACAAGCAATATACTTTGCAGAATAACAATTTTAAAACATTTTAGAAAGTTTTAAACAGTTGTTAGGATTAATTAAATACACTTCTCCTTTTGTAGAGCCATTAATCTAATTCTCCAGGTATTGGTGATAGAAAGAAATTACCACAAATATTTGAGATCCCTCTTAAAGTTAGATAAGCTATTTTAGAATACCTATATAGACCACATTATCATAGTATGTCTGTTCCTCACAATCTTTACTGTTCAATGCCATGATAATGTTGTGATTTGTAAGATCAGGTATCTGAGGGTCTATCAGGGCTAAGAACAAGAACTGTACCTATTGGAAAGCCTAGGGCTTTCCTTTTTCCAGTGTGTATCACACCAATTTATGGCCCTGATGGGTCATAAACCATCAGACCTCAAACCTGCCACTAGTCTCCAACTGTCTGTGGTATTGGTGAGAACATAAGGTCGATACCAACATACCGTGTATAGTTGGAGTATAAAGATTTTTAAAAGAATGTTGAAAATTAAGGAAGGTGCAGAAAAAAGCTGCAAAAATTATCAGTGGTCTGGAGAAAATTCCTTACAGTGCTGAGATTTAAGGATCTCAATCCTGTAGCGTTTATCAAAAAGAAGACTGAGGTGATTTAATTAGTATGTAAATACCTTCTGTGACGGAGTCGGACCAGACGGATATAGGAGAGTGCTGGAAGGCAGGTATATTAGTCTCAGGATGTGCAGGTCCCTGCTCCCTGGATAGCAAAACAAAGGCTACTCCAGGTCAATCAAGACACCTGGGGCCAATTAAGAACCTTCTAGAAAGGAGTAGAAACAGCTAGCCTGATTGGGACACCTGAAGCCAATCAGGGACTGGCTGAAACCAGATAAGAACCTCCCAGTTAGTCAGGTGTGCTGTGGATGTCAGGAGCTGTGGAAGGAAGTGGTGCTGTTGGTGAGACTGAGTGGTGGACAACATATCATACGCAAGGAAGAAGGCCCTGAGGTAAGGGTGAAGTGGAGTTTGAAGAAGCAGTGACTGCTGTGGGGAAGTAGCCCAGGGAATTGTATTGTGTTTTGTGGATAAAAGGTCAGCCATCTTAACTAATACTATTAGGGTCCCTGGGCTGGAGCCCAGAGTAGAGGGCGGCCCTGGGCTCCCCGCTTTCTGCCTCCCCTAATTAGTCTCTGAGATTGGGAGACAATAGAGACTGTGCCAGGAAGGATAGCTTCTCCTCACTGGCTTGTGATGAAAATGGCTCAATAGGCTGTGACCTTGTCTCCAGAGAGAGAAGGGCTCCGTGGAGGGTCACAGTGAGCCGCTCAGGCTAGTAAAAATCTGCCAGGAAATGCAGGATCCACGAAGATAAGGACAGAGCTTTGTCACACTTCACAGGGAGGAAATAGTGAGTCTTTAATCTCATGGAGAAAGGTGTAACAAGAACCAATGACTGGAAGCTAAAGCCAGACAAATTCAAACTGGAAATTAGGCACAAGTGTTTACAAGTGCTAGCGAATCCATGGCAAAAATTACCCAGAGAAGTGGTGGATTCTCTATCTCTTGAAGTCTTCAAATAAAGATGATATGCTCTAGGCCAACAAGTTTGGGGGTTTTAAGGGGTAGTTGGTGAAATTTAATGGCTTGTGAGGTACAAGAGGTCTAATTGCCTCTTCTAGCCTTAAACCCTACGAAACTAGCCTGTCCTGGGCCACAGGCAAAACTGATTTTTAAGGGAAATTTCCTATTTTGGGAGTAGGGAAGAATGAAAGAGTTTTGTGGCTGGTGATTTAACAAGTAGTTTCTCAGGATTTCTATTTGTCTCCTGTGGAATGTAGCAAATTTAACACAGAATTGAATGTGGATGAGAATTGAGATGCAGTTCTGAGAAACCTCTAGGTATTTTGGTTCTGGCTTTATTCGAATGAAGCTTACTTGGGATTCAAAGGTTGGCTTTGAGCCCATTCACCTTTAGGTCTTCAAAGGATCCTGAAGAAAGATGGTGAAAGAGAGAAAAGATGACTGTAAATCATGGAAGAGGAGGATAAGCACAGACCATCAAGTCTGAAATAGAATGAGACGTGTTACAGCTGTATCAGAAGTAAAGGAAAATCTGTTCCGGATTTTGAGTTTCCAAGCATGTAATGGTGGCCCACCAATCAAATATTTGAAGAAACCTCTTCAGTGCAGCATAGCTATGTGACCCTAACGGCACCTGGAATTTCCTCCAGGAGGTCAGCTAGTACTGTACAGCTGGGGACTATGCTTCAAAGTGCAAGAAGTGATTAAATGGAGAGGAAACACCACTGGAAAGAGGTCTGGTTCCCATGAGGCAGGAAATGAAAAAGAGGACCTCTGTAAGAAATTAATTACACATGTGCTTAACGCTGCCCAATGTGAGTAGGTCTGTTGACTTTAGTGGCACTAACTAGGGTACAAAGTTAGGCACATGTTAAGTTTTTGTAGGATCAAGGCCTAAATGAACTGAATCTCATTGTGCAAATCAGTTAAGGTTGAGTCCTAAATTTTGCTATCAGACATGAACATGCATTAAACAATAAAACATTAAAGTGGCTGCGACCCATGTTCTGTATCCCAAATATTGATCTATGTAGAAATGATATGGGAGAGTCAGTTCCCATCAAATTTCTTGACCAACCTTTTCGTTTCTCACCATTAATGGGAGGTATGTGTTTAGTTTGTCAGCTAGTGCTTAAAATCTTAGTTTTTTCATATCATTAAGCATATGAGAGAAATGATGGAGGCAATGTGATTTTTTTTTAATAATACTAGTAGGGATAATGAAACTTACCTCCTTTTAACACACTTTGAGATCAATGTATGAAAAGCACTATATAAGAGCTAGGTATTATTCCATACATTGTTAATGAGGAGGCTGATGAAAGTCCTGTAAACCAGTGGTTCTCACCCTCGGTTCTCAGAAAACCTGGTGGTACACCAAGGTCTTCCAGGGGGTACATCAACTCATCTAGATATTTGCCTAGTTTTATAACAGGCTACATAAAGAGCAATAGTGAAGACAGTACAAACTAAAATTTCATACAATGACTTGTTTATACTGTGGCATATTCTATACACTGAAATGTAAGTACAATATTTATATTCCAATTGATTTATTTTATAATTATATGGTGAAAATAAGCGAATTTTCAGTAACAGAGTGCTGTAACACTTTTGTATTTTTATGTCTGATTTTGTAAGCAAGTCATTTGTAAGTGAGGTAAAACTTGGGGGTATGCGAGACAAATGAGACTCCTGAAAGGGGTAAAGTAGTCTGGAAAGGTTGAGAGCCACTGCTGTAGACTACACATAAAAGACATATAGCACATATGGTGATGGGTTGTCAAGGCCTTATGTACATCAGTTAGGCCCTGATTCAGCAAAGCACTTAAGCACATCCTTGATTCCCATTTAAGTGAATGGAAATACATACTTAAAGTTAAGCACATGCTTCAGTGCTATGCTGCGTTTGGGCCTCATCAGTAATTTAGCCTTATATCATAACTCCCAGGGATCTTACCCCATTATTTGGGTTGAAAGTTCCCCATAGTACACAGGGCCCTGGTTTTTGTTAAGACTGCACTGCTTGCTATACACTTGTATGCGGCTAGTCCTTGCTAAGGTGTTGGGGTTTTGTCTGGCTTCCTTTCCAAAATGAATGATTAGTAATTTCTGTTAGCATTTAATTTGACATACAGAGAGTGTAAACCTGTAATGATTTTGTCCAGCTTTTGTTAACACTCAGTGTATAAAAATTAAATGGTATACATCCATATGTGCTGCATAGCTACATCATGGTGACTCATTCAGAACATGGATATGTCTCAGTAAAGCTTTGTATTAAATATGCACAGTAATCCAAAGAATACAAATTATTTCCATATTTTGCAGGCTGCCCCACCCCCATGCTATTGTGTGTTTGCAGCGAAGGGTGTTGTCACTGTTAACAGTGTGATGATGATAGGACAGTCTAACTCCTTTACTCACTTCACATCTCTAGCATAGATTGGAGCCGTTGTTCTCCTTATACTCTTCCTATAGAATAACTAGAAGGAGGGCACCCAGACCAATATATGAGCCTGTTGGTGTCATCCTGCCGGTGCCAGGCGGTGTAAACAAATCCTCTCAGTCTGCCTTGGACTTAGTCTCTGAAAACAAGTAGAATTACAAAGCTGACCTGGGAAAAATATTCATGTAGCGGTTTTAAAGGGGTTAATTATTAGTAACATAACTAACGGGGTAGGGGAATGACTCTTACAAATGACATTCGAGTTAGCACAGTCCCATTAACTGCACAAGTGACATTATTAAACTATACAAGGCCACATTCTTCTATTCTGCTTTATACCGCCTATAATGCTACCATAGTCAATGTAATAGGCAGGAATATCAATGTAGGGTAAGTTTTGGAGTTAGACACAAAAGGTTGCTGAGATCTGTGAATGTCTGTCCCTTGATCATTGGTCATTCTTCCAAATGTACAGATAGCAGCAAGAGTCCTCCATGCCAGTCCTTAAAAGCTGATATTTGCTGAGTTCCGTATTCTAGCTCTAATACTTCTGACATAGTTAAGTAACATGTGACAGGGGTTGTGTCAACCAGGAATGAACAGCCAGTTTAGAATCCAGAAGCAGCCGTGTATAGTTCAGTACATTTTAAAATTAAATTGAGACCAGAATTTTTGTAATTTAGAACAATTGGACCAAGTTACCATACATCAAAAATAGACATTTGTGTAACTTAAATAGCAACAACAGCAGACGACTAAAATTTAATTTTAAACTAGATACCAACAGGTCTACAACCAATAATTATGTAATAATCTATATTTAGAGATGTGGCCTACACTTGTTTAAAAAAAATCCAAAGCCTGTACTTGTAATGGGTGATTTCTGTTTTTCCCAGACCTTTACATTTGCACTGTTCACTTTCTAGGATTATTCAATCAATCTTCTTGGATTTTCCAAAAACATACAAAATGAGAAGAGCACGTGTACACACATGCATGTACTTGCATGTACACACACACACAAACTAACTTACCAGGACTACTACAATTACACAAAAGCTGGAACCAAAGTGTTTGATTGTGAGGGATGGGGTGGGGGGGGGCATATGGCTAAGGTAGGAAAAAACAACATATGTTTTTAGCATGCATGTAATATACAGTAAGCTTAGGCAACATCTGTTGTTTGTTTAAAGAGAATATTTTTCTTTGTTTGGGGGAGGGGAGAATCAATCTGTTTAAGGGGGACTTGCAAAGGAACAAATGGCGGGGGGAGGGTGGTATCCTTTTTTTTGTTTGTTTCTTTATGTTTAAGGCCTGAAAGGTCCTGCCCTCACCACCTCTGACTGTTTTCTGCTTGCCTTAGAAATACCAGGAATACAAAGTCTCATCACTCTGTTTTTGCTGCAGGATTTTTTGGATGATTGAAAAAAGTGTTGTCATCTTTAATCTGAAGGGGTAGCGTATGCTGAATCTTTAGCAAAGAGACCATTCTCCTAACTCTGTTAACTTCTGTTTTTATTTCTGTTTGTATTACAGTACTCAGAGGCCCCAGAGTAGATTGGGGTCCTACAGGGCTGCCAGATGGCACGGCCCTCATTTGCAAGCATGCATTTGGGAGCGGCGTTGTGCATTGCCACTGCTTAGTCTGAATCTCTCACACTTGGCTGAGTTGTAGTTCTGCCTGTAGTTTCCCTGCAGTTCTGCCTTTTGGCTACCGGGGGACAGCCAGGTACCTCTTCTTGTGGTGTCCCTTTGCTGGATCCCGCCCCAGGAACAGGAAGCAGAGAGGAATGATGGGACTAGGGAGCCATCTGCCAGTCGATCCCCTCTGTCTTCAAATATTCACCGTCAGCTGTAGGTAAAGTGTCATGCGGCTCCTTGAAACGGTGCACCTGTCTTCTCCAGCAGTAGCCTCTACTGCAGCCAGACACAGGAGCCCGAGTGCGGGCTCTGCCAGTAGGCGAATGGCTCGGGTTGCTCATCTGTAGTACTCAGCTTCTCCCGAGTGCACATGCAGCCTGGCCTTGTGGAGCCACGGAGAAGGCCTTCACTCCTCCATCTTACCAGAGGCTGGGAGAATAAGGCAGTCAGAAGAAAGTTAAGCAGAAAAAAAATGTGAAACGGAATGCAAAAAGGGAGGGGAAACAAGACCAAAAGGACAGAACCACCTGAGAATGGAGAGAAACAGAACGGACAGAGGGAAAGCCACAACCATCAGCTCCTCTGCTAGAATACGGAAGGAAACTGTGTATGTAGTTGATCTGCCAATTCATTGCAAAGAAGGACCAAAACTATTAAAGAGAACCATAGGATTAGGAGTTATACTGCAGGCTAGTACAGGTTTTTTATTTGTACTTTATTTTGCCTCTCTAATCATTCTGTTTCAGTCATTAAGAAGCATTTTGATCCAAGAAAATATATGGTCTGATTACATCTATTTAGCGTGAGTGTGAAGCTTCACTTTTTAACCTGATGAGAATGGACTCCTTTTATTATTCAGCCTAAGATTCACTTGCATATGAGAAACTGAATTGTTTCTTTTCCCATAGACTGTTAGTCTAGTTTTCAATAATGGGCCTTGTAAAGGCCATCCAAACACTGATCGGCAATTAGGCAGACATGGAAACACCACTGCACATGCTTCTGATCTGGGGAGGGGATGATATAACAAACAACATGTGACAGATGTGTTGTCATGTGGCTTATTGCACTATTGGAAGGCACTCAGATACTAGAGTGATGAGTGTGATATAAGAACCTATATAAAATAGAAACCTGTCTGGATGTTGATTTAAGCACCCTAGTGCATGAGTGGGATATGCTTGAAAGGTGCTTGTTTGAACATTGGGTTAGCTGTACTGAACCTGATAATGAATATGCAAAAACCATAATGGCCTGCTCATTATTTTTGTTGAGGAGCTTTAAAGAGGAGGTTTAAGAAATATAGCTGGACAATTTCATAGATGTTAAAATTGTAACAGAGCACTCCTTTTTAAACTACTCATTCAGTGTAGTAAGTCCTCTAGTTGGAGCCATTTTGATTCCTGGCAATAAGGATGCAGAATGTAATTTACAAGTGGGAGAAGCAATTTTATCTACTTACATCTCTAAATATATGTGTATATACTGGAAGCAATGGTTACATTATAATTAGAGTAACATGAGAGACCAGGAGTTCAAATTTACAAATATGCATCCTGTATCCAGAAAACTCTCCAAAACAGCTTCTCTTTTTACAGTGTGACTGATAGGAGTGTCAGGATTTCATGTATGAAACAGAATAGCAGAGCAACATTTTTGTCTATATACAACACCCTGGTTACTTTAACTTTAGCATGATCACAGCTGCAAGGGAACTTCAAGAAACCTTAAATACATAGACAAGGAGGGGAGAGGATTAAATGAAACTGGCACATTCGAATTATTAGAACCCTTCCATTAGTGTTTTACGCCCTGTATTAGCGGTATGTAAATGATTATTATTGCACATTAATAACTGCTCATATAAGAAGCTTAGAGGCAGAGAATGGGGACAGTTCTGCCCTAGAGCCTCTTGTTTTCTTAGAGGGAGGATTTTGGGTTTTTTTGGTGATCACACATGCTTGCAGATTATTGCAAAAATTCTTAATCCATTTTGTGAAGCTTGTGTCAAAGCCCATCCATCTCAGCACTGCCTTCAGAAAATTCCATTCTACATGATCAAATGCCTTTTTGGCATGAATTGCTGGAACTGATGCGCATTCAGGAGAGTCCTCTATTTATTCACATATTACCAACTGGTTATGGCACCAGTTAGTCTGTGGATGTTCCATTAAGGGAAAACATCTGAGCTAAATGATAAAGTTGGATATAACCCTTTCAAGGAAATTTAGCAAAGATAAATAAAGAAACATGGTGACCCCTCTGCAAAGAGAGATAGTAAATACCATACTTTTGCATAGTCAAATCATCTGATTTGGGGGATACAGTCTGACTTTGTTTATCAGGCAAAGCACCTGTCCACCTCAACTGCCATTTTGTTTAGGTGAGGATTGCAAGAAAGGGCCCTCTATTTTAGAATCAATCTTCACATTACTGGCTTTACCACATAAAATTTTCCTGATTGATTGAGTGAGCCTTTCATGAACTGTATTGTTTGTTTGTTTTTGTTTGTTGTTGTTATACCCTTTATTGCTGGGATTTGTAACTTGGTCCATGCACACAAAACAATGACTCAGAGAAAACAGGTAAAATAGCTTAAACAAAAATATTTATTATAAATGAATAAATACCAATTACAATATCCTAAATTTCAAAACATATTGACTACAGCTTCTGAAGGTTTTACTGAAGTCAAATTTCCTCCACTGTATCTTCTTTAAGCTCCTGCCAGAAGAAAAGCTATTAGCTTCTGCTGCAGAGATTTCATATGGCAGAATATCCACATTGCCTCACTGCCTGAGAACTAATGATTGTTTACTTGCATCTCCTCAAATTAGCCCCAGTTGGGCTGGCATGGGCCTGATAGTGACCAGTTAACAGGAAGAAGCTAACTGATTCAGTTCCTTGCTTGGAGCAAATGGGAGGAGGAACAACTGCTCCTTCTGGCTCACATTAGGTAAGAACGTCTGCTTTCATGAGCTATGGAAGGAAAGAGAGAAATTTGAATGAATTAAAGTTAATCTTGCATTGGGAGATGTTAATACTTCCCACCTTTAGCTGAACTGCAGTCATTCAGCACTGTGCAGTTAATCAGTTAACCTCTTCATCAGGGAATGAAAGAGGAAAGAATGGCTTCTTTTGTGCTCTGGGGAGAGTTGTAAAGTTAGCATGTTACATCAATTAAAAGAAATAAGAGGGGAAAAAGGGACTGCCTTGTTTCACCCCATCCATATCACCCACACCCACGAGAGGAATTCCCAGTACAGAGTGGGGAGCAGAATGTTAAAAGAACACATCCCTTGGAGTAAACAGATTAACAGCAGCTCTCTTGATATGGCTGATGGGGAGCAAGAAGGATTATTTATTCACAGCTAGTATTAAATCAGTGTTCCTAGGAAAAATAGATTTCTTGTAAGGCTTTCTTCCCATTATGGGAGAAACCAAGCAGGCAAAATCCTGTCTTAAAACTAGCTGCTACTACTATTGTAAGCAGGGATTCTTTTCTGAAATCCATGTTATTGTAAGCAGTGTCAGGAATGAGATCTATTCTGACATCTGGTGGTGAATTATGGGAATTGCAGTGAGCGGTGGAAAATAACTTTGGGGCCGATCGATTTGCATAGGCACACCCACCGCGCCTAGCCTGAGCTCACAGCAGCCCACATGGCCACTTCGGCTGATGTGGGAGCCCCAGTTTCTATGTTACTGGGGCAGGAATGATAAAGTGATGTTACCCTGATCATGTGAATGAAGGACTATGGACATGTACTTGGCCCTTGTTATGATGGAGGGACTTGCCATCATCTAAGTAGCACTCACTGGTCAAGGCACGCACTTCAGAACGCTCTGAGATTGAGAGAGGCCATGGGTAGATCTTTATGCCTTTTGGTGAGGGACTTGTCTAAGGGCCCCCCAGGCCTATTGCACCTTGCCTCTCTCCACTGTGAAATGTTAGAGCTAATTTTGATTCCCTTAGGAGTCTAGGTTCAGCCTGCTAAGCTGAATTCACTTTGGGTCTGCTGGTGTACCTGTGCCAAGGTGTGTGCCCCCCCCCCCCCCCGAGCTGAAATCACTGAGCACTGTGTTAAGTAGGGGTGGCCCTAAAGGCATGTCAGTGGCACCAAGCAATTTGTGCAGCTAGCAGAGCGAAGCAGCGGACTCAGCTGAGTGGTTCCTGGGTGCAGTTTGTGCAACTGGCAGCAGACTCGGCTGGGTGGTTCCTGGGTGCAGTTTGTGTGGCTGGCACAGCAGAGCAGTCCCTGTGTCGACTAGCGGAGCTGTTTGTGCTGCTGATGGAGTGACTGGCACCGCAGAGCTGTCCGTGTGTCGGCTAGCAGGACGGCTAGCGGAGTGACTGGCGCTGCAGAGCAGTTCGAGTGTCGGCGAGCAGAGCAGAGCGGGTTGCGGTGAGGGCTGCAGCAGAACCCCACAGAGAGGTGGCGCAGTTGGTCTCGGACCACGTAAGGTGCCCCGTGCCCTACTCTCCATTTCCACCCAAGCTGGGAGGTAAGACTCTGCCAATTGACTTTTGAACTCTGCACTGACCAAGAACAGAGACTCTTGGGCTGCTGGACCTTTGGGACTATTGAGTGACTTTTTGGGGTTGTGGAACTCAAGAGCCAAAGGGAAGGCCACGGCCTATTTGCTGGGAGGGGGGCTTCTGGTTCATGGTTTGGTTTATTAACCTTGTTTGTGGTGTTTCCCCAATATAATGCCACATTGTTTCTCCCTGTTATTAAAAGGCTTTGGTACACTCAGACTCTGTGCTTGCGAGAGGGGAAGTATTGTCTCTTACAGACGCCCAGAGGGGTGGTATATGGTTGTCCCAGGTCACTTGGTGGGGGGCTCGAGCCGGTTTTCGTATTGTGCTATTGGAATGGAACCCCTGGATACTGAAACCGGCCCTTGTTGCTGCCAACTCTGATGGGCAGAAGGGTTACATTATAAAAACATGTGATGGCGCTTAGGGGCACTGCCAGGTCCCTGATGGGGAATTAACTCCAGTTCTTCCCCCTCTTTCTGCTTGTTCTGGGGAAGGTCTGTGAGAGTGGTTGCTTGGGAGCTCCAAGGGGGAGACTGCCTTTGAAAGTATGCCTACATGCAGGCTGGAGGTCTAACAGCTCAGTTAGACATACCTGTGCTAGCTCTGATTGGGCTAGCACACTAAAAATTGAAGTGGAGCTGCCACAGTACAAGTGGTGGGATGGGCTAGCTTCCTTGACTATAATCCCATCTGAAATCCTAGTTATGTAGTCAGGGCGGTGAGTTTCTCCCACTATTGCAGCTGCACTTCTATTTTTAGCATGCTAGTTCAATCACAGCTAGTACAGGTATGTCTGCTGAGAGCTGGAAATTACATATCCAGCTCTAGTGTAGATGTGCCCTGAGACAGTTAGGCTCCCAGAACTGTAGGACAAGGCTGACACATTAGCTGTGGAGCTTTCCTTGGTATACTGAGGTGTGTTGTTTTCTTCTTGTAAACACTATATTCTAACCCTCAAAAATAAATGTTGAACAACAGACTGTGCTGGCTAAGACTGTCTTTTGTTGTGGAACCATTCTACCAACTTACACCAAATTGCAATAGAGAGATGTCAGTGGTATGTGCTGAAAACAGTACAGAGATTTCAGTAGTAATTGAGTGATGTTCTGCACTCCACTTTCACCCTATGGAAATCAAAGGAGTTGTGCTACAGCTGAGGGCAGCATTTGGCCCAAGATTTTATTTGTTTTATTTTTTGCATAAAGGGCCTGATTTTCAGAAGTGCTGAGTACTCACAGCTCCATTTGATCTCAGTGGGTGTTCACTTGTGGAAATCAGGTCCTTAGTTCACAGGTATTTATCAAATTCCAGAATAGTAAAAGGGTCTTAGACCAGATCCTCATAGGTCTTTAGGCACCTATCTCCCATAGAAATAGCTTTGAGGATCTGGGTCTTGGAGATCTTTACAAAATACTGCTTCTAGGGGTTTGTCTACAAAGGGGGATAATGCGCACTGTGAGGGTGTACATTATCTGAAGCACACTAACATGATGCTCATTAGTTGGTCCATTCGGACCCTGCTGGTGTGTGTTAAATATTCCCTAGTGCACTTTAACATAGTGCTGCTTGAAACTTTAGATAACCCGCCCCCTCCCTGACACACAGTTCGCATTACCTTTTCACACAGACAAATCTAGGAAGATAATACCACCAGGAGAAGTGTAATGTAATGATCTCATTTGGACTGGCTGCTGATGTGATACACTCCACTAATAATTGACTTTGGTGTTTTCTAACGTAACATAGTACAACATGACTAAACATGAAGGTTCATTCAATTGCTAAACCTATCTGCTCACACATGCACATGGTGGATCTGAATGTAAAGTGTGTTTGGAGGTTCCCTTTTGTTCTCTTCAGGAATTGTCACAAACTAGGCTTAATATCCCCATGCTTAGTCACATATGTGAGGAATAATTGTAATTCTCTTTTGCTATTCTGAGATAAAAGCGCCAATATTAAATGCCATTCATGAGCTTGCTTATTCTAGCAGTATAACATAAAACAGCTGTTGAAAAAATGTCTTGCGAATAATGTTTCAAATGTACAGTCAAAGCCATTACTTCAGTGGGGTTCTGGGAACCATCATTACAGCATATGTGATAAGAGTTAAGTGCTAAGAAATTAGAAAAATGAGGAACAAAATATGAAACAACACATTCTGCTATTGTTGCAACAGATAATCTGAAGTGCAAATCCAAAGAGCTAACACTCACCCAATGTGTGAAAAAGCTTAGCCCTTGTGTTAGTGAGACTAGAGGGGGGAAATTGGCTTTCAGTGTAGAATTGAATCACTGCTGATTTTGCTGAAAACATTCTCTGTGTTACAGATGGGAGAGTAGCTGATGCACCCTTCTCATTAAACTTCTCTGGGTGAGTCCTTTCTTGGTGGAATTTTCTGCATTTCCTGTCTCTTTCTATGCTTTATTTGTCAAATCAAGGAATTGTGCTAATAGTTAATGGGTTTCCCTTTTGCACTGGTAGTTGGACTGGGATTCACTCATCTCCAACTTCCAAAGGTTGACATAGCTTGGGATTTGTTTATTTATTTTAATTTTCAGTGTGAAAACTGTGGCCAAAACACCTGTGAGAATACTCCAACTCTGAGATACGAGCACCAGCTGAAGTTCTTAATATTTTCAGCCTTCTCTACGAGTTTAATAAATTTATTCTTTGCAAAGAAACCTCTTTTGCTCATTGGATATCATGTGCTCAGCTGAATCAATTGCCATTAAGGGCTATCAGTGAGCCATCTTCTGTCTGTGCAAATCTAATATAATGGCTTCTATTAAAATTATCAGTAAGAATGCACTCTGGAATCTCTTTTCTTTTGCTCTCAAATGAAATATCAATATTTTGCACTCATTTGGTGCTATTCTTCTAAGGATCTCAAACTGCAACATATAATAATTTACTTGCAAGGAAGAAAATTGAACGTATTCTGTTTTTTTATTAACATGCACACACAGTAACTCACTTGAGACAGTTATGCAAGCTGATCCCTCTGGTTAGAACTCAGCAGCCACCTGGATCAGCTAGTGGGACTGCGACCTTGCTTTGGAACCTTTTCGTCAAAGAAGGGAAGACTTCAACTGGACCAAATTTTTAAACAAATTGTTGTTCTGGTTATGAAGGCAATGAGCCTGAGGAGAAGGATCTGCAGGTGTGGAAGAAAAATTTCACTCCACAGCAGTGCACTACTAGTTCTTTGATCTCCTTAAATGGAATTAAAGCTCTTTTGGAAAGAGAAAGCTCAAAAGCATTTAAGCTTTGTCTACACTAGGATCAGGATTTTTATGTGCTCAGCACCCACAACTAGAACAAAACTTTCAATAGAGCTCAACAACCCAACATACAGAACTTTTAAAAAATCTAGCTACCTATTTTGGTGCCTCAGTAGAACCCGAGTTCTTATGAAAAATCTAGCGTTAAGATTTTTTTTTTTTCAGACACACAATTCTCAAAAGGCATAACTCCATAGATGGTGGAATTAATGGAATTTGTAGTGAACCTCGGGGGAGGTTTGGTTAGAGGAGGTGGTAGTAACAGCTGGACATGGTCTACAATACAGCCTCCTTCTGTGGAACTTTATCCACAGGAACTGTGGTAAAAAGAAATGACAATGTAAACATAATCTACAGATGAACTAGTTTGGATAGAATGAAGTCTGACTCAATTATTGCTCCAAACTCCATCCAAGCCTTAACATCTTTTAGAAGTTGAAAAAATTCAGAGAACTTCTAGTAGTTGTTTACATTATTAAATTCCTGTGCCCATTTGCGTTGCTGGGATTTGGCCAAATTTGGTGAAGTAAGTGGAAAAATTCCCTGTTTTTCTTTCCTATTTTTCATCAGAAAAGCATTTAGTCTAAAAATTTCCAAGCAGCTTTTGTTCAGGCTTTAAGGAAGGCTTTGAGATTTCTGAACTGACCAGAAGCAGGAATTCCCTGTGAATGAAATAGGGAAGATCTCCTGTAGAAGATTTCTACCCCAGTTTTGCAGGTTTGGTGAGTATGGATATAGTTTGAATAAGAAGCTGAACTTCTAGAGTCTTATTCCATGAGGTACTTAAGCACCCTTAACTCATATTGATCTAATCCTTGGCACTTCACATAGTTGGGGGGCGTAAGACTAACCTGAACCTATTTGAGACACTCCAGTTACTAACATAAATGACTTGTAGAGCACATCTTACTGAGCAGCTGAAGAAAATGGTTCCAAGGACTAGCCAAGCCTGCTGATGAATAACTTGGTCGGACGATGTAACTAGATTGACAACTTTCCACTGGTTATGTGATTATCCATGTGATGAAGTCCAGTTTATTTTTGAGTTTTGTTTTCTGTTGAGAAAGGCTGTTAGTTAGAATTTCACTTTCAAGGAGTTGGAAGTTTCTTTTTGTTTTTAAGATATAATGAGCACTTTGTGCTGGAAGCCTGCAGCCAATCCTGTTATATTGTGATTAATGTCACTGTATAATTCTGACAAGCTGAAGGCCTCCCAGGGTGCTCATTCATCATGGAGCTCTCTATAGCTCTTATTTATTTATTGAGCAACATGTAAGCACAGTTCTCTTTTTTGTTTAATGTATCAGCATTTCAGTGTATGTGGACTTCAAGGTTTCAGTTTTGTTGACAATAATGAGATCATCCAGACAATTATCGTTTGATTTTTTCACTTCACTAGTGAGGAAGATTAAAGAAAAGTTAAGGAGCTTTGTCTGTTTCCTGTTATCCATTTACTGAGGAGGGGCAGGGGAGGGGGACCCTGACTGTTTAAAATGTATAAATTATGAGACTTTTAGATTCCACTCAACCAGCATATGAGGAGATTCTGTATTCAATTTGTTTGTTGGAGTTTTTAATGGATCACAAGCTGTCTTGAATACTTGACTCAACTGAACTTGTTTCCCCACGTAAATAGAAAGTATGACTTGGTGGCCAAGATGGTAGCCCAAGGAATATATATAATATAGGGGTATTTGTCCAGTCCACACAAAGTGAAATTCATGACAGTACAGAGTCTACATCACAAGGCACAAGCTTTATGTTAAGGGCATACAGCCTTATGCAGGCTCTCTGTACTGGTGTGAATTTCAGTCAAAGCATAACAATGGATACCAAATTGAAGGTGTGCTTACAGTGTGATATGATTTTTAAAAAATGAGGTGATATTTGGATTGCATATGCAGATGCACAGTGTCATGATGTCAGGAAGGTGTTGGAGATGCAAGTCACATTGCTTGACATACTTAAATAGCATGGTGATATAAGAACCCGAATAGAAAGGACTTCTCAATATAGCAGTGAGATTATACCTACAATATGGTATGCTTCTCTGGAAACCTTAAAATCAGCAACATTTTGTCAAATCAAAAAGAATTTCAAAAGAGAACCAAAAACATGATTAAAGAGCATTAGAAAAAGAACTAGATGTGCATAGCTTGGCAATACAATGACTAAGAAGGAACATAACTGCCTATAACTAATTGGAGGGTATAAATGTAAAGGAAGGAGAATAAGTGTTCACAGTGTTACGAGGACTTGTAACTAGGAGTAGTTGGATAAAAATAATCAAACAAAAATTTAGGCTTGAAAATGTCCAGACAATGGGCCATATGTTCCCTTCTGGTTTTAAAATGTATGAAGGGGAACAAAATAATCTGAAAGCCATGTGGCTTTTGAAGTACATCTGTTGTTCCACATTCTCTCCCCTGCCCTGCGAAACTAAGGGCCACAGACAGGTTGCTGAAATGTGCATTTACAATCAACGCAAGCCTGAGAAAAGCCAGGCAATCATTAGTTAAGCCTTCACCCAACCCTTGAAGCATGGTTATAGATTCTACGCAGATGATTCCTCTCTTCATCCAAACTTTAACTTCACCACATTGAAGGTAAGAATCAGAGGGGTAGCCGTGTTAGTCTGGAATTGCAGAAGTGACAAAGAGTCCTGTGGCACCTTAAAGACTAACTGAAATTTTTTCAGAGCATGAGCTTTCGTGGGCTAATACCCACTTCGTCGGATGCATGCATCCGACGAAGTGGGGGGCAGGTATAAATAGGTAGGCAAGAACCAGGTGGGAGATAACAAGGTTAGTCCAATCAGGCTGAACCAGCTTGTTATCTCTAATCAGGGAGGGTGAGGTGTTCCTCTAGCAGCTGAACTGGAGGTGTGAATAGCGAGAGAAGAGAAGCTGCTTTTGTAGTTAGCTAGCCATTCAAAATCTCTATTCAGTCCCAAATTGATTGTGTCAAATTTGCAAATGAATTGCAGCTCTGCAGTCTCTCTTTGCAGTCTGGACTTGAAGTTTTTTTGCTGCAAAATGCTGACCTTTAAATCTTTTATGGTGTGTCCGGTGAGGTTGAAGTGCTCTCCTACAGGTTTTTGAATATTGCCATTCCTGATATCTGATTTGTGTCCATTTATCCTTTTTCGTAGGGACTGTCCAGTTTGGCCGATGTACATAGCAGAGGGACATTGCTGGCACATAATGGC